>CAVLJG010000001.1:1439657-1795663 GCA_963669975.1 Acanthoscelides obtectus | reverse complement strand
ACCGCCATCTGGGCTAGACGGTGCGCAATCCGGTGTGTCAGCGGAGACCCTAAAGCGGCCCGGTGACGGGAAGCGGCAGAGGTCTGCCGGTGGGACACCGGAGGGCGCATCCTCGCGGAAGAAGCCTCGCACTGCGGCGCATGCGCAAATTAGTTATGCGCGAGCGTCCCAAGCGGGTCTCAGGGTGGCCGTCGTGTCCGACGGTTATCCTGGGACTCAACTTACTAATGTACAGGTGCAGCAGGTCCAGGAGGCGGTCAGTGTGCTGATAGATGGGATCCCAGATGAGGTGACCCTTCCCAGGTACATTGACTGCTACCTCTCTCGAGGGGCAGCCATCTTTGTCTGCGAGGACGAATCCTCTAGGGCATGGTTGGAGGCCCACGTGGGGGATCTGCGGCCGTGGGAAGGCGCAAGGCTCATTACGATGAGCTTTGGAGACCTTCCCATATACCACCGCGTGATGGCCTGGTTTCCGGGTCCCAACCTGGACAACGAGGTCATCACGAGGAGACTCAGGAGGCACAATCCTGGGACTTTTCCCAGCGCGTGGAGGCTACTTGAGAGGAAGGAAGAGCCGATAGGTGTCCGACTTGTCCTCTCAGTTGATTCCATAAGCTGGAAGGTCATTGTAGGTAACGGCAACAGGCTGTGTTGCGGTGGAAGTTCGGGGGTGTTTACACTCCTGAGCAAGAAGAAGAGCAGTGGAGCGACACCTGCTGGAACTGGCCTGACTCCAAACCAGGAGACGGACCAGCCCAGACCGACGGGAGCTGTGGCGGTAGACCAGGCTCCTTCACAGGGGATGGGTCGGCCGGGTCAGCTCTCGCTGGAGCCACCGGAGGCTACGGACGTGGAGGCGGCGGGTCCAAGCGGGATATCCGCAGAAAACATCGTGGCGGACCCTGCGATGGATCTGGTCCCAGAGGGAAACGATAGCGACTCGGACGAGGATGGAATCCTGAACCGAGTCCGAGAACTCCTCCGTGGAAGCGGAGATGAAGGCGGCTGTGGCAGCGATGACTGCGGCGGCGACGGCGGTACGCCCGAATAGGGGTTACATACCGTCATTCGGGAAGGTGTAGGAAGGGCCTCTCAACATCCATGGTAAGTTCTAATTTCATCCAAATTAACTTACAACACTGCATAGCGGCTTCGAGGGCCCTTACTCAGGAGATCACTCGAGGCCGACATGACGTGGCTCTCATCCAGGAACCCTGGCTGAGAAACGGTTCAGTAAACGGGCTTAGTATACCGGGCTATACGCTTTTTAGAGACTTAGTTGCAGTCAGAATTAGATATAAGAAGGAAGGCAGTGACAGGGACTTGGTTGTCTGTTCGGCTTACCTTCCTTACGATTCAAGAGACCCTCCTCCGTCTAAGGAAATGGGGGACCTTGTCGCATTCTGTAGGGATTCTGGACTCGACCTTGTGATTGGATGCGACAGTAATGCCCATCACGTTGCGTGGGGCAGCTCGAACACCAACAGACGGGGCGAAGACCTGATGGAGTTTCTTGGGGCATCGAACCTTGAGGTTCTGAATGTCGGTAACACGCCCACTTTCAGCAATAGTGTAAGAGAAGAGGTTATCGCCGTAACACTGAGCACGCTTAACTTAGCTCAGGACATCAGGGACTGGAAAGTGTCTCTAACACCCTCTCTATCGGATCACAGGTATATACTGTTCAAGACTGATGGAGAGATTCCGGATAAATATGCTCGGAATCCCAGGCATACTAGATGGGGGTCCTTTAGGGCAGACATTGACAGTAAGCTTGGAGCGGTCCCATACAGGCTTGGCAGGGGCTCTGACATAGAAGCAGCTGTCGAGTCTCTGAGCAGGGACTTGACGGCCGCATATGAGGAAAACTGCCCGTTACGCAAAGTACAAGGTAAGGGCAAGGCAACCTTCTGGACCAAAGATTTAGAGGATAGAAAACGAGCGGTGCACAAACTTCTTAGCAGAGTTAAGCACAGGAGAGGTTCTCCTCTATGGGAAGAATACAAAAAGGCATTGCAGGAGTACAAAAAGGAGATTAGAAGGGCCTCCAGAGAATCCTGGAGGCACTTCTGTCAGTCCATAAATGACATTCCTGCTACTGCAAGAATACACAGAGTCCTATGCAAAGACATTAAAGCAAGATTGGGATCTCTGCATGATCCCTCGGGGGGGAACACTACTTCCGAGGAAGATACTCTGAGGCTTCTGATGGATACGCACTTTCCCGGTTCCACAGTAGCGCGATCAATCACAGAGTGCATGCAGTTGCGCAGGCCCTCAAGGGAGGACTGGCGCACGGCAAGGGAGATTGTCACCTTCGAAAGGACGGTATGGGCAGTAGATTCGTTTGCCCCATACAAAAGTCCAGGTCTGGACGGCGTATTTCCGGCCATGTTACAGCAGGGACGGATTTCAGTTGTTCCTTACCTGTTGAAGGTGTTTCGAGCATGTGTGGCCACGGGCTTCACACCTAGAAGTTGGCGGCAGGCTAAAGTGATATTCATTCCTAAACCGGGCAGAGATAGATATACTGGCCCGAAGGATTTTCGACCGATTACTCTTTCATCTTTTGTGCTTAAGACCCTGGAAAGGATAGTTGATAGATACCTAAGGGATGGCCCACTGGAAAGGTGTGTCATTCATGCAAATCAGTTTGCATACCAAGCTGGAAAATCGACTGATCTGGCCTTACACAATCTGGTCGGGAGGCTGGAGAAGACTCTAGATCAGCGAGAAGTGGCACTCGTGGCCTTTTTAGATATTGAAGGTGCATTTAATTGCACCACAACCGACTCTATCAGACAGGCCTTGGTTAGACACGGGGTTGGATCAATCCTAATAGATTGGGTCCTCTCTACTCTGGAGGGTCGGGTAACAACAGCTATGCTGAATAACGTAAGCTGCAGCGTGAACGTAGCTAGAGGCTGCCCTCAGGGTGGAGTTCTGTCACCCCTACTGTGGTGTATCGTGGTGAACGAACTGCTCGTTAGGCTCAACAGTATGGGTGTCTACGTGCAAGCCTATGCTGATGACGTCAGCATAGTGGTTAGGGGGCGTTTCTGTAGAACAGTCTCGGAAATTATGCAGGGCGCTCTGCGCTCCGTGGAATCGTGGTGTAGGGAAGTCGATCTTTCTGTTAATGCTGAAAAGACCGAGCTGATCCTATTCACTAGGAGAAGAAGGCTTGACGGACTGGTCATGCCTACCTTCTTTGGGACTAGATTAGTTTTGTCCCAGTCAGTGAAATATCTGGGAATTATCCTGGACTGCAAACTGAACTGGAGAGAGCATGTGGAACACAAGGTTAGCAAGGCTCGCAATTCGATGTGGGCTTGTAGACGTGTTGTCGGTGTAAGGTGGGGGCTTAAACCCAAAGTGGTATACTGGCTCTACACGACGATAGTACGTCCATCTCTCTTGTACGGCTCCCTGGTCTGGTGGCCTTGCATTAGAACTGAGTCAACTAAGGCCAAACTCAATAAAATTCAGCGTTTGGCCTGTATTAGCATTACAAGCGCAGTGCGAACAACGCCATTGAGTGCAATGGAAGCTCTGTTGGATCTCCCACCGTTGGATCTGGTGATCCGCGGTGAAGCGAGAGTAGTCGCTCATCGACTGTGGAGTCAGGGCAGCTGGGCTTTCTTGAATCCGGTCAAGGGGCATACTGCCATATTAGTCGAATTAGAAAGGGAGGACCCCGTCCTTCTAAGCAGGGGTGATCGTATTACCCCTAAACATCGCTTCAACCGCAAGTTCATTGTGGAGTACCCAACGAGGGAGGAGTGGGACGCCGGTAGCCGAGGACTCTCCGAAATGAGCGGGCAGGTCTGGTACACGGACGGCTCGGTCACCGAAGAGGGCTCAGGTGCTGGGGTCTCTGGACCTAGAACTAGGCTATCTCTGCCTCTCGGTGAGTACACCACCATTTTCCAGGCGGAAATCTTTGCGATTCTGGCTTGTGTATCTCACATTCTGGAGGAGGGTGGGCCTAGGAGAAGAATAACAATCTTATCCGACAGCCAGGCTGCAATGAAAGCACTAAGTGCATGTAAGATTACTTCGAGTCTTGTATTGCAATGCAGGGAGGCTCTGGATTGCCTCGCAGCGAGGCATCCGGTATCGTTAATATGGGTACCGGGGCACGCTGGGATAAGGGGCAATGAGACGGCGGACACTCTGGCGAAAACAGGATCAGCCAGCAAGCTCGTTGGTCCTGAGCCAGCTCTAGGAGTAACCGCGCATAAAGCTAGGAGGAAAATGGAGACGTGGGTTGCAAGACAACACTCTCAGAAATGGAGAAGTATCTCTAAACATCTCCGCCAGGCACGAGAGCTCATTGAAGGGCCCAGTGCTAAGGATGGACGCTTCTGCCTATCTCTGGGTAGAGCCAACCTAAGGTTGCTGGTGGGACTGTTGTCTGGCCATAACACGTTAAGGCGGCACCTGCACGTGATGGGGGTGGCTGAGGATCCCTTGTGCGAACGCTGCGGAGTAGAGGAAGAGACTTCGGCGCACGTTTTGTGTCGCTGTGAAGCTCTGAGCTACTATAGGCAGACTATACTGGGGTCCATTACTTTGGACCCTCAGGACGTAAAGGAGCTTGGACTCAAGGCGATTCTCAACTTCGCTAAAAGGGCGAGGCTTGTGATTTAAGTATTGTAGAGGTGCATAAGGGCCCGCTTAAGCGGCCTATGCACTGGCTCCTTATGGTGGCCGGGATGCCTCTAAAATTCAAGATTCATTCATTCATGTCTCATAAGTCCGTATAGTTCCTGCTGAAAGTTACAAAATTCCAACCCCACTACAATTTGCGATTTCTCCAATTTATACGCAAGGATGTTATTATGGATTAATTCCATTTGGCAGTTCCACACTGTATAGTGGAACGTATATAATCACCAGTTAGTCTCGCCTGATTCCTTTCTACATTACTTCTTTTATAAAAGAACACTTCAAGGTACCATTTTTCTTCAATCCTGATACCATGACACGTTTTTTCAGTCATTTATTTAATAACATAAACGCCGCCGGTAATCCTTGAATAAACAATAACTACTAAACGAGTTACTTGTTTGTCCGGCGATATCAATCAGTTCCAACATTGAGAACTATACCCAAAATGGTGAATACGGAAGATGTTTCGTTCTGATGAAAAACAATTTTTATTATTCATGAAAACTTTTACGGTGATTTCAGTTCCTATTTCGGTTTACTGGGGACTACACGTAATTCTGTGTAAATACTGCGTAGGGTCATGGGCGATCACAGGGCAGTGCCAGGGGGGGCACAGGCAGAGAGAACTTGGTAAGACACAATCTATATACTTACCATGCTTTTGTATAGAACCTTGGAGAGTTGGTAGGAATTAAATAAAATAAGGCTACAAAATTGTAAAAAGGACAATAAAGTATTTTTAAAAAGTAAAATATAATACACTTGTTTTTGAGGTTACATTTCCCAAAGAGAAGAATATTGAGACTCTTTAGCGGGGCTCCTACAATCACGAGCACCATCTCCTGAGGTAACGGGGGGTAAAAAGGAAACGAGGGTGGGCTGGCCTTAGACTGTCGTCGGCGCTACTTTAAAAGAGGAAATTATGACTGGGATTAGCGATCTAGAATGTAAATTGTTTCTTATTTTGGTACTCAGCAAGTGATCATTTAGTATTTTTATCCCCTTGTTACTGTTCGTCGATATTGTGTTGTTGAATTGTTGTTGGTGTGATTGTTCTTGAGTGCCTTTTTTATCAAGGCTGATAATGGACAATAAAGGGTCATATGCGACCATTTTAATTACGAATGCATTGAGTTTAATCCATGATGAGGTCAGTTCAACTCTATAATCGCAAAATACATTGAGGTAAGCGAATAAATTATTGCAAGAAGAGGTCATACCATGGAAGATGTGCTGCAGCTGTATTGAGCCACAATACCCAGCGGCCTGTCTATGTGGTCTAAATACATTTGCGTTCTAAGCTTAGTCCAACCTCGCTTATCGCTAAGATGGATCAAAGACTCAAACGCAAGAATCTTGAAAAGAAACTCAGTCAAAAACCTGACATTAACCACATTGATTTGGAGGTTGCTAAGCAAAAATTTTTAGAGAAACTTAAAAAAAGTGACGAGGAGATTTTGTAGATCGAACAAGTCATCAAATCACAGGACTGTACTTTGCCGCGCCTTCATCGGAGGATAAGGTTGACAACGTCTCGATTTGGTGAAGTTTTCAGAAGAAGAACACCGCAGTTCAATCTTGTGGTTTGTTTATTGATCGGACACATCCATTTCTGGCAGCATCGCCTCCATCTACCTATTACAGTAGACAAGAAATGTACCTCTTATTTTGACGGCATAAGATATTTTTATGACCCTTGTTCAATTGTTGATACGATTTGTAGAGGCTTGCGCGCTTCGAAATTGACGCTTTATTTTTCGATATTTTTAAATGAAATTTTCACAGTGTGCTGAAAACAAAACCCCACTGGGTGCTATTGAGCCACTTTTTCATTTTTTCCACTAGATTCTTTTTAAAAAAATCGCGAAGTTGAACAGAAAAAGTGCGCACTTCAACCCATCATAAAACTTGTGCAAAAACAAAAATTCAAAAAGTGCTCCTACAGCACCCTCTGCAATTATCTTCTGAACATACTGTATGAATTTTATTCAAAAATATTGAAAAATGGCTTGAAACTCACTGCGTCGGAGCCGCCTTAAGACTGCCGAATATTTTTTGACTTATCGATTTTTATTACTGCGAGAAAAATTAAGAAAGTTGCTTAAGCATACTTTGTAGTGTATGAAGTAGCGACTGAGGTACGGATGACTACGAAATTCCTAGATTTTTGTATTTTGAGCTACTTAGGAGACATCACGTTGAATGTAAAATACATACACTCTAAATGGCCCTGTTATGTGGTAGATACAAAGGTTTTCAAAGAAATAATGTATATTTTCGATATATATATATATATTTATATATATATATATATATAGGTGAAAAATTAAAGCTTCCGCCTTTTGTTGGGTACTTCGACAAAATTTAAGCAAAGAGGACTCTTTATACTTTTTTTAATTCTCTCTAGCTTTCAATGGACTTTGCCATCATCATCAGGAGCTGCAATTACAATGATAACAGTAGCAACAAAAGTGTAAAATGAATTTAAATTGAATCAACTTACAGTAGTATGTGAGGATGTTGCTAATTGTTGTTTTCGTATAGGATGAGGGAAACGTCCAGTAACATGGTGAGAGCTGGATACATGGTACAATGGTTAAAATTATATAAAATATGACAAGACAAGTTAAAGACAGATTAAAAATTATTTAGAAAACATTAAAGCATTACGTCATGAAGCCACTTGATGATTGCACAAAATGGTGGTCATGGAATAATGAGTGAGATGAACCTATACGAAAACAACAATTAGCAACTTCCTCACATACTACTGTAAGTTGATTCAATTTAAATTCATTTTACACTTCTGTTGCTAGTGTTATCATTGTAATTGCAGCTCCTGATGATGATGGCAAAGTCCATTGAAAGCTAGAGAGAATTAAAAAAAGTATAAAGAGTCCTCTTTGCTTAAATTTTGTCGAAGTACCCAACAAAGGGCGGAAGCTTTAATTTTTCACCTAACTGGTTTAGACGACAATGACCACGTCTCAAGTTATATATATATATATATATATATATATATATATATATATGTATATATATACTGGAAATCAGGTAATACCCGTTTGATAATAAGTCCACGGAGTTCTTCATGACGAGTTCATGGCCATATTTCAAAAGAGTATAACAGGAATTTGAGGTCAAATCCATGAAGTTCTTCGTGGATTTCTTCGCGAAATTAGAAGTTGCTTTAAGTTTTGCCAAGTTTGACGTCAAATTTAACAGTACCACCATTGGTTTCTTTTCCATTATATCGAACAAATCTCAATTCAAGTGTAAACCTTTGATAGAACTACAGTATTCAACAAAGTATGGTTTCTGTTTATCAGGTTCGCCTCAAAATCAAACCACAATAGTTCCGAAATACGCTTTAAAAGATTAAACAAATAAAATATTACTGATTGTTTGGTATTATTATCAATATACATATATGTATGTAGTAATATCAAAAAAGTATTAATAGATAAGTAAATACTGTTCGTTTTTTAAAAATATTGTTCATTTTCCTCCTCAGACCCAAATATTACTTTATTTATTGTGAAAAAAATTGACAACCCTACAACAGCCATAGTGAATATCGAACTATTTTTGAAAAGGACCAAACGCGATTCAAAAGAAAAACGAGAACATTTTAAATTGAGTATTTTTTGAATCTAAAAGTATTCCACAAATACCTATAACCGTGATATTCGCACTCTTCTTAACTTTCAGAATTCAAAATATTTGTTCGGAGGCTGACAATATTGACATCCCAACTGCCCACTCGTAAACAAGAAAAGTATTGTGATCGCAAAGAAACAAGAAATAATAAATCGGTTAAAATCCCCCCAACATCAAAATGCATATTTCGGGGATTCTTAGGATCCCCCAAGAGAAAATTTAGTACCCGCTGCTGTTCAAACTCTTCCAGTTTTGGGGCACTTTCCTAGTGATGATCGCACCCCTGGAAAAAAAAATCCTGTGGGCGCCCATGGGTAGAGTGTATAAATCTGAACAGGCAACATCCAATCTAAAACAAATCAACCTATTTCATTGTATCCCTTACCCAATTCTCTCTTGAATTTATCCAAGGTCCCGGGATTTCTCTCAGTACATGCAAAAATAAACTCCTCAACATTACAGTATTTTGAAAAATTGCGCATGGCTTGTAACAAGGGACCAAACAAGTCTGCATCATATACAATATCTGCAGCGATTATTATGTCGATTTCTCCTATTTGCTTGCATGTATCTTCGACAACGTCTTCCCATGGCAAATTTAAAATTGCCACTGAAGGCTTGCGACCGGAAGAGCGATATATGCACCTGCAGAATGAAGTTTAACAATAGCAAAGGAATAAATTAAAATGAGTAAGAATATGAAACGTTCGTGTTCTAGTTTGTCGGTATTGTATGCTATTATTTCTTGCATTGTGCTAAAAAGGTAAAGTGAGAAATGCAAAGCGTTACAATACATACAATTTATCAAATTGGACAAGCGTGAGACTTGGATTTCAAGCGGGATACTAGTCGAATATAGAGACAAGAAACATCTTAAGGAACACGCCCACTGAGGGTAAATGGTAGAGAACCACGTAACACTATATAAAAATAAACCTTCATGGCGATAAGTGCATCAGCAAATATTGTATCCCAAACGGGTTTGGAAAGATAATGATTGTAACATTAAAAACAATTTAATAAACAGCAGCAATGAACTAATTTAATTAAGTACATTTTTCGTAAGATTACCTGTCATTAATTTTCACAGTGTCATCATTTTCATCTGTTAAGTCAATGGTTTCCTTCTCAACGTTTAGTCTCACATTATCCTGCATATTTTTCAATACCGCTGGGTGGCAGTCTGTTAAATAAACAATATTTGGCGCGAGCTCTGTGGATAGGACCAAGCCTGTTAGACCTAAGCCTGATCCAAGTTCGAGTACCTTTTTATCTTTGAAAAGGTCTTGGTTTGATATGATCCATTCTGATAATGCCAATGCTGCCTATGAATCAGGAAAATTAGCAAATTATATGTTGGGTATTTGCAAAGCAATTATTATTATTGTACAGACGAAAATTTTGAAAATAGCAAATTACTTCTTTTTTCGAAGAAAATACGAGAAACCAAAACAGCATCCCAGTGAACGTGATTACGTCAAAATGAGGTCATTATCCGGTCACTTTTGGTCGGAAACGTCATTGACTAAAAAACGACGCCTTTTTGACGCCATTTTTAAGACAACAATAAGACGTCCTTTAAAAGACGTCTTTCTAGGACAGTCACCACTGAAAAATCAACAGATGCACGTCATATCCACGTCAAACAGATGTCATATCGACTTTGTATATTTGGTCTTTTCTACGATATGCAATGACGTCATATAATGACGTCAATTGGGTGTGACATTAGACCGTCAAAATGACGTCACTTCTACGTCGATTTTGTTGCTCGGCGGACGTCAATAGTGCCCTAAAAATGCCGACATTACAACGCAATGTTCACTGAGATGGCTCTTTATGTTTCTAATGTGGGCAGTAAAACAACTTTCTCATGAAACTAAAAACCGTCTAACATTCCAACGTTTGCTATTATACATTTTTCAATGCTATCAAAACAATAATCAAAATAAAACGCATATTACTTAATCGGGTCTTTTAATCAGAGAATATTACACGGAGGTGACCGGAAATACGTAAAAAGTAGAAGTGTTTTTGAAAATGGGAATCTGATGATGAACCCCCATAAAATCGTACTATTTTGCTTTGCTAAATCCATTATTGCTACGCCTTAAGTAGGTTCACACATCTGCTTTTGAAATAAGCACACCAAATGCTGGTGATCCTCCAAAGCGCTTTTTGAAAGTTGCACTGCACCAAGATGACTATGAAAAAATAAAGAAATTTGAGGACCTTTTGAAAATTTTCGTTAACAACTTCGAAGCTTCTTCGACCTTATCCTAATAAAAACCAAGAACTGACAACCATAAAAAATCCATCCTGTAATCATACCTCCCAGGTTCTCAAACCAGTTGTTCCATCCGAAATGAGGTAACCGCTTTCTTTCAAACTGATGATTCTCCCGCTGGCGGCAACACTGTCAGCACTGTAATGCTTAAAATAGCTCTCATTCGATACTGGTAGCGCCATCACGCGGCCGTACGCCGAATATAAGTCGTCGTGAATATCGATTCCTTCACTCTCTAGTCTATTGAGTATATGTTTGAGGAAATGTTTCTGATAATTGGGATTTATCGGGTGTTTTACCACTATTTCTGAGTTTACAGTCGCATTCAGCAGCCGTAGCTGATCATCACAGTTTAAGTGATTGAAAATATCCTACGGTAGTTTAGACTTATTTGTAGAAGTAGTGTAAATTAATGTTTACTTACGTTCCAGCCAATAGAAGCCACAGGGACATTACACAGGAACTGTTTTGCGATACAGTTTATTTTATCAGTCAATAACTTTTCACTCATAATTACTGAAAGATTATTAAATGCTTATAATACTTAAGCATCATCTAACAACACGTGCATCATAAAAGAAGAGACCTGGTTATTGAAAGTTGCGATTTACGTGGATAGATGGCAGCACCTGCATGGAGGCTTCTGGTTTAGTAGTGATGGGAAAAAGTTTATTTGTTTGTATTACCCTTATCTCCACTTTTAGTTTAGGATCATGGAGGAATTTTTGCCCCCATGGGCACGCTCTTGCTGTGGGTGGATGTTTGAATGAAAATGTTTTTTTTTGAGGATTTTTGGAAATTCCTCCTACAATTGGGTACCTCTACTTAAAGTATGACTTGAAGCTTATTCAAACCTGGGCAGATAGACACACAAGGAGGGAAAATACTAAGAAAATCAAGGAGGCCATAAAGGTAGGAACGACTGACGATACGGCCCTTAGGGATAGTTTTACTAAAGAAATTACTATAGAAATAAAATAAATATTATGCATCACAAAGTTCACATCATATTAATGGTTAGTAATCATGTATCAAATTTCAATAAAACACTTCTGGGGTAGCAGCACAGACATACAGGGTGTCCCGATATTTGGACCCCCTATAGAAAAACATAATTTTTTGAAAACCTCGCCAACCTGCATCTTGAAATTTGGGCACACACGTTCATATTACCTTACTTAAATCATTTCAAAATCCTCGCAATTTTTGTGATATAAAAAAGCTCTGCCATTTAAAAATATCCGAGAGTTTCCTTGGGCTTTCTTGAGTATTATTTGAAAACGAAAAAATGTAAAGATCTACATAGTTTATACCCAGAATATGAATCTACCTTTACATGGAGCATGTCATCAAACAAATCACGTTGGAAAAAATATGTGGAGTGGTTTTTGAAGAGGAGGATGGAATTATATTTTTTACGATCAGTTGATGTGCATAGTAAACTGTTAATAGCAACTTACAATCGATGTTATTTTTCAATATGGTAAATACAAAAAAAGGTTTTATTTAATTTTTGGAGATTGCCTCGATTTCTTGTTCCCGTGCAAGGAAATTTCAATAATCTTAACATTCATCTTGTGTTTCTCGCTTTTTGTGCTCAATTGCATAATGTATCATTTCTGACTGTTTAACGGAAGTTTGCTTTTGTTGTTGTTTGTACAAATTGATTGTGTATTACAACACCCTCAAAAATATCACGTATCAAGCTAAGAACAATGCAAAGTGTCCGTTTTCCGATAGCGCTACCGGAACTCATTTTTGATCCAAATGTTATTTACCACCTTGATCCAATTAATCATCACGTGAAATCGTCGTCAGACAGTGACGTCGATTCTATCTGACACGTCGCCCATAAATTAACGGACTTTCCACGTCGAAAAGAAGCATGGAAACGACGTGTGTAGATCACGTGAAATCGTCGTCAGAAAGTAACGTCGATTCTATCTGACACGTCGCCCATAAATTAACGGACTTTCCACGTCGAAAAGAAGCATGGAAACGACGTGTGTAGATCACGTGAAATCGTCGTCAGAAAGTAATGTCGATTCTATCTGACACGTCGCCCATAAATTAACGGACTTTCCACGTCGAAAAGAAGCATGGAAATGACGTGTGTAGATGACGTGAAATCGTCGTCAGAAAGTAACATCGATTCTATCTGACACGTCGCCCATAAATTAACGGACTTTCCGCGTCGAAAAGAAGCATGGAAACGACGTGTGTAGATCACGTGAAATCGTCGTCAGAAAGTAACGTCAATTCTATCTGACACGTCGCCCATAAATTAACGGACTTTCCACGTCGAAAAGAAGCATGGAAACGACGTGTGTAGATCACGTGAAATCGTCGTCAGAAAGTAACGTCGATTCTATCTGACACGTCGCCCATAAATTAACGGACTTTCCACGTCGAAAAGAAGCATGGAAACGACGTGTATAGATCACGTGAAATCGTCGTCAGAAAGTAACATCGATTCTATCTGACACGTCGCCCATAAATTAACGGACTTTCCGCGTCGAAAAGAAGCATGGAAACGACGTGTGTAGATCACGTGAAATCGTCGTCAGAAAGTAACGTCGATTCTATCTGACACGTCGCCCATAAATTAACGGACTTTCCACGTCGAAAAGAAGCATGGAAACGACGTGTGTAGATCACGTGAAATCGTCGTCAGAAAGTAACGTCGATTCTATCTGACACGTCGCCCATAAATTAACGGACTTTCCACGTCGAAAAGAAGCATGGAAACGACGTGTGTAGATCACGTGAAATCGTCGTCAGAAAGTAATGTCGATTCTATCTGACACGTCGCCCATAAATTAACGGACTTTCCACGTCGAAAAGAAGCATGGAAATGACGTGTGTAGATGACGTGAAATCGTCGTCAGAAAGTAACATCGATTCTATCTGACACGTCGCCCATAAATTAACGGACTTTCCGCGTCGAAAAGAAGCATGGAAACGACGTGTGTAGATCACGTGAAATCGTCGTCAGAAAGTAACGTCAATTCTATCTGACACGTCGCCCATAAATTAACGGACTTTCCACGTCGAAAAGAAGCATGGAAACGACGTGTGTAGATCACGTGAAATCGTCGTCAGAAAGTAACGTCGATTCTATCTGACACGTCGCCCATAAATTAACGGACTTTCCACGTCGAAAAGAAGCATGGAAACGACGTGTATAGATCACGTGAAATCGTCGTCAGAAAGTAACGTCGATTCTATCTGACACGTCGCCCATAAATTAACGGCCTTAATGTCGAAAAGGGACGTGGAAACCACGTGTATAAATCACGTGGAATCGCTGTCAGAAAATGGCGTCGATTCTATCTGACATTTCGCCCACAAATTCAACGGACTCTCCACGTCGAATAGGGCTGTGAATACTACGTAAAGAGGTACGTTGATGTCGCGTGAAATATACGTGTCCTTGCTGGCTGGGGCGCTACTGGAATAAACACCATTAGAATGCTAAATTGGCTTACAGCACAATGCGAGAGCAGCAATATGTTGAAAACGGACGTGGGCAGAAGACAAAATTGGAAATAATACAGCATCTTTTTTGTAAATCCCTAATCCATTTATTATTGCTTCTGGTTCTGGTGTGGGTGACGACAGTGCCGTAGCGAATACGGAATTTCTGGGTTAGTCCTCGATAGTTGGATATCCTCAATAAAACGGATGTGGCATTACGTTTCAATGCTTGACCCACAAAATTGAAGGAAGTGTTTGCTTTATGGATGCCTGTATTCTGTTTCCACTGGGTGATATTTGACGTATGCCATTACCACTTGCAGTTTCTGATTTTCTAACGACGGGGTATCTTACGTTGCATCAAAGTTGGATATTTATATGGGCTACAATATACCGAGTGCTTAAAATTCTCGGAATCGGTAAGAGATACGAAGACGGTTAAGTGAGGACATTTAGGTAACTCGGAATCTTTCACAGTTCCGCGTATTTCCGAAGATAGATGAAATAAACTGAATTTTCGCATAGTCGTTCTTGCAATGGCAGTCGGTCTTTCTGGACGCTGCCCAAGCAGATTGAAGGAAACTTTTCAAAGAGTAGCAAACAACAAAAGTTGTAGCGCATCGAGGCGGCAAGATAGCGATGACCTTGACAATGACCTCAAAGTTCATTTCAAGGCCGAGCGAATATTTTTAAACAGAACCCTCCATTTTTCTCATCGAAACTAAATAAACGAACAAATTTTGCGACCAAAACTCAGCTCTGCTGCGACCTTGACTACTGCCATTTCGTGGTAAAATTAAGACACCGAAGACAAGTCCATATAGCAAAAATGTTCTACAGCGCAGTTGCGAGGTTTGTGAGGATCACCGGAATGTGTCCTTGGCTATGTCCTTAATCATGACTTTAAAGGTCAACTATAAGTTGATAAAGGAAACCTATACAAGAAATTGCAAAAGCTGTAAATTTACATCCGAATATGACCTTGACCTCGAAGTCAAAGTCTGTCAAACCTAAATGTTATTTGAGGTCAAGGTTATATTCGGACGTAAAATTTCATGTTTTCCAATTAGTTATAAAAATGAGAGGTTTTTCAAGGTTACCTTTGGGTGATCCCCACAAACATCTCAACTGTTCTATCGAACACTTACCAGAGAGAATTGTTTTCGATGCCTTGGGTTGATCTTGAAACGATCTTGGAGGAAACAGCAAGGTCCTGATCAACGTTACCTTTGGACGTAAAATTTGCTCCTCTTTTCAATTCCGATGTAAAAGAATTCGAAAGTATCCACTTGACCTTGAAAATACTATAAAGGTCGTAGTCAAGGTCATTGTAAACATCATTGCCATTTTGCCCTTTTGATACCTTACAATTTTTGGTTGAAACTTTATCTCTAGAATGCGCCTTTTTGAAAACATTTCTTTCGCAATTCCGAGTATTTCCGAAGATAGATGAAAGACACTGAATTTTCGCAAAGTCGTTCTTGCAATGGCAGTCGGTGTTTCTGGACGCTGGCCAAACAGATTGAAGGAAACTTTTCAAAGAGCAGCAAACAACGAAAGTTGTAGCGCTTCGAGGCGGCAGGACAGCGATGACCTTGACAATGACCCGGACTATGACCTCAAAGTTCATTTCAAGGCCGAGCGAATATTTCTAAACAGAACCCTCCCTTTTTCTCATCGGAACTAAATAAACGAACAAATTTTGCGACCGAAACTCAGCTTGGCTGCGACCTTGACTACTGCCATTTCGGGGTAAAATTAAGACACCAAAGACAAGTCCCTATAGCAAAAATGTTCTACAGCGCATTTGTGAGGTTTGTGAGGATCACCGGAATGCGACCTTTGCTATGACCTTGATCACGACATTCGAGGTCAACTATAAGTTGATAAAGGAACCCTATACAAGAAATTGAAAAAGCTGTAAATTTACATCCGAATGTGACCTTGACCTCGAAGTCAGAGTCTGTCAAACCTAAATGTTATTTGAGGTCAAGGTTATATTCGGACTTAAAATTTCATGTTTTCCAATTAATTATAAAAATAAGAGGTTTTTCAAGGTTACCTTTGGGTGATTCCCACAAACATCTCAACTGTATTATCGAACACTTACTAGAGTAAATTGTTTTCGATGTCTTGATTTGACATTGAAATGATCTTTAAGGAAACAGCAAGGTCCTGATCAACGTTACCTTTGGACGTAAAATTAGCTCCTCTTTTCAATTCCGATGTAAAAGAATTCGAAAATATCCACTTGACCTTGAAAATACTATGAAGGTCGTAGTCAAGGTCATTGTAAACGTCATTGCCATTTTGCCCTTTTGATATCTTACAATTTTTGTTTGAAACTTTATCTCTAGAATGCGTCGTTTTCAAAACATTTCTTTCGCAATTCCGAGTATTTCCGAAGATAGATGAAAGACACTGAATTTTCGCAAAGTCGTTATTGCAATGGCAGTCGGTCTTTCTGGACGCTGCCCAAGCAGATTTAAGTAAACTTTTCAAAGAGTAGCAAACAACAAAAATTGCAGCGCTTCGAGGCGGCAAGATAGCGGTGACCTTGACAATGACCCGGACTATGACCTCAAAGTTCATTTCAAGGCCGAGCGAATATTTTTAAACAGAACCCTCCCTTTTTCTCATCGAAACTAAATAAACGAACAAATTTTGCGACCGAAACTCAGCTTGGCTGCGACCTTGACTACCGCCATTTCGTGGTAAAATTAAGATACCAAAGACAAGTCCCTATAGCAAAAATCTTCTACAGCGCAGTTGTGAGTTTTTGTGAGGATCACCGGAATGCGACCTTTGCTATGACCTTGATCACGACATTCGAGGTCAACTATCAGTTGATAAAGGAAACCTATACAAGAAATTGAAAAAGCTGTAAATTTACATCCGAATATGACCTTGACCTCGAAGTCAAAGTCTGTCAAACCTAAATGTTATTTGAGGTCAAGGTTATATTCGGACGTAAAATTTCATGTTTTCCAATTAATTATAAAAATGAGAGGTTTCCCAAGGTTACCTTTGGGTGATCACCACAAACATTTCAACTGTGCTATCGAACACTTACCAGAGTGAATTGTTTTCGATGTCTTGATTTGACCTTGAAATGATCTTGAAGGAAACAGCAAGGTCCTGATCAACGTTACCTTTGGACGTAGAATTTGCTCCTCTTTTCAATTCCGATGTAAAAGAATTCGAAAATATCCACTTGACCTTGAAAATACTATGAAGGTCGTAGTCAAGGTCATTGTAAACATCATTGCCATTTTGCCCTTTTGTTACCTTACAATTTTTGGTCGAAACTTTATCTCTAGAATGCGCCGTTTTCAAAACATTTCTTTCACAATTCCGAGTATTTCCGAAGATAGATGAAAGACACTGAATTTTCGCAAAGTCGTTCTTGCAATGGCAGTCGGTCCTTCTGGACGCTGGCCAAGCAGATTGAAGGAAACTTTTCAAAGAGTAGCAAACAACAAAAGTTATAGCGCTTCCAGGCAGCAGGACAGCGATGACCTTGACAGTGACCCGGACTATGACCTCAAAGTTCATTTCAAAGCCGAGCGAATATTTCTAAACAAAACCCTCCCTTTTTCTCATCGAAACTAAATAAACGAACGAATTTTGCGACCGAAACTCAGCTTGGCTGCGACCTTGACTACTGCTATTTCGTGGTAAAATTAAGACACCAAAGACAAGTCCCTATAGCAAAAATGTTCTACAGCGCACTTGTGAGGTTTGTGAGGAGCACCGGAATGTGACCTTTGCTATGACCTTGATCATGACTTTAAAGGTCAAGTATAAGTTTACAAAGGAAACCAACAATTTTTATACCAGAAATTGAAAAAGCTGTAAATTTACATCCGAATGTGACCTTGACCTCGAAGTCAAAGTCTGTCAAACCTAAATGTTATTTGGGGTCAAGGTCATATTCGGACGAAAAAGTTCCTGTTTTTCCATTAATTATAAAAATTCGAGGTTTTTCAAGGTTACCTTTGGGTGATCACCACAAACATCTCAACTGTGCTAACACTTACCAGAGTGAATTGTTTTCGATGTCTTGATTTGACCTTGAAATGATCTTGAAGAAAACAGCAAGGTCATGATCAACGTTACCTTTGGACGTAAAATTTGCTTCTCTTTTGAATTCCGATATAAAAGAATTCGAAAATATCCACTTGACCTTGAAAATACTATGAAGGTCGTAGTCTCATTGTAAACGTCATTGCCATTTTGACCTTTTGATACCTTACAATTTTTGGTCGAAACTTTATCTCTAGAATGCGCCGTTTTCAAAACATTTCTTTCGCATTCCGAGTATTTCCGAAGATAGATGAATGAAACTGAATTTTCTCAAAGTCGTTCTTGCAATGGCAGTCGGTCTTTCTGGACGCTCGCCAAGCAGATTGAAGGAAACTTTTCAAAGAGTAGCAAACAACAAAAGTTGTAGCGCTTCGAGGCGGCAAGATAGCGGTGACCTTGACAATGACCCGGACTATGACCTCAAAGTTCATTTCAAGGCCGAGCGAATATTTTTAAACAGAACCCTCCCTTTTTCTCATCGAAACTAAATAAACGAACAAATTTTGCGACCGAAACTCAGCTTGGCTGCGACCTTGACTACTGCCATTTCGTGGTAAAATTAAGACATCAAAGACAAGTCCCTATAGCAAAAATGTTCTACAGCGCAGTTGTGAGGTTTTGTGAGGATCACCGGAATGCGACCTTTGCTATGACCTTGATCACGACGTTCAAGGTCAACTATAAGTTGATAAAGGAAACCTATACAAGAAATTGAAAAAGCTGTAAACTTACATCCGAATATGACCTTGACCTCGAAGTCAAAGTCTGTCAAACCTAACTGTTATTTGAGGTCAATGTTATATTCGGACGTAAAATTTAATGTTTTCCAATTAATTATAAAAATGAGAGGTTTTCCAATGTTACCTTTGGGTGATCACCACAAACATCTCAACGGTGCTATCGAACACTTACCAGAGTGAATTGTTTTCGATGTCTTGATTTGACCTTGAAATGATCTTGAAGGAAACAGCAAGGTCCTGATCAACGTTACCTTTGGACGTAAAATTGCTCCTTGCTTGCCGATGTAAAAGAATTCGAAGATATCCACTTGACCTTGAAGATACTATGAAGATCGTAGTCAAGGTCATTGTAAACGGCATTGTCATTTTGTCCTTTTCATATCTTACAACTTTTGTTTGAAACTTTATCTCTAGAATGCGCAGTTTTCAAAACATTTAGGTGGGGAATTAAAATGGGAATCCGTGTATATACAGGGTGACTTTGAAGTTGAGTCATTAATTTTCAGATAATGATTGTAGAAGGAAGATAAACCCAAGTATGTGTGTAAAAATAAAAAAAAATAAAAAAAAAATTTACCTTGTTTTATAAAGTATCCTCCCGACAAGTATTTCAGTGCGGACCTGTATTTGATCGTGAGGTCTTGGAGCACCGGCATGCCGTCCATATGTGAGGTCTTAAGTCAAATGGTTCACGAACCCGTTGTACTACATTAACAAAGGCACGAGGGGTTGGTTGCACTCGATTGGGAAACCGATCCGCATAAACATGTGCCATTTTTTATTTCGTTTGAGCCACGCAACAGACACCACTATCCACTACCGACTGACACTGACTGTATACAACTGAATGAAATAATTGTAAAAACATCGTTCCAAATTCTTTCGCTTTTTTGTTTCCGATGCGATGAAACGATAAGGCGAATTATATCCGTTGTCGCCAAACACGAGCACATAATATTATTATTGAGACAGGGCGGTACTCAAACTTCCAAAGGGCTATAACTTTGTTACTTTAATTTTACCAGAAAAATGGTAAAGGAAAAAGTATTTCTTTTGATCAGATCTACTCACTGTTAAAATAAATGACTCAACTTCGAAGTCACCCTGTATAGTCGGCATATCGCAGAACAGATCATTTCAAGAGATGATCGAATATTTCATCAAATAGTCGTAATTTGAGAAACGTTTAACGATTTGGTCATCCACGATTAATCATATTGTAAGATCCATAGTTACTTAACAAAAATCCAGAATATTTTACGAAGTGGTTTATTGTTCATCACACGAGAAATATTTAGCAGTCTGCGATGCTTTTGTAAATGATGACTTAACTGTTTTTATATCTACACTACGGTGTCCCTCAAGATGAATTTTCTCCTAAGACGCACCTTTTCTTCTTTTATGGCTAATTTCTTGTCACCAGGTCGACCTGGCTCTCTCTGCGGCTGTAAGAAGATCGTATCTTCATTCATTTTCATCATCGTCATCCGTGACAAACAGATTGTCCAAGTTCCTAACAAGCTTGACGACGTTGCTTGCATTTTTTGCAGATCTCTCCAAACTTGGTAAAAGGTAACTAGTTTCTTAAGACAGTTGGGTAGAAATTTAGTTGGTTAGACACAATAAGTTATTTTCCCTACATCGGCCATGGAAACAGACATATGATAGATTTGCTCTATTCAGTTTGATATGGAAGATCCATCGTACCTAAGTGATTCTACCTAATCACGATTCGATTCAATCTAGTTGACGCCACTTTTTATCACTGGTCTGGTCAAGGCACATGATGTTCTGGCCAATAGATAATGCTCGACCAATCTCATATAGGTCACCTGCTATTCTACGCTGTTGCACCTGCAGCGCCAGCGACTGCAGCCGGAGTCAGTGTGCTCGATGCACCTGACTCTCATTAGAGAGCCATCCTTCACAATCAATTATATTTCCCGCTGGCGCTGGCGCCGCTTTGGGACAGGACGCCCCGGGTCGCCGCCGTTTCCTCTCCAGGGACGAAGACCTGCAGCGCGTACACCTAGCATTATCTAATAAAGGACTCTTTGCTGGATTATTTATTCTCATTTCCATTGTGAAACGTTACGTTTAGTCTGCTTTTAAACGGGAGCTTAAATAGGGAAACGCGGCGGAATGAAAAAGGTCATCTATGTGGGTCATTCTCGTTTTTAGCAACAAGAAAAAAATTGAATTGCACTGTTATTGTAGTAATGTATGTTTTGGCTTTAATTTTAACAAGCACAAAATAAGTTGCTTTTGGAAACAAAGGCTTGTTTACTCTACTGTCAGTTGGCATTTATTTATACTAAGTGACATATAAATCCGAACACCCAGTTTAAATGGGTTTATTTTAATAAAATTTTGTATAAGTACTTAATGAAGCATAATAAGTAAGTGATAAAAATTTCAAAATGATTGCACTGCTTTAAAGCCCTTTGACCTTTAATAATGTGTGGATGCACCCTGATGAGCTACGCATTCTCCAACGCGCCTAGGCATGCTTCTGATCAGGTGGTCAATGTCCTCCTGTGGTATCTCATTCCAGGCAACCACCAACTCCTCTCGAAGTGCTTCTAGAGTCTGAGGAGGACGTTGCAAATTGAGCAATCTCCTACCCATCATATCCCACACGTGCTCAATTGGAGATAAGTCGGGAGATCTTGGTGGCCATGGTAACAATGTGACATCATTATGTTGAAAGAAGTCTGTTGTGACTCTTGCAACATGTGGTCGGGTATTATCTTGTTGGAAAGTTGGATCTGCCAGGGTGTCAAGATAGGGTAAAAGATGGGGTTCTAGAACTTCGTGGATATAACGCTGCGCGTTCATGTTACCTCTGATGAAGATTAAAGGTGACCTGGAACCATAAGCTATAGCACCCCAAGCCATAACTCCAACAGTGTGATGAACATGTCTTTCAACAAAAAACTGTGGATTCCTCCTTTCACCACGTCGCCTTCTAACCCTGGCACGACCATCGTGCATGCCTAAACAAAATCGAGATTCGTCACTAAAGACAATACTGTTCCATTCCTGATCCCAGAGTGACCATTGTCTGCACCACTCAAGGCGATTACGTCGGTGTTCTCGAGTTAAAGGGAGGACCCAGTGTGGCCGGTATGAAAACAAGCCAAAACTTCTCATTCGTCGGTAAACACTTCGCATGCCAATAGGTCCTCCATGTTCTGCGAACCATTCATTTGCAATGGACCTGGTAGTGGAGAAACGGTCCCTTAAGGCCAATAATCTTAGGCGGCGATCTTCACGGTTTGTTGTTCTACGGCGGCGTCCAGTGCTCCTTGCTCTTTGCGTACGGCCTTCTCGAAGCCATGCCTGATAACACCTAACCACAGTGTCTACACTTCTTTGCACTCTAACTGCAATTCCCCGAAAAGAAGGTCCAGCTTCCCGAAGTCCCACTATACGGTCCCTATCAAACTCACTAAGTTGACGAAATCGTACAGGTTTCCGTACTCTACGCATCGTAACCGATCGTAAAGGATGTCAAGAACCAAAATCCGCCAACGTTGATTCTTTACTGCGGCTGAAATATTCATTTTTAGAGCGTTAGTGAATTAAAAAAAAGCAGTATAAAAACCGGAATGTCCAACTGATAAGGCTGACAATTTTTTCACTTGTTATTTACAGTAAGATAAATACATTCACCAAGTTTTATTAAAATAAAACCATTTAAACTGGGTGTTCGGATTTATATGTCACTTAGTATATTACGACGTCAGTGATACTTGCATTTCCTTGCATATAGCGCCGCAAGCGTTCACGCATGTGTACGTAATCGCCCTGGAAGCTTCGCAGGCTGCGATACATGATGGTGTACCTCTGGTTGCCTAGCGTCGATACCGCGAGGCCGCTTGACGATACCCAAGAACCCAGCTATACGAAGGCGTTACAATTACACATAAGAGCATAGGAGGTTAGTTATCACTAATAAATGTCTCCTATAGCTTTGCGAAATTCATTAGTACAATATATGTCTTAACTGTTACATCTAATGCATTAACGTGTACATAAGCCTACCCATTTAGTGAGTAAATGAATTGAATATTGTTCTATAATTATTGGTGAAGCAGTCTACATTTTAAAGCATCCCACAAACCGGCGCGAAATAATCGCGGCGAAATATTCGCAACGAAATTCAGAGCGAAATTCGCAATCTGTTTCGCCTGTTTATTCATACCAAAGCGTCTTATTCGCTCCGCGAACGTGAAGGTTTCGACAGGTTGCGTACATTTTATTTTTGCCTTTTGCAATGAGCTCGTCTTCAGAAGAAGAGGAGGCACTTCTATTTCTTGCTTTAGAAGAGGAACAAAATGCACGGTAAGTTATGTTTATTTAACGCCATTTGATAGTTGGGTATGTATTAAGTTTAACGAAGTACATAAAACAAATATTTTCAATTTTGTTTAGGAAACGAAGGAAGTGGGTACATGATATTAACTTGAAACGAAATAAATTTGGGGAATACCATACCTTGATGCCACAACTTAGGCTGGATGAATAGCGCTTTTACGTATATTTTAGAATGACTCCAGAGTGTTTCGATGAAATATTGAACTTGGTGAAAGATGAAATACGAAAATCTGACACAAATTATCGTGAAGCTATTTCGCCAGAAGAACGACTTGCTATTACACTCAGGTAAAAAAATTATATGTATTAAAATTAGTAGGCTTATCGAATACGAAAACTTCAGGGATCGTGAAATAAATATTTTGTTGTAATAATTGGACTACATGTTGCCACTAGGATTAAATGTTGCTAAATAATTCGAGGCAGAATTTGCCTCCTCTGTTGGGTATATTATTGGAGTAAACCCAGTGCCACTTGGGAAGGACGACATACTAGTATCATACATACTTGCAGAATTCTGGGTAGACGCTGAAGAGATTTCTTCAATATGTTCAAATTCTTCGTGCGCTATTAATTCGGCTATTTTTAGTTTTATTCGGGCTTGAGGCTTTAAGGAAAGTGTTTTCACAGTCTGTGCATGTGCCAAGAAAAGTGAATCAATGGCCTCGTTCTCTTTTTTAGGTTTTTTACCTTCAAAATAATCAATGAGCTGTTGTACAGACGAAGAAGGTGGTTCATAGCGTTTTCTGCTCGTTTTATATTTTGGTGTAGTTGCAGTCTGCGGAAAGGTGTGCCCTGGAGTAGTCACTGCTGTAGTGTTCAATGAAGACGGTGGTGCTGTCTGTGTTGCCGAGGCGTTCTGTGCATCTTCTGCATCTACATCAGCATTTTCATCTTCTCCATGGCCGCGGTCTTCCAAATTTTCGGTTTCTACATTTCCAGCCCTTTCCTGATATATATTTGAGTTAAATTCGGCAGTCTCATAATGTATGACGTCAATATCTTTCACATTAGACGACATTTTGGCAAATGCCAAAAAAGGACGGAAAAATTCCATTTAGTCAGCCCACTGCCATTTCTTTATGTTGCCCACTGCTTGGCCGGTCTTTGGTTCGGTAAATTTTATATATTTTGCAAATGTGTCTCTGATATTCTTCCACCTTTTTTTTACTTCATTACCTAAAAACGATTTTTTTATAGATTCCTTGCCACTGGTGACACCTTCTATACCATTGGGCATAGCTTTCGAGTTGGCTTTACAACAGTGAGTGCAATCGTAACCGAAGTCCGTGAAGCGATATGCAGACATATGGAGCATATATATTTACCAGAACCAACAGAGAATATATGGAAAAAATGTGCTGAAGAATTTGAAAATAGATGGGGATTTCCCAATTGCATTGGCAGCGTGGACGGTAAACATGTAACAAGCAAGAGACCTAACAACAGTGGCTCCAATTACTGGTGCTATTTACATAAATATTCAATAGTACTTATGGACTATGGACTATAAATTTATATGTGTTGATATTGGTGGTTTCGGAAAAAATAGTGATGGGGGTATTTTCGAAACCTCAAACATGGGAAAACGATTTGAACAAAATTTAATGAGTGTCCCTGCACCTAAGTTTCTCCCTGGGCAAAATGAAATCTGCTCGTACGTCTTAATTGGTGATGAAGCATTTGCTTTAAAACCATACCTTATGAGACCATTTCCTTATAAGCAGACTTTAACAGACGTCAAAAAAGAGAAATACAATGTAAGACTTTGTCGAGCTAGAAGAGTCGTGGAAAATGCGTTTGGTATTTTGTCTCAAAAATGGCGAATATTTTACAGGCCATTAGAAACTAAAGTAGATACTACTATTCTAATTGTACGTACGGCATGTGTTTTACACAATTTTTTACAAAGTAAAAGTGGCGATGACAAATATTTCCAATTCTTAGATCCCCCAGAACCCGTGCTTGGAGCTTTTACTGATATAGCAAATGATCCTCGGCGGGCAGCAAGGCTAGCATTTTCTACTCGTGACAAATTCGTAAATTATTTTAATTCTGATATGCCTATGCCCAATATATAGAATGTTCGTTTTCACATTTGTGTAGACTGTAAATTATTTAACAAGTTAATAAAAAATATTAGGTACATACCATTTGTATTTAATTCTTTTCCTATTTCCAACCAAATCTTGTCTTTCTTTCTCACATTCCTGTATTCATCGTTCGACAAATCATACAAACAAGGATACTTTTTCACTATTTCTATCAATAATTCCGTTTTTGCCATTGCGAATTTTTGAAGAACGGCGTCAAAAACGCGGTCAAAGGCGAACTGAAATACGCCGCGATAAAAACGCTGGAACAATCGCATTCGCTTCGCACAAGTCTGAGCCTGTCCGTACACCGCCGCGTTTTAATCTGCTCGCGAATTCATCGCCGCGAAATTTTCGCAGCCAAAGCGAATATTTCGCGCCGGTTTGTGGGATGCTTTATTTATCAATCTACCAGCAGTTTCGATTTAGGGACATCAGTCGTTCCTATAATCGTAGGACACCTTTATGGCCTCTTTGATTTTCATAGCATTTCGGAATGGTGGGATATTTCTAGATTTTTACTGCTCCGTGTCTTTCTATTGTGAGGTTACCTTCTCTTTTTGAATCTGGTTTGATTATCCCGACAAACGTGAGGAATTACTGTTAGTTTTGTTCAAGGTGCAAGGAGAGATAATTCCTCAAACTATTTTCAGCTAATTCCAGCTATGTCCATATGCATATGACAAGCGACTCTGATTATATGTCACAAGATAACGTTGCTACCCTAATCCGAACCGGCCGGTAATGAGAAAATTGAGATAATGCCTAATTACACAGAAATACAGGAACTGACCTACGCCATAAACACACACATTCAGCGCGTGCGGGCGACCAGACCGGATATCAATTATCCTCAAATATCACATAAACACGTATTTAGGACGCACGTCGCGTACATGGGATCTGGAAATTGGTCCAGGAAATTGCTGACTGGATTAATTAGGTTTTTACTGGCTATATGTGGTCAATCGGTATTCGTTATCGTGGATTTAGTGCTGACTTGTTCATGTGGCAGTCTATAGAGGTTGCCCAAAAAGTATACTAAAAGCAAAATTTCTCGAAAGAAAATGTATCATAGAAAAATTGTTTAAACGAAAATACAACAAAGTTCCTGGATTTGGAAAAGGTTACCTAAAGGTGACCTTAAGCGTGTCCTTGATCTTCAAGGTTATTCAGAAGTAGAAGAAGCTTTCTTGACATTTTTGACGTTTCAAATGTAAAGCGCGGAACATTTTAAGTTCACGTGTGTCTTTGACTATGAAGTTGATCGAAGGTCATCTAGGAAGTATGGAAACGACGGGGTTACACAAAGTTTTAATGTAAGAAGGTCATCTAACGGTTATCTTGACCGCGGACTTGACCGCAATATATTCAAGGTTATATGAAGTTCGAACAAGGTTTTTCAAAGGGAAACCTCTATTTTGACACCGGCAATGCAAAGGGTGGACAATATTACTTTCAAGTCAGTTTTTTCCCCATCACGGTGTCCAAAAATCAAGGAAACGGTATGTTATCTTAAAAAATACCGACAGGAAGAAACTCATTTGGCATTCAAATGAAACTAAAGCTTTGGATATGGACAAGCTTGGACGCGAAAAAATTCGCCCTTTACATTCCTGGAATCAAAATAATTGTCCAATAGGGACGCAGGAAATTAAACGTCAATTTGACATAGACGCCATCTTTGTTTTCTGTCACCGACATGTCATTTTGTTAGTTGAATGTTTACCATTGATCGCTATGGAGTCGTATTCGATTGAAGACCGCATTAAAGTTATTCAATAGCACTACAAAAATGGTGCAAAAATAAAAAACACGTTTCGCGCGCTTCGTGAACATTTCGGTCGCAACAACCGCCCAAACGAAACAACCATCGGTCGTCTGGTGCGTAAATTCGAGGCAACAGGTTCCGTGGCAAATCTGCCAGGCTCTGGCCGGCCAAGGAGCGTTCGCACACCGGAAAATATTGCTGTTGTGAAGGAGAGTGTGAGAGACGATACGAAACAATCAACAACGTGTCGATCCCAAGAATTGGGCATTTCGAGAACCAGTTTGCTCCGCATTCTCCACAAGGATTTGAATGTACACGCCTACAAGATCCAATTGACGCAAGAGCTGCGTCGGGCCGATCATTTTTCGCGCCGAACGTTCTCAGATTGGCTCCTTGAACACCGCCAAATTGATGCCAATTTTTCATCAAAAATCATGTTCAGCGACGAAGCGCATTTCACTTTAAATGGGACGGTAAACAAGCAAAATTGCCGCATCTGGACGAACGAAAATCCCCGTGAGTATCAAGAGCAGCCGATGCATCCTCAAAAAGTGACTGTGTGGTGTGCATTGTGGTCAAAAGGCATCATCGGACCTTACTTTTTCGAAAATGCGGCCGGGTCGCCGTTACCGTCAATTCTGAGAGATATCACGTGATGATAGAGGACTATTCTTTGCCGCAACTTGAAGGAATGGATATGGACGATGTTTATTTCCAACAAGACGGTGCAACATGCCACACAACCAACGTCAATATCCATCGATTGCAGTCCTTCTTCGGTGATCGCGTGATTTCGCGCAGAGGAAATGTGCCATGGCCACCAAGATCGTGCGATTTGACTCCCTTCGACTTCTTTTTATGGGGATATTTGAAAAGCAAAGTCTACGTCAACAAACCAGCCACCCTCCAAGAACTCAAAAACAACATCATTGCCGAGATAAATGCCATAGAACCGACATAAATGGTATAAATCAACCCTCAAAATAAAGTACCCAACTTGATTTGAATATCAATCTTTATTGTTTTAATATGCGTTTACTTTCCTTTTGGACAACCCCATATATAAAAATAATTTGGACTCCAATTGGATTTGAAGGTCACAGTCAAGGTCAAGGACAAGGTCATACTAGAATACAAAATTTTCCTCTACATCTCCGTTGTAAAAACTTTAGGGAAACACTCTTGACCTTGAAATGACCTTGTTTGTCATAGACAAGGTTACCCTTTTTAAATATTATAAGCTGATTTGCGACATTTTCTCCCAGAAGATATACAGCGTGCGTCAAATTCCACCCTTACCAATGCGATCTCAGAAATTGTAAGAAATACGAAGTCTATTGAATGATGGCAAAGTTGTGTATTTAGGTATTAAGCAAAATGCCCCTTAGGAAGTTTCCGTCTTTCTCTAGCAGTATTTTGAGTTTTGAAACCTGCAGTGGTATTTTGTTGATTACCTAAATAGGCAACTTTGACGGTCCAAAAACTATGTTAGCACCAAAATATCTAGAAAAACTGTTGAAATGAAAATATTGTGAATAAACGATGTAAAATTTGAAAAGGGTCATCTGCAGATGATGACTTTGACCTTGACCTTCGAGGTCGTTTCAAAGTAAAGGACGCTTTCTTGATTGGAACCCTTTATTTTTAACGTAAAGATCGGAAACGCGTATGCTCAAGTTCGTGATCGTGATCATGTCCTCTAAGGTCATCTAGAGGGCTCCAGGAATTATGGAAACGACAAATTATCTAGAAAAATGTGTTTTCTAGAGAAACATAAGGAATTTTGTTAATTAGGAAGTTCCGACGGGTCGAACCGGTTCTTTCGCCGAGTGGCTACCAATTGTCAACGCCCCGTCGAAATACCAGATGTAAACAACTGGAAACTAGTAAACACAATTACAATATCGCTCTTGAACAAACACATAAAAAAATGAAGTCAAGTCAAGCATTAATTAAATTAGTAATTTTATTCTCAAGTTAACTGGCTTATGACAATATCAAACGACTTGATGAATATCCAGTTATCACAATATTCCTCTCATCTCGCAGCCATTTATAAAACCGAGTGTATTATCGGACCATCCTACCGTAAGTCTAATTCCTTTATTCAACTGCAACCGCGTCCTACGCTCTGCATCCATTCTCGCCCACGCCAATGCGTTCCGCGTCCCCCACATCGCCACTACAACTTTTCAGAATGAAAAAAATATCGATCGGATAACGTACGATTCGCGCGTAGGCGATATCGTAGGAGGCTGCGATTCGTGATGTCACGCCATCTCGTCTGGAGAGTCGCGGGCGGCTATGGACTGAACGATTGTCATCGAGACGGAAGAGCTCTTCGCATTGGCTGGGCGCCCAGAGATATACTAAGTGACATATAAATCCGAACACCCAGTTTAAATGGTTTTATTTTAATAAAATTTTGTATAAGTACTTGATGAAGCATAGGAAGTAAATGATAAAAATTCATGTTACCTCTGATGAAGATTAAAGGTGACCTGGAACCATAAGCTATAGCACCCCAAACCATAACTCCAACAGTGTGATGAACATGTCTTTCAACAAAAAACTGTCGATTCCTCCTTTCACCACGTCGCCTTCTAACCCTGGCATGATCATCGTGCATGCCTAAACAAAATCGAGACTCGTCACTAAAGACAATACTGTTCCATTCCTGATCCCAGAGTGACCGTTGTCTGCACCACTTAAGGCGATTACGTCGGTGTTCTCGAGTTAAAGGGAGGTCCCAGTGTGGCCGGTATGAAAACAAGTCAAAACTTCTCATTCGTCGGCAAACACTTCGCATGCCAATAGGTCTTCCGTGTTCTGCAAACCATTCATTTGCAATGGACCTGGTAGTGGAGAAACGCTCCCTTAAGGCCAATAATCTTAGGCGGCGGTCTTCACGGTCTGTTGTTCTATGGCGGCGTCCAGTGCCCCTTGCTCTTTGCGTACGGCCTTCTCGAAGCCATGCCTGACAACACCTAACCACAGTGTCTACACTTCTTTGCACTCTAACTGCAATTGCCCGAAAAGAAAGTCCAGCTTCCCGAAGTCCCACTATACGGCCACTATCAAACTCACTAAGTTGACGAAATCGTACAGGTCTCCGTACTCTAGGCATCGTAACCGATCGTAAAGGATGTCAAGAACCAAAATCCGCCAACGTTAATTCTTTATTGCAGCAGAAATATTCATTTTTACTGATAAGGCTGAAAATTTTTTGACTTGTTATTTACAGTAAGACAGATACATTCACCAACTTTTATTAAAATAAAACCATTTAAACTGGGTGTTCTGATTTATATGTCACTTAGTATAGTTCCTGGTACGTCATTTAGGCTCGATTTTGCTATTTATTTATTATTTAATTTGATCAATTTCTTGTAAAATGTTCCTCAAAGTAGAAAAAAAATTCCAAAATAGCATGCTTAATAAAAGATAAAGTTTATTCAGGACAAGGGATGAAATGTAAAATTGAACTTCTAATTGTCACGTTGCAGAGGATATAGTGTCCGTGAAATGGCACTTTTTTGAAATCTCGTCTCGAATAGAGTCAGAAAAGATAAACATGATTTTGAGAAAGTTTGGTTTCTGTCGTCTGTTTCGGGAAATACTTGGAACTGCAGAATCTTCTGTATGCCATTTTCTTAGCTACCTAAATGCTCAACTTTTCCTTCTTTAACCGAAATCGTATCCCTTAACCGAGATCCCATTGCAGAGAGTCAAATCTGCAACACCCTACGACCAAAATTACTATAAAACATAAGGTTAACTTCTCTAAATGAGTTCAATATATCTATGTCGTGGACATAACGTAAAATTGACCACTTCATGATATGATTGAGCATTTCATGAAATGTTCACATTTTTTCATCAACCCATTTATGCCTAATGTACTATGAATAGTACACCCTAAACTTGTATGTTCTTGTAGATATCTGTACGATTTGGTTAATTTGAATAGCTATCGGCGACAGTTTGCGGGTGGATCTCGCACAGTACGGAGTAATTTTGCGTATTGTGCAATATTTTGTATGTGAAATCAGTTTTTGTATATTGGAAAATAGAAGATGAATTAATATGGCGTGCGCTTTGCAAAGTAAGTAGGTTTTTTTAAAACATAAAATAAAAAAACACTAGTTTATTTATATTTCCTTAGTCGCGGCTTCTAGATTTTATGATGTGTTTCATTTACGCTTTGTTTGTGAGGTTATGATAAGGTTACGTGTACTATATTTAGTACATCAGGAAAAATATACGAATATGTTCATAGTCAAAACAAAAATAAACTGGTTTTAGGTAAATTATTTTTGAATAAGTAATTATTTTGAGAAGGAACATTTGTTTCAGGGGTTTTTATTTGCATGAGGCGCTAGCAATGATGACGACATTGAAGCTGAGTCTATCACTTTGTTACCTCCCACTAATGCATGCGGCAACATGACTGACATGTATACATTGTATTTCATTCACGACGAATCACACTTTACTGCATCAGCTTTTATAAGGCTTATCAGGCGGGTAAGCGTAAAATGTTACACGTTTTAGACCTGTTTATAGAAATGGTGAATGCGCGCGTTTAAGCGTTCCTTTCATTTATGGTGAAAGCTCCTGTACCAACATCTCGCACCTTTGATGGATATCGACACGCCAACAGTTTGCTTAGGAATGATTGGGCATTTCAAGAATAATTTTTATCGTAAGAAAAATCAGTGGCGCACCATCAATATCTGCAAAAATAGGTACCAACGTCACTGGTGGAAATTGAATAAAAAATGCATACACACAACATGTATGCCAAATTTAATTAACATATCTAAAGTGGAATATAAGTCATTTATTTTTGTAAATTCTACAACCTTATATCTCAAAAGTCAAGACGTCTGCGTTCATTTAAATACTTTTTTTTCCTTAAATTGACCCAAAAACCGCCCCCTTGAGTATCGTCGTTCAATTAGTAAACGCCTTGTATAGTAATAAATACAAAATGATAAAAATGAAGGAACACTCTTATAAGGAAAGTTTTGAATAAGTAATTATTTTGAGAAGGAACATTTGTTTCAGGGGTTTTTATTTGCATGAGGCGCTAGCAATGATAGAAGATGACGACATTGAAGCTGAGTCTATCACTTTGTTACCTCCTACTAATGCATGCGGTAACATAACCGACGAGGATTCTGGAGACGAAGAAAGACTGGATATCAACAACTTGCCACTAAGCTTAATGCAAGCTGAGGTCGAAGTGAATAAGAATCAAGACGAGGATATGTGGATTTCAGTAGATGAAATACCGCTCAGTGAAATCAGGGGTAATAATCGGAAGGAAGTGAAAAAGAAGAAAACATATGATTACGTAAAAGAAGATTTGCCAAGAAATGAGTATGCGTTTCCAATAAACAACGAAAATCAAAATGAACAAGAGCAGTTCCCAACCGAGATATTCTTTAGTTTTTTTGATGACGAAATTTTGAACATAATAGTTGAGGAGACAAATCGGTATGCTCAACAGAAAAACAGGAATATTATGGTTACCAAATATGAAATCGAATGTTTTCTAAGCACATTATTGTTGAGTGGCTACAGTAGTGTATCTCGCAGAAGGATGTTTTGGGAAAAATCCAGTGATTCACACAACTCACTTGTTATAATGATACATTTCATGAAATGCTCGATCATTTGATAAAATCGGCCACGACATCTACATGTTTACATTATATTTCATTCACACTTTACTGCATCAACGTGATGTGCATGCCAAGAACAGAGACGTGATAACGATATCATTCCTTCCCTCTTTCGTTCTCTTTGATATCCTCTTTTATAAGGTTTATCAGACGGGTAAGCGTAAAATGTTACACGTTTTACACCTGTTTATAGAAATGGTGAATGCGCATGTTTAAGCGTTCCTTTCATTTATGGTGAAAGCTCCTCTGCCAACATGTCGCACCTTTGATGGATATCAACACGCCAACAGTTTGCTTAGGGCATATCAAGAATAATTTTTATCGTAAGAGAAATCAGTGGCGTACCATCAATATCTGCTAAAATAGGTACCAATGTCACTGGTGGAAATTGTATACAAAATGCATACACACTACATGTATGCCAAATTTAATTAACATATCTAAAGTGGAATATATACTAAGTGACATATAAATCCGAACACCCAGTTTAAATGGTTTTATTTTAATAAAAGTTGGTGAATGTATTTATCTTACTGTAAATAACAAGTGAAAAAATGTTCAGCCTTATCAGTTGGACATTCCGGTTTTTATACTGCTTTTTTTAATTCACTAACGCTCTAAAAATGAATATTTCAGCCGTAGTAAAGAATCAACGTTGGCGGATTTTGGTTCTTGACATCCTTTACGATCGGTTACGATGCCTAGAGTACGGAGACCTGTACGATTTCGTCAACTTAGTGAGTTTGATAGGGGCCGTATAGTGGGACTACGAGAAGCTGGACTTTCTTTTCGGGCAATTGCAGTTAGAGTGCAAAGAAGTGTAGACACTGTGGTTAGGGGTTGTCAGGCATGGCTTCGAGAAGGCCGTACGCAAAGAGCAAGGGGCACTGGACGCCGCCGTAGAACAACAGACCGTGAAGATCGCCGCCTAAGATTATTGGCCTTAAGGGACCGTTTCTCCACTACCAGGTCCATTGCAAATGAATGGTTTGCAGAACACGGAAGACCTATTGGCATGCGAAGTGTTTACCGACGAATGAGAAGTCTTGGCTTGTTTTCATACCGGCCACACTGGGTCCTCCCTTTAACTCGAGAACACCGACGTAATCGCCTTGAGTGGTGCAGACAACGGTTAATCTGGGATCAGGAATGGAACAGTATTGTCTTCAGTGACGAGTCTCGATTTTGTTTAGGCATGCACGATAGTCGTGCCGGGGCTAGAAGGCGACGTGGTGAAAGGAGGAATCCACAGCTTTTTGTTGAAAGACATGTTCACCATACTGTTGGAGTTATGGTTTGGGGTGCTATAGCTTATGGTTCCAGGTCACCTTTAATCTTCATCAGAGGTAGCATGAACGCGCAGCGTTATATCCACGAAGTTCTAGAACCCCATCTTTTACCCTATCTTGACACCCTGGTAGATCCAACTTTCCAACAAGATAATGCCCGACCACATGTTGCAAGAGTCACAATAGACTTCTTTCAACATAATGATGTCACATTGTTACCATGGCCACCAAGATCTCCCGACTTATCCCCAATTGAGCACGTGTGGGATATGATGAGTAGGAGATTGCTCAATTTGCAACGTCCTCCTCAGACTCTAGAAGCACTTCGAGAGGAGTTGGTGGTTGCCTGGAATGAGATACCACAGGAGGACATTGACCACCTAATCAGAAGCATGCCTAGGCGCGTTGGAGAATGCGTAGCACATCAGGGTGCATCCACACATTATTAAAGGTCAAAGGGCTTTAAAGCAGTGCAATCATTTTGAAATTGTTATCATTTACTTATTATGCTTCATTAAGTACTTATACAAAATTTTATTAAAATAAAACCATTTAAACTGGGTGTTCGGATTTATGTGTCACTTAGTATAAGTCATTTATTTTTGTAAATTCTACAAGCTTATATCTCAAAAGTCAAAACGTCTGCGTTCAATTAAATATTTTTTTTTCTTAAATTGACCCAAAAATCGCCCCCTTGAGTATCGTCGTTCAATTAGTAAACGCCTTGTATAGTAATAAATACATCATGATAAATATGAAGGAAAGCTCTTATAAGGAAAGTTCGGTGTGAGTTACATACGGTAATAAAGGTGATATCTATTGATTAAAATGAGAAGGACAGGATAAATTCTCCGAAAAAATGAAATGACGACCGTTTTTATATACAGAAAACGTAACTTCAACCTGAATGTTCTGTAAGAACTCAAAAACTATGAGCGCTACAGTAAATATGCATAAAACAATAAATAACCTCAATAAAATTATCTACAAGTAAGTCAATGATTTAGAAGATAATCGCCACAGTCTCAAAGATCATCATGTACAATGTTGTAGATAATTTAAAAGAGACTATTTCTCGTCTTGTTGGTTTTTCCTTTATTATAGCTTCTACAACTTTCTAGTTATACCCAGAAATCCAGGTTGTTATCACATATTTTGTCCGATAACGGTTCAAACTCATTTTAAGCTATATTGAGAAATAGATATCAGCAAAATATGGCTATATTTGATCACAGCTTCCAAATTTTTTTTTTAGCGGATTCATACCTACTATTTTTCAGACCAAGATGTCCAATCACCACAAAATCACCCAGATGCGATCTTGCTACTTAACCAATTTTCTTTCTATCACATTTTCTCAGAGATACATACTCTACATACTATCTCGGAATTCTGCAACCAACCAAGCCCGCTGGCATGTCGTTGAGTGATTCCTCCATAGATGACGCTAAGGGTGACGCTTACAGCGAGGAATAGCGGAATTCACTATTGGTACACTAGCAGCTATGTAGTCAGCAAGTTGACATTTTGTCGTTTTTTTTGTTGACATTATACAGGGTGGCGCATCGAAAACGAAACAGACGCAATTTACTGGCAGCTCAGTTTTTTCTCTCTTCTAAGCGATGCAAGGGCATAATTTCTCAAATCTTTGTAGCTGGCCCAATTCTGATCAGATCTGTTATGCTGATAGACAGCGAATGCCTCATCTCTGAGTTGAAAAATCATTTTCAAGTTAGGAGTGAGCCAGGGCGCAGCAGGTTTTGTGACACGTACTGTACGTAGCGGGGCGTAGAGATCGAATAGATAAAGAAGACGGCCAGTAAAAATAGAGACTTTAATATCCAGATCATTCACGAAATAAATGTCATTAAGCTGCATTGATGCAATCTCCGTCTTAAAACGTGGAATATCAATGCTGTTAAGATTTCTATATGTTACAAATGTAGGCTCTATTTTTTTATAACAAACGGAAATATCACAGTATGTGAGCCGATGATCACTAATTGAGTCTGCATTGAGTGTCTCTGACCTTTTGACGATAGTATTGTCACTAACAAATATTGGATCAAGTAATGTGGAACTGAAGGCTGTAACACGTGTAGGCTCATCAATGACTTGAATGAAATTGAATGAATCAAAGCAGCTGCTGCGGATGTTGTTATGAGCAAGCAAGTCGACATTCATATCGCCCAAGAATATAATGTTGTCATATTGGGGAGTGAAAAATGAGATAAGATTTTCTAAACACTGGATGGCTTGATGTATAGAGCAATGTGGTGGCCTATATATAACAACAATTAACATACTGGACCCGTGCAGTTTAAATTTATAGCATAACATTTCAAGAGGATTTATAAAGTCATCGAGCTCAACTGGGATAAGATTAGTGCAGCCATGTTTCAGTGACTGCTACAACATCAAACTTATATTGAACAAGAGATGCAAAATCATTAAAGTGAGTTGTTAGAGAACGCACATTTAAGTGACATAGTTTCAAGACACTTTTTATAGTGTTAGCCATAATCCACCCTTTCTTTTAGAGTTTGAACATAATTGAGAAACACAGGACAGTTTGGAAAATTAGCCGAATGATCAACTGTTAGAATCTTCTTGTACACCTTGTTATGGTTCAGGCAATTTACGCATTGTAGGGCGCTCGAGTTACACTCCTTGATTTTATGATTTCGTGTACACTTTGGGCAGGACAGATCAGCTTTACAAGATGCTTCAGAATGGCCAAACGAACAGCACTTGAAACACTTTAATATGCGAAAGTGATCAGAGATAGGTGACTTTTTCCAACCAATATATAAAAACCCTGTCTTTAATAATTCCGATCTTAGAGTAGGAGTGACTTCAATTACGATGTTGATTCTGCGGGAGGATTTGAGCTTAGTGACAAACTTAAGTAGAGAACCATCAATGTTGTTGAGAGAAGCTATGTTCGAAATCAAATCATCAGGATTGACAAGACCATCCAAATTAACGTTTCTTATAAGCAGGCGTGGATTCAGCTTCTTAGCTTCAGATATTGAATATTTAGAACCCAATTTATTGCAAAGGTTATCTTTCAGTGTGCTCAGGGAACTGCCATCTTTGCAGTCCACAGCAATACCGTTACGAATTTTTCGAGTATTATTGATGCAAATCGAATTATTTTTCTGAAATAATCAGTGCGCTAATAGAACAAGCATAAATATTTAATGAGGGACATAAGAGCAGTAACCTGCATCGAAAATATGTTCTAGAACTTGTAGCTAAATTTCGGGAAACTGGGTCAGTCGCCAATAAAAAACGAAACATTGAAAATCCCATAAGGAACGAAGCAATAGATGTGGGGTTTCTAGGGCAAGTTTATGCAGATCCTACGTTAAGTACCCGCAAATTGGAGACTGTGTGTGGTGTTAGAGGACGTACTGTCCAACGAATTCTAAAGGCCCATAGTTTTCATCCGTATAAAATTCACCTGGTGCAAGAACTTAATGAAGACGATTTTGATCGGCGATTACAATTTTGTGAAGATATGAGTGAACGCATTATAAACGATGAACATTTTCTATTCAACACTTGCTTTTCCGACTAATGTTCATTTTTCTTAAATGGCGTAGTAAATCGTCATAACTGCCGATATTGGTCCGATTCTAATCCCAGAATTTATCATGAGGTTCATACACAGCGATCATTTAGTTGGTCCTTTTTCTCACCTGGAGATTTGACCGGTGAAATGTATTTGGTATTACTGGAAGACGCCATAGATCCTGCATTAACAGCCATAATTGAAAATCTGAATGATCGGCGGTACATAACAAATTATAGTTTTCTCTTCAAATTTTACATTATATTGTTTTATCAACGCTCTGTAAATGGGAAACCGTTGGATAATAAAGCCACTATTATTACTTTTATTATTAATAAATGCCAAATCTTCCAGTCATAATAGGTATTAATTACAACAAGAACAAAAAAAAACCCCTCCCTACTGAGCGAGCGCCGTGGCAAATGCTTGTTCCGGAAGCTGTTGTATCCAGTATACAACTTCTTCCCGTCCAAGTGATTGTCCACGCGTTAAGGAATACCTCAGTACCGATTGCCGGGTGGCGGTACAAGTCCGCCAACGGGCCACTTTAGGTCTATTTAACATCACTAACACGTAAAAAGAAGGTGGTAGACAAGGACCAGTCGACCGAGGCAGTACCACCCGCTAGCTTTTCCCAGGGTGTCTTATAAATGTCCTCATGTTTCCACACCTAAGCTATGCAGTCGGTTATCTACCAAAACAAAGAAATTAATGATGATGGATCCCTCGAGCACTAAAAACTCCAGACGTAAACTCACTCCACTCTCGGAATGTCCGGGTGGAGGGTGGGCTCGAGGGAGCAACATCGAAGATAAAATTTGTTTTTCGAACATCTGCGGGATCAACAGCAACAGTGATGCTGTTCATCACTACCTACAATCCAATCGTCCCGACGTGCTTTTCTTGGCGGAGACAAAAATCTCAGAGACTGCACCGATTAACCATCTCAACTTCCCAAACTACGAGGTGCACTCCAATGTGAGAAAGAACGGGGGAGTTGTGGCTTTTGTCCGCAGCAGTCTTTCCTGCTCGAGGGATCTTTCTTTGGAATCAGACCGGAAGGACATTCTGTGGCTTCGCCTCAACTCCAAAACATCACCCAAATTTATTTGCTGCCTTTATCGCTCTCCCTCTAACCATAACTGGGATGACCTACTCGAATACCTCGCCGTCCAGATCGACTTCCTGAACATCAATCACCCCGCTTCAGAGGTAGTTCTTCTCGGTGATTTCAATGCCCATAATGAGCTTTGGTTGGGCTCAAATAAGACCGATGCAGCAGGTCGTGCAGTCGAAGCGTTCGCTCTTACTCAAGGGCTGACCCAGCTGGTGACGAGCCCTACTTTTTTCCCCCGCGTCTCGTCACACGCCAGTAGCCTGCTGGATCTCTTTCTGACCACGCATCCTGCCCCTTACAGCACTGCTGTCCTGTCCCCCCTGGGTAACTCAGATCACGGTGTTGTGGAGGTTAGGTTTCGGTCCGAAGCCGCTGTGGCAGCAGAAACTCGCACAGGCCGCAAAACTTGGCATTACGGACATGCCGACTGGGAGGGGCTCAGAGACTTCTTCTCTAGCTTTCCTTGGAGAGATGTCTGTTTCACTGACGCGGATGCGTCGACTGTCTGTTCTTCAATAACCGAAATTATCCACGTCGGAATGGAGGAATACATCCCTCACACAGTGAAAGTTCCTAAACCAGGGTCCAACGGCTGGTTCAACAAATCGTGTGACACTGCTCGCCAGCAGAAGATCAAGGCCCACAGAACCTACTTACAAAACCCCACTGTAGAGAACAGACAAGCCGACGTCGAGTCCAGAAACAAATATAACGAAGCGGTTCGCAATGTCGAAAACCAGCATGATATAAAAGTTAGGCACAGGGTAATGTCGCAGCGCAATGGCAGTCGGTCTTTCTGGACGCTGGCCAAGCAGATTGAAAAGAACTTCTCACACAGTAGCCTTCCACCACTTACGTGTCAGGATGGAACTATTGTATTCGACTCAAAGGCCAAGGCGGAAGTGCTAGCCAAGATCTTTGCTGCCAACTCCACCATGGACGTCCCCACCAACGCCCAAGTGCCGTCAATTCAAAGGGTTCCCCACACTATGCGGGAGGTAACATTCAGGCATAAGACCGTAAGACGAGTGCTCTTGTCGCTCGACATCAACAAAGCTTCTGGTCCGGACTTGATTCCTGCCATTGTACTGAAGAGATGTGCAGCGGAGCTTGCTCCAGTTCTTTCGCGTCTCTTCCAGATATCTTATGAATCCGGCACCTTCCCAGACAACTGGAAATTTGCTCATGTACAGCCCATCCCAAAAAAAGGATCTAAAACCGACCCTTACAACTACAGGCCTATAGCTCTGCTTTCTGTTATAAGTAAAGTGATGGAGATGTGCATAAATCGCGAGCATCTGGACTACCTCGAACGTCACAGCTTGATTAGCGACAGGCAGTACGGTTTCCGGCACCAACGATGCACAGGGGACCTCCTAGCTTACTTCACGCAACTGTGGAGTAAACTCATCCAGTCTCATGGTGAGGCTCATGTCGTTGCTCTTGACATCACGAAAGCGTTCGATCAGCTGTGGCACGCTGCCCTCTTAAGCAAACTTCCATCCTACGGCCTCCCAGAAAAGCTTTGCAGATGGGTGGCTGACTTTATCTCTGGCCGCAAGGTATCCGTCGTAATTGACGGATTCTCCTCTTCATCCCACAACGTCAACGCGGGTGTTCCCCAGGGATCGGTCTTGGCTCCAACACTGTTTCTCTTACATATCAACGACCTCCTTTCAGCTTCGCTGAGGAATTCAGAGTGACAAGCCGATCTTTGCCGCTGAGCTCGAAAAAAGAAGACTAGCGACGACTTCTTCTCTGACAAGAGACCTGGAGGCTATCACTGCTTGGGGACGCAACAGTCTTGTACAGTTCAATGCTTCCAAAACACAGTACTGTACTTTGACGAACAAAAAGCGTCCTAGCGCTCATACAGTTTCGATGGACGGTCGAGTTCTACCAAAGAGCCATTCATTTCCGCTGGTCGGAGTCCAGATCACCGAGGACCTGATCTGGCACGAACACATCTCTTCAATAGCTGCAGCTGCTGGGAAAAAGCTAGGCTATTTGTTTAGGGCTAAGAAGTACTTTTCTCCGCATGACCTTCTCACTCTATACAAGGCCCAGATAAGGCCTAGCCTCGAGTATTGCTCACACATTTGGGGTGCTGCCGCCCCAACTATATTGTCCATGCTCGATGCTGTCCAGACGAGGGCGGTCCGACTGATCGATGACTCTTCTCTAACAGACAGTCTCGGGACTCTTTCGCACCGGCGGGCCGTCGGTGATCTAGCTCTTTTCTATCGCTACACCAATGAGCTTTGCTCCTCAGAGCTCTCTTCTATGATGCCGCCGCGCGATGTGCCTGCCAGACAGACCCGCCTGACTTCTTCGTCCCATCCTAACCGTGTCAAACTTCGTACATCCAGAACTGGCCGATACGACCGCTCCTTTGTCCCGAGGGTGTCTAGATTGTGGAACAATCTACGGGAGGAAGCTTTTCCCAGTTCTACTAACCTTAGGCAGTTCAAAAATCGTATTAACAAAATTTCTTTGGGATCATCATAGCAGCGGCGGTGTTCCGGCATTTAGGCTTCTGCCTGCGCGGCTGTTTCGATATAAAAAAAAAAACATTGCGAATAGGTTGATGTTCCAACAGGATGGTGCCCCACCACATTACGCATTACGTTTCGTGTTTCGTTTTCGATGCGCCACCCTGCATAGGTTTTTTACGTAATAACCGTGCAGGTATAGGCGAAATGCAACTAAATCTGGCAGCAGCTTGCATAAAAAGTAAAAAGATGGGAATGACATCACCGAATCCGCGTAAGGGTTAGTGGAACGTGCAGGATGTGTATAAAATCAGTAGCTAATGGGATTTTAAACGTATCCGTCTGGCTCTTTGCTCGTAATTAAATGCTTAGGGATGTACAGTAGCGGACAAAAGTTTGTAAGCATGCTTAGTAATTCTTCAAAATTATTATTAAGGACTTTTTTTTCTCATATAGTTTGCTTACAGTCTTGAGGATATAAATGACAGTTTCTGTATGCTGTGCTAGCTAGTTCAGACTGGCATTAAAGTACCTTCATATTATTTTATAACCAAAAATGAGACGACAAAAGTGTGGAAACTTATTTTTAATCACAAAATTAAGTACAATAATTCTACAAAAAGATTTAAAAAAACACTGTTTAGCTAATATATGGTAATATAGCCTTTAACATTCAACACTGCCTGACATCTGGTGCTCATAGAAGACACCAATTTTTTACAGACGTCTGTTGGGATATTTTTCCAAATATTTTTTACATAAACAAATAAATCGTTCCTATTATCAAAAGTGTTTCTTGTCAGTTGTCTTTTAACAAGCTTCCAGAGATGTTCTATAGGATTTAGGTCTGAGGATCGGGAAGGCCGTATAAGGACATTAAGATTTTTTAGCCTTAAACAGTCCTTTACGAATTTTGAGGTATGCTTGAGGTCATTATCTAGCTGGAATGTCCGTCGTAAAGGCATTTTTTCTTCAGCAAAAGGGAGCATGTGTTCACTAAGAATATCTTTGTAAGGTTTTTGCTCCATTTTCCGAACAATTTTAATAATTGGACCCCGTTCCTGAACTAGAAAAACAGCCTCAAACCATGATGTTGCCTCTACTGATACTTTTTGTCGAATCTTTTTCACATTGGACGTCTCACGTATGCCGTACCGTCAGATCTAAACGAGTTAAATTTGCTTTCATCGTTTCATAAAAGTGTATTGCATTGTTGTTCTGTCCAAGTTAGATGAGCTTTAGTAAATTCAAGCTGAGCAATATGCTTTTTTCAAATGAAATGCTTTTGTACTGGTCGCCTACCAAAAAAACCAAAATCCACCAAGCGTCTCTGTACTGTTCTGATAAAAAGTTCTACGATTCTTTTGAAAATCTGTATGGCTGGCATTCTAGGATCTTCATGGGTCAAACTTTTAATGTAGCGATCCAAAACGTACTAGTTTTTTTTCTGCACCTGGGCCGCGTTTATGTTGATCCGTATTCTTGATGTTTACTAATAACTTTCAAAATCGTCCCTTCAATTATTTTCAATCTTTGAGAAATGTCAACATTTCTGACAAAATTTCTAAATAATTCACTTACTTCGTCTCTTAAATCTTTTGAAAATTCTTTCACTTTTGCCATTCTCACTGATGTTAATATACTAAGTGACATATAAATCCGAACACCCAGTTTAAATGGTTTTATTTTAATAAAAGTTGGTGAATGTATTTATCTTACTGTAAGTAACAAGTGACAAAATTTTCAGCCTTATCAGTTGGACATTCCGGTTTTTATACTGCTTTTTTTTAATTCACTAACGCTCTAAAAATGAATATTTCAGCCGCAGTAAAGTATCAACGTTGGCGGATTTTGGTTCTTGACATCCTTTACGATCGGTTACGATGCCTAGAGTACGGAGACCTGTACGATTTCGTCAACTTAGTGAGTTTGAGAAGTGTAGACACTGTGGTTAGATGTTATCAGGCATGGCTACGAGAAGGCCGTACGCAAAGAGCAAGGGGCACTGGACGCCGCCGTAGAACAACAGACCGTGAAGATCGCCGCCTAAGATTATTGGCCTTAAGGGACCGTTCCTCCACTACCAGGTCCATTGCAAATGAATGGTTTGCAGAACACGGAAGACCTATTGGCATGCGAAGTGCTTACCGACGAATGAGAAGTTTTGGCTTGTTTTCATACCGGCCACACTGGGTCCTCCCTTTAACTCGAGAACACCGACGTAATCGCCTTGAGTGGTGCAGACAACGGTCACTCTGGGATCAGGAATGGAACAGTATTGTCTTTAGTGACGAGTCTCGATTTTGTTTAGGCATGCACGATGGTCGTGCCAGGGTTAGAAGGCGACGTGGTGAAAGGAGGAATTCACAGTTTTTTGTTGAAAGACATGTTCATCACACTGTTGGAGTTATGGTTTGGGGTGCTATAGCTTATGGTTCCAGGTCACCTTTAATCTTCATCAGAGATAACATGAACGCGCAGCGTTATATCCACGAAGTTCTAGAACCCCATCTTTTACCCTATCTTGACACCCTGGCAGATCCAACTTTCCAACAAGATAATGCCCGACCACATGTTGCAAGAGTCACAATAGACATCTTTCAACATAATGATGTCACATTGTTACCATGGCCACCAAGATCTCCCGACTTATCCCCAATTGAGCACGTGTGGGATAAGATGGGTAGGAGATTGCTGCAGTGCAATCATTTTGAAATTTTTATCATTTACTTATTATGCTTCATTAAGTACTTACACAAAATTTTATTAAAATAAAACCATTTAAACTGGGTGTTCGGATTTATATGTCACTTAGTATATTTACCGCTCGCAATATCAGAGTATCGCAGAACGAATAAATACTACAAAACTGAAACTTTTCTATACTTTTGTCGTATTTGAATAACGCGTTTTTTATTTTCCAGAGAGTTTGAATATTGATGAGATAAACCTTGTATCAGTACGGGAGCCAAAGGTAGACTTTAATATTCATATTATCTGTTCCTTCACGATTTTAATTTAGGCATATGATACTTCTTAATAATATGAATATTTGTTTCCAAACTTTGGTCCGCTCCTGTACCTAAAGGATGTGCATGTTGGTTACATAACATGTAAAAAGCTTCTAAACCTCGAATATAGCAGCATTTTCAGACAAAGGTTGATACCTATGATATGCACACTCATCCACTTTCAATGAAGCTACATTTAATTTATATAGGATGTCCCAGTAGACATGAATCAAATAAAAGGCGGTGATAGGAGGGGTCATATTCATTCAGAAAAACTATACATGGACTTATTCGATTGTGCAAGATTTTTGAGAATTCTTAGAAAATCGCTACATTTGAAGCCTTACTAGTTCTTCTGAAGTTGTCTTTTGCTGTTTGATTGTGAACCCTTTAGCTGAAACCAAAACTGCATTATGAAATAAAATTTGATAGATAGAACATCAATAGCCATAAAAAATCCTCAGTCTCAGACTTTAACCCACAAGACCTTAGAAATGAAATGATCAACTGCTTAGACAAGTCATGGTCCTCTATGTGTATATGATTCCATGCATAAGCTTGTCTGCATGAAGCTATAATAAGTAATTTGCTTCAGCAGTTTTTATGTTGCTCTTCAGATGAACAGAAGCCCGCTTTAAAATGGACTCCTGGCGTTCCCGCCTAAAGTCGAGTATGACACTGAGTTTCTCGGCTGCTCTAAAAAGAAAAGCTCCTTTACCCGCATTTCCGTGCCCACGCACAATGTATTTTTATTATTATTAAAATTATTATTATTATATTATTATACTTTTCAAGATCGAGGTCTTTTGACGACGACACGGTAAGCGCTGCTCACCATTTAATTTTGTGGAAATTTCTCGTTAAATGATACACAGTCTCTGGCCGTAATGGCCCCAATGTCTCCAACGCAACAGAATATTTCCGTGAAATTAGCACAACTCTTAAAAGCACATCGTTATAAGGGGCGACTAGAAAAGCAACTTTTCAGATTATCCCTTACAAATCTAATTAGCAGAAAATTAAATAGTTACGTTGCCTCGAGTCGGATTGGGAAAATAATCCTACGCAAGGAACAAGACGGCAATAAAATTACTTCCGTCGTCTAAACGAGCTCGAGTGTTCTCTAAATTGATTATGTATCTTTGAACTGCTGGAAAATTATATGAAAAGACATTTTCGGACTAAGTCCGGAAATTTGAGGATACTCCAGCAAATGGTTATAGGTCACATCATGACCAACTGCTTAGCAAAATTTTGTCAAGTCAACTACACACTTGTGTAAAGTGTGTCGCCGACTGACCCATTTTTGCATGGATACTGAAAACTAAAATGCGATTCAAATGATTTCTATCTTACGTATTTTCAGACGCCAAAACCTGAAATTTGCCACACCTTTTTTTTGGTTAATTAATAGTAGTGAAGAAAAGCATTTACTTATTAAGTAAATTCTTTTAGTCAGATTTCTTATGAAAGTAGTACAAACTAATCTGGTGTACCTATTGAAGTCTATTTTAAGCTTTAAATCAATAAATCTTCAAAACTACTCAACTGAAGCTCATGTATTTTACATCACTATAAAGGGAATTGAAAGACCTTCAAAATAAGGTATCACTCGACCGCCCCTTTCCATTTAAGATTTTCGGGTTGGTGTCACCCCCGCCCAGGGGGCTGCACGTGTTAACGTGATTTTTTGCTAAACTTGTGTCCCCCTCGAAAACAAAATCGACAGGTCTGAGTGTCTTTCCAAAAAAAAACCTGAGCTGCCAGTAAATGCGTCTCGAAACAATCAACAACGCGTCGATCCCAAGAATTGGGCATTTCGAGAACCAGTTTGCTCCGCATTCTGCACAAGGATTTGAATGTACACGCCTACAAGATCCAATTGACGCAAGAGCTACGAACGTTCTCAGATTGGCTCCTTGAACACCGCCAAATTGATGCCAATTTTTCATCAAAAATCATGTTCCGCGACGAAGCGCATTTCACTTTGAATGGAACGGTAAACAAGCAAAACTGCCGCATCTGGGCGAACGAAAATCCCCGTGAGTATCAAGAGCAGCCGATGCATCCTCAAAAAGTGACTGTGTGGTATGCATTGCGGTCAAAAGGCATCATCGGACCTTACTTTTTCGAAAATGCGGCCGGAGACGCCGTTACCGTCAATTCTGAGAGATATCACGTGATGATAGAGGACTATTTTTTGCCACAACTTGAAGGAATGGATATGGACGATGTTTATTTCCAACAAGACGGTGCAACATGCCACACAACCAACGTCAATATCCATCGATTGCAGTCCTTCTTCGGTGATCGCGTGATTTCGCGCAGAGGAAATGTGCCATGGCCACCAAGATCGTGCGATTTGACTCCCTTGGACTTCTTTTTATGGGGATATTTGAAAAGCAAAGTCTACGTCAACAAACCAGCCACCCTCCAAGAACTCAAAAACAACATCATTGCCGAGATAAATGCCATAGAACCGACCATGTTGCAAAATGTCATTCAATTTCGACCATCGCGTGGACGTCTGTAAATCCAGTCGTGGTGAACATTTGAGCGATATTATTTTTCATACATAAATGGTATAAATGAACCTTCAAAATAATAGAGTCAATCGACTCGACGCCATTTTTTCCTTCCTCGCATGCTAAAAGGACCCAAGCCCTATTTAGGGATAATCAGGTCGACTGGCCTATTAGTTTTCCTACACTGGTATAGCTAAGCCGACGTCGGAAATGTAACACTTGGTTTCAGAAAGATAAATATGAGAATCATTTCGGAGGAAAGGTGCCTACCCTTCACAGCACGTCTAGGAATGAGGTCAGAAATGTAACAATGCAGCAGAACAGTCGAGAGAATGGGGCTTTTAGCAGATGGCGAAAAAATTGTTACGTTTTAGCATCACAATTCACACCCTATAATACACAGTGGAAGTGGATGTTTCGTTACCCTCCTCACACAAGCGAGAGGAAAATTGTGGCTGCAAAAATCTTTGTGTTTGGAGAAACATATTTTTATTTTTACGGCGACGTCTGGCCATTGAGCCTCTCAAGTTTAACCAACGAACATCAACAAACAGACATAGAAATTATTAATGTAACAATATAACTAGTCCTAAGTGTATATGGGTATCGCAGAAGTGATGAATCAAGCAAAGGGAGGTGATTTTCAACCAGAAAAGCCATACGTGTACTTATCCTTATGCCTGGACGTATACAGGAGTGTTTTCAGCTGAGGGGTCGCTGAATACATTATTAATTTTTTTTATTACTTGTTAATAAAATGTTATCGTTTCATTCTTGATGTAAGTCTACGTCATTGCCAACAAATCAAGTTGAAGAATTTATTTTTTCTGGGTGTAACACTGAGTATATAGTATTTTTGAATTCCCCGTTCAATTTAAAACAAATGATCTCTCTGTAGTTGCTTTCCTTCGATGTGCGATTTTTGAGTAAAAAATAAAAACCGTTCTATTGTTCGAGAAAATTACTGTTTTATCCTACAACTTCTACACCTCGAGTTTTCGTACGGAAACATTTTTGGACCATAGTTTATAAATCAAACTAACATTAATTTTTCATGCAGACTCACACCCTCAAGTATATATTTGCATATCATTAAGGAACACCCTGTATATCTGTTGAAACTTACTTTGTATTTTCCCAATTCATATTTTGAAAAAGTCTGCTGTAGCGCCTATAACACTAATAACCTTCTTTGTTCAATATCACCTTAAAACCGTAAAAACTGCAAAAACCCTTATGTTGGTCTAAATAATGAGCGAATGCTTCCAGTAACAATTCCCCTTTACACAAATTACGAAAATTAATTCATCTAAAACAATACTATCTAGATATGGCTTTAAATACAGCGTATCTGTGCTCGTAGGTATTTATTTAGACCGTACATCTTGGTATATGGCGGCTCTATAATGGCATACCACGTAATTCAACATCACTTAGGGTAATTATATTAAAATATTCCCCAGGGCTGCAACCGTATAACTTAGATATTTGTTAATGAGCTGCTATGGCACGGAACACGCCACCTTATCGTTAAGCTATGACTACAATGCAAATTGCTTAGACGCAATTGGCCGAACGCCAGTCCGATATCAAACCTAGTAAGTCAATGCAGGCGGAGCTTCTGAGAAAGTGGGAAACTGCGCACGACTTTTTAATATCGGTGCACCAATATTGTGTAACACTTACCTGTTATTCAAGTCATCTACCTTCTTCTGTACATTGTGAAGATGCTTCAAAATATCATTAAATTTGGTGATATATACATATAATTGAGGCATCGTCTGCAGATAGTCTAAAACTTACTTGGTCATTGAATAGTTTACCCCGATCATTTATATACAGTATAAATAAAAGAGGCCCCAATATAGATCCTTGGGGAACTTCGATATCAAAATCAACGCATGAAGACAGGACTTGCTTTACGTCTGAACCATAATTGTGTAATAAACATATTGTGACCTTTTACTCAAAAAAAGATTTTATCCATGTCAGAGAACTGCCGGTAATTCCGTAACCATGTAGTTTTTTTAACAATATTTCATGACTGACGCAGTCAGATGCCCTGCCGAGATCACAAAAGATCCCAACAGGACATCAGTTAGTATTTGACGATGTGTGAATGCAATCTCTTTGAAAAGCACTATTCAAATTTCTTTGAAAGATAAAAAGGCACACAGCTACTGGCCTGTAATCATTCATATCAGCAGGGACTCTTTTTAAATATTGGCACAACTTTGCTTACCTTCAGTACATCAGGAAACTTACCAATGCAAAAAGTTAAATTTATTAAGAAAAAAAGTGATAAAGTCTATTTAAACATGGGTCGAAAAATGCGTGGCTTCCGAAATACAGGTTGTTTAAATTTACTTTCTAAAATAGTTTTTTTAAATATATCGAACAATATTTGATGTATAATAGTGAAAATTGGTATACAAGGGTTTTTTGGTAGGACAAAACGAACCATGGGCATAGTTTTACTGTAGCCGCTAGAGGGCGCTCTCTACTGTACCTGTAGTATATTAAAATGACCGAAAAAATTTTCATAGAGCAATTTTTTGCTTTTTGAATAAAGAAACTGATTCTTCGGACTTTTCTGCATAAAAAAGCTCTCCTGTGAGTTTTCGTTATAGTTAGCCGTATTTGAGATATTTCGATTTCTAAGGTTCGATGCATTTTTAATTATTAATGATAAAATAACGTTAAAAAGTCAGTATCTCGATAATTTTCAGAAGTAGGCTGTGCCTGCAAATATTTTTGAAATTGAAAGCAGAATAAGGTTAAACGTAAATTAGTTGACACTTAATTTTGTTGTCTGTTGAAACCTGAAAATTTTTTTTGCAATTGTGAATGCACGAAATTTAGTTTCTTTTACCTGTTTTTTTTTTGTAAGTTTTACAAAAATGCCATTTTTATTCTCCAATCAAGAGTTAGCGGATATTCATTTTGTGTATGGCTTTGTAAATGGAAACGCAGCAGAAGCAGCCAGAGAATACGCACGAAGATTTCCAAACAGACGACATCCAACTCGCTCAGTATTTGTAAGAGTGCATCGCCAAATAATCGAAAATGGTTTTGGAAATCTCCAAAGGGATCAAAACATAAATGTTCGTCAGCGCAGATTTACCCGTATGATTCTGCGTGAGTTTGATAGAGATCCGACCACAAGTGTTAGGAGAGTTTCTGGTGCCTTGGAAATTTCAGCAAGCCATGTTCACCGTGTTCTTAGAAATGACCATAGACGTCCTTACCATTTGCAACCTGTGCAAGGACTACAGCCAGGGGACGGAGAACGAAGAATCACATTTTGTCAGTGGATTCTTGATAGAACTGATAATAATACGGAGTTTCTAAGGTACGTTTTATGGACCGATGAGTCATGCTTCACTAGACGAGGAGTGGTAAATTTTCATAATCAACATATGTGGTCGCACGAAAATCAGCATGCAGTTCGGGAAAGACATTCTCAGCATGAATTTAGTGTGAACGTGTGGATTGGTATCTACCGTAATCGACTATTTGGACCCTACCTTTTGCCTGCAAGGTTAAATGCTGCGACCTTCTTGGAATTTTTAAAGGCTGAACATGCAAATATGTGGGATGATGTTATGTTAGATTTAGGAAGATTGGCCTGGTTCCAGCTTGATGGTTGTCCAGCTCATTATTCGAGAATAGTTAGAAACTGGCTGGACGAAAATTATCCAGAAAGATGGATCGGCCGTGCGTGGAGGACCAGTCGCCTGGCCTCCACGATCCCCTGACCTAAATCCATTAGATTTCTTTGTGTGGGGATTTCTAAAAGAAAAAGTGTACCAGTCTCCCGTAACCACAAGAGATATGCTAATAGACAGAATCAGGAATGCATGTGATGAAATAAGGCCGTATTTGATTAATGCTATACCACGTTCGATCATTCGTAGATGTGAATTGTGTATTGAACAATTGGATTCACATTTCGAGCAACTACTTTAGATTTTGTATGTTTGTCCTAACTATCCAATAGCATTTTAGTTGTAAACAATTAATTTAATTTGTTAAAAATAATATTGGAAAATTAAACAAATTAATATTCTGTTTTTTTGCGTTTATTTGGAGTTAGGAATTATTGCTGTGTTTAAAAACACAATCTAAACGATCATCTTAATTACTTGTAATGCCCAAATCGAAAATATAAAAAAAATATTATTTTCCCATAAACAATTAAAAATGCATCGAACCTTAAAAATCGAAATATCTCAAAAACGGCTAACTATAACGGAAACTTACAGGCGAGCTTTTTTATGCAGAAAAGTCCGAAGAGTCAGTTTCTTTATTCAAAAAGCAAAAAATTGCACTAAGAAAATTTTTTCGGTCATTTTAATACACTACAGGTACAGTAGAGAGCGCCCTCTAGCGGCTACAGTAAAACTATGCCCATGGTTCGTTTTGTCGTACCAAAAAACAATTGTGTACCAATTTTCACTGTTATACATCAAATATTGTTCGAAATATTTTAAAAAAACTATTTTAAAAAGTAAATTTAAACACCCTGTATTTCGGAAGCCACGCATTTTTCGACCCATGTTTATATAGACTTTATGCATTAATTTTAAAAGTTCTATCGAATCTTGAAGTTATGCAACAATAAACTGTAACACCCTGTACATATATATTAATGCTCTTTGTACTAAGAAGTTTACAATTTCAACAGTTCCATGTTTTTTAACTTTGTATGTATCAACTCAAAAAACATCATTGCTATGATGATCTTCAAACTCAAAAAGTATCATTCCGTGATCCGAAATGTTAGTATCTAATGCACATTTGTGTGTGAAATCTTCAAAATTAGTTAATAGTCGATATTGAAGTTTTTCCTATTCTGGTTGGCCATTTGATTTTTGGTTTTAGGTGTACATTAATTTAACTCAACATAGAGATAAATCGTTCATTTATATCTCAAATGTAACACAAGCTTGATTGTAATTCTCACCGAACGTGCAGATAGTCGCAGCGAAGTAACGAAGGCGTCACAAAAGTTTCCATCGCGATTATACATCAACATACATTTTCCTAATTTCTGGTAAAGTTACGTGTTTGCCGGCAATCCGCGGACCGAGCCCGGGAATTCACGGCGAAGGTTGAACTATACCTCAAAAGCTACATCACGTTGCAGCTAACGAATTTTCCATTTTCCTGACGCATTAAATCCGAGAAATAACTGTGCAACTGTATTCGCTGCACGCAGATATTTACTCTACTTTCAGGGGTGTCTTGTGTGTGCAGATTTTGTGCTTAATAATTTGGTTTGAATACAGAATTTTCGGTATATATTATACTGCTTTTTTTTAATTCACTAACGCTCTAAAAATGAATATTTCAGCAGCAGTAAAGAATCAACGTTGGCGGATTTTGGCTCTTGACATCTTACGATGCCTAGAGTACGGAGACCTGTACGATTTCGTCAACTTAGTGAGTTTGATAGGGGCCGTATAGTGGGGCTTCGGGAAGCTGGACTTTCTTTTCGGGCAATTGCAGTTAGAGTGCAAAGAATTGAAGACACTGTGGTTAGGTGTTGTCAGGCATGGCTTCGAAAAGGCCGTACGCAAAGAGCAAGGAGCACTGGACGCCGCCGTAGAACAACAGACTGCCGCCTAAGATTATTGGCCTTAAGGGACCGTTTCTCCACTACCAGGTCCATTGCAAATGAATGGTTTGCAGAACACGGAAGACCTATTATCATGCGAAGTGTTTACCGACGAATGAGAAGCTTTGGCTTGTTTTCATACCGGCCACACTGTGTCCTCCCTTTAACTCGAGAACACCGACGTAATCGCCTTGAGTGGTGCAGACAACGAGTCTCGATTTTGTTTAGGCATGCACGATGGTCGTGCCAGGGTTAGAAGGCGACGTGGTGAAAGGAGGAATCCACAGTTTTTTGTTGAAAGTCATGTTCATCACACAGTTGGAGTTATGGTTTGGGGTGCTATAACTTATGGTTCCAGGTCACCTTTAATCTTCATCAGAGGTAACATGAACGCGCAGCGTTATATCCACGATGTTCTAGAACCCCATCTTTTACCCTATCTTGACACCCTGGCAGATCCACTTTCCAACAAGATAATGCCCGACCACATGTTGCAAGAGTCACAATAGACTTCTTTCAACATAATGATGTCACATTGTTACCATGGCCACCAAGATCTCCCAATTGAGCACGTGTGGGATATGATGGGTAGGAGATTGCTCAATTTGCAACGTCCTCATCAGACTCTAGAAGCACTACGAGAGGAGTTGGTGGTTGCCTGGAATGAGATACCACAGGAGGACATTGACCACCTGATCAGAAGCATGCCTAGGCGCGTTGGAGAATGCGTAGCGCGTCAAGGTGCATCCACACATTATTAAAGGTCAAAGGGCTTTAAAACAGTGCAATCATTTTGAAAATTTTATCATTTACTTATTATGCTTCATTAAGTACTTCTACAAAATGTTATTAAAATAAAACCATTTAAACTGGGTGTTCGGATTTATATGTCACTCAACTATAAGCTTACACTCTGTATTTATTAAAAAGCAGGATGAATGAAGGTTGTCGACCAAAGTGCGGACCGTTAAAGCAGCTTGTGAAAACTTTCTGTTTTACACGTTCCGACTAACCAGAGTAGAGCGGCTTTGTGGCCCGGTTTGCTTCTGATTTTCGCCCGCGGAAAGTGGATACTTGCTCGGGTAAGAGGCTGGGCCGTTCAGACAATAGAACGAATTCAAGCCGGCTCACAAAAGAAGGTGAAGGGCAACAGGGAATTCATAGACACGATTTGCTTGAAAGCCTAAGTGCTCGCTGTCGAGAGCGCTTCACAATACGCTCCGGAAGCCAGTCTGGATAGCAGCGAGACTAGCCCGGCGAGAAATTATTCATTTAGCGCCCGGTTAGGTATATTTCAGCTCTCGGGCCACCGGGTCAGAAGTAATGTAATCTAGGAAAATCTTGAATCCTTTTTAGATAAGAATTTTAGATATGTCATGTCATAACAGTCTAATAGCGATTCTCAAAAAGGGCCTGTCTCAAGGAAACAAGGAACAAATTCTACTTCCAAGCATCACCTTGGCCATGACCTTGACTATTGCGTTCAGAACCATTTCAAGGTCAAGATATCGAAAACAATTTGCTCTAGATAAAATGTTTGACATCACAGTTGCGAAGTTTGTGGGGATCACCTAAAGGTGACCTTGATCAAGACCTTCAAGGTCAAGTCAAGATATTTTAAGGAAGTCTACAGGAAGTTATACGACCTTAATGTGATAATGACCTCGAATAAGATTTAAGCTTGACAAGACTTCAACTTTGAGGTCAAGGTCACATTCGGTCGTAAAAGTTTTTCCTTTTTCCACTTCCAGTATAAAATTGAGAGGATTCCTTTCGAAATTTTGACTTAACCATGAAGGTCATGGTCGAGGTCAAGGTCACATTTAGGTGACAAACAACAGAACTGAGCTTTTGAAAATTTTTGCTACAGCAAATTGTTACCGTTGTCTTGATTTGATCTTGAAATGACCTTTAGAGCAATTACTTCCGATGTGAAAATGGGGGATCATTTAAACATAGTCAGTTGACCTTGAAAAGATCTAGAAGGTCATAATCAAGGTCATTGTCAAGGTTACCATTAGTTTTTCATCTCGAAACCCTACAACCTTCAATCGAAACTTTTTTCTAGAATGCGCAGCTTTCGAAATATTTAAGTGGAGACATTAAGATGGACGAACTTTAGGCGCGTTTATTATTATTATTATTATCCTGAGAAGATATCGAAAACAATCTGCTCTAGATAAAATGTTTGACATCACAGTTGCGAAGTTTGTGGGGATCACCTAAAGGTGACCTTGATCAAGACCTTCAAGGTCAAGTCAAGATTTTTAAAGGAAGTCTACCGAAAATTATACGACCTTAATGTGATTATGACCTCGAATAAGATTTAAGCTTGACAAGACTTTGACTTTGAGGTCAAGGTCACATTCGGTCGTAAACGTTTTTGCTTCTTCCACTTCCAGTATAAAAATGAGAGGATTCCTTTCGAAATTTTGACTTAACCATGAAGGTTATGGTCGAGGTCAAGGTCACATTAAGGTGACAAACAACAGAACGGAGCGTTTGAAAGTTTTTGCTACAGCAAATTGTTACCGTTATCTTGATTTGATCTTGAAATGACTTTTAACGCAATTACTTCCGATGTGAAAATGGAGGATCATTTAAACACACTCACTTGACCTTGAAAAGATCTAGAAGGTCATAGTCAAGGTCACTGTCAAGGTTACCATTAGTTTTTCATCTCGAAACCCTACAACCTTCAATTGAAACTTTTTTCTAGATTGCGCAGCTTTCGAAATATTTAAGTGGAGACATTAAAATGGACGAACTTTAGGCGCGTTTATTATTATTATTATTATCCTGAGAAGATATCGAAAACAATTTGCTCTAGATAAAATGTTTGACATCTCAGTTGCGAAGTTTGTGGGGATCACCTAAAGGTGACCTTGATCAAAACCTTCAAGGTCAAGTCAAGATTTTTAAAGGAAGTCTACAGGAAATTATACGACCTTAATGTGATTATGACCTCGAATAAAATTTAAGCTTGACAAGACTACGACTTTGAGGTCAAGGTCACATTCGATCGTAAAATTTTTTGCTTTTTCCACTTTCAGTATAAAAAATGAGAGGATTTCCGAAATTTTGACTTAACCATGAAGGTCATGGTCGAGGTCAAGGTCAATGTCACATTTGAGTGACAAACAACAGAACTGACCTTTTGAAAATTGTTGCTGCAGCAAATTGTTACCGTTGTCTTGATTTGATCTTGAAATGACCTTTAACGCAATTACTTCGGACGTGAAAGGATCTAGAAGGTTATAATCAAGGTCATTGTCAATGACATTGTCAAGGTTACCATTTGCTCTAGATAAAATGTTTGACATCACAGTTGCGAAGTTTGTGGGGATCACCTAAAGGTGACCTTGATCAAGACCTTCAAGGTCAAGTCAAGATTTTTAAAGGAAGTCTACAGGAAATTATAAGACCTTAATGTGATTGTGACCTCGAATAAGATTTAAGCTTGACAAGACTTCGACTTTGAGGTCAAGGTCACATTCGGTCGTAAAAGTTTTTGCTTTTTCCACTTCCAGTATAAAAATGAGAGGATTCCTTTCGAAATTTTGACTTAACCATGAAGGTCATGGTCGAGGTCAAGGTCACATTTAGGTGACAAACAACAGAACTGAGCTTTTGAAAATTTTTGCTACAGCAAATTGTTACCGTTGTCTTGATTATATCTTGAAATGACCTTTAACGCAACTACTTCCGATGTGACAATGGAAGATCATTTAAACATACTCACTTGACCTTTATAGGATCTAGAAGGTCATAATCAAGGTCAGTGTCAAGGTTACCATTAGTTTTTCATCTCAAAACCTTACAACCTTCAATCGAAACTTTTTTCTAGAATGCGCAGCTTTCGAAATATTTAAGTGGAGACATTAAAATGGACGAACTTTAGGCGCGTTTATTATTATTATTATCCTGAGAAGATATCGAAAACAATTTGCTCTAGATAAAATGTTTGACATTACAGTTGCGAAGTTTGTGGGGATCACCTAAAGGTGACCTTGATCAAGACCTTCAACGTCAAGTCAAGATTTTTAAAGGAAGTCTACAGGAAATTATACGACCTTAATGTGATTATGACCTCGAATAAGATTTAAGCTTGACAAGTCTTCGACTTTGAGGTCAAGGTCACAATCGGTCGTAAAAGTTTTTGCTTTTTCCACTTCCAGTATAAAATTGAGAGGATTCCTTTCGAAAGTTTAACTTAACCATGAAGGTCATGGTCGAGGTCAAGGTCTCATTTAGGTGACAAACAACACAACTGAGCTTTTGAAAATTGTTGCTACAGCAAATTGTTACCGTTGTCTTGATTTGATCTTGAAATGACCTTTAACGCAATTACTTCCGATGTGAAAATGGAGGATCATTTAAACATACTCACTTGACCTTGAAAGGATCTAGAAGGTCACAATCAAGGTCATTGTCAAGGTTACCATTAGTTTTTCATCTCGAAACCCTACAACCTTCAATCGAAACTTTTTTCTAGAATGCGCAGCTTTCGAAATATTTAAGTGGAGACATTAAAATGGACGAACTTTAGGCGCGTTTATTATTATTATTAACCTGAGAAGATATCGAAAACAATTTGCTCTACATAAAATGTTTGACATCACAGTTGCGAAGTTTGTGGGGATCACCTAAAGGTGACCTTGATCAAGACCTTCAACGTCAAGTAAAGATTTTTAAAGGAAGTCTACAGGAAATTATACGACCTTAATGTGATTGTGACCTCGAATAACATTTAAGCTTGACAAGACTTCGACTTTGAGGTCAAGGTCACATTCGGTCGTAAAAGTTTTTGCTTTTTCCACTTCCAGTATAAAAATGAGAGGATTCCTTTCGAAATTTTGACTTAACCATGAAGGTCATGGTCGAGGTCAAGGTCAGGGTCACATTTGGGTGACAAACGACAGAATTGAGCTTTTGAAAATTTTTGCTACAGCAAATTGTTACCGTTGTCTTGATTTGATCTTGAAATGACCTTTAACGCAATTACTTCCGATGTGAAAATGGAGGATCTTTTAAACATACTCACTTGACCTTGAAAGGATCTAGAAGGTCGTGCTCAAGGTCATTGTCAAGGTTACCATTAGTTTTTCATCTCAAAACCCTACAACCTTCAATTGAAACTTATTTCTAGAATGCGCAGCTTTCGAAATATTTAAGTGGAGACATTAAAATGGACCAACTTTAGGCGCGTTTATTATTATTATTATTATCCAGGGAAGATATCGAAAACAATTTGCTCTAGATAAAATGTTTGACATCACAGTTGCGAAGTTGGTGGGGATCACCTACAGGTGACCTTGATCAAGACCTTCAAGGTCAAGTCAAGATTTTTAAAGGAAGTCTACAGGAAATTATACGACCATAATGTGATTATGACCTCGAATAAGATTTAAGCTTGACAAGACTGCGACTTTGAGGTCAAGGTCACATTCGGTCGTAAAAGTTTTTCCTTTCTCCACTTCCACTATAAAATTGAGAGGATTCCTTTCGAAATTTTGACTTAACCATGAAGGTTATGGTCGAGGTCAAGGTCACATTAAGGTGACAAACAACAGAACTGAGCTTTTGAAAATTTTTGCTACAGCAAATTGTTACCGTTGTCTTGATTTGATCTTGAAATGACCTTTAACGCAATTACTTCCGATGTGAAAATGGAGGATCATTTAAACATACTCACTTGACCTTTATAGGATCTAGAAGGTCATAATCAAGGTCATTGTCAAGGTTACCATTAGTTTTTCATCTCGAAACCCTTCAATCGAAACTTTTTTCTAGAATGGGCAGCTTTCGAAATATTTAAGTCGAGACATTAAAATGGACGAATTTTAGGCGCGTTTATTATTATTATTATTACTATTATCCTGAGAAGATATCGAAAACAATTTACTCTAGATAAAATGTTTGACATCACAGTTGCGAAGTTTGTGGGGATCACCTAAAGGTGACCTTGATCAAGACCTACAAGGTCAAGTCAAGATTTTTAAAGGAAGTCTACAGGAATTTATACGACCTTTATGTGATTATGATCTCGAATAAGATTTAAGCTTGACAAGACTTCGACTTTGAGGTCAAGGTCACATTCGGTCGTAAAAATTTTTGCTTTTTCCAGATCCAGTATAAAAATGAGAGGATTCTTTTCGAAATTTTGACTTAACCATGAAGATCATGGGCGAGGTCAAGTTCAAGGTCACATGTGGGTGACAAACAACAGAACTGAGCGTTTGAAAATTTTTGCTACAGTAAATTGTTACCGTTGTCTTAATTTGATCTTGAAATGACCTTTAACGCAATTACTTCCGATGTGAAAATGGAGGATCATTTAAACATACTCACTTGACCTTTATAGGATCTAGAAGGTCATAATGTCAAGGTCATTGTCAACGATATTGTCAAGGTCATTGTCAATGACATTGTCAAGGTTACCATTAGTTTTTCATCTCTAAACCCTACAACTTTCATTTAAAACCTGCTTCTAGAACGCGCAGCTTTCGAAATATTTAAGTGGAGACATTAAAATGGACGAAATTTAGGTGCGTTTATTATTATTATTATTATTATTATCCTGGGACTGATTGCGGAACTATTCAATGTAATTTTCGAAAATCTACCAACTATATCATCCCGATATGTAGATTTCACAGCCTACCTGTAGCACTTTATGACAGAATATCCTTCCTATGTCCTATAATAGTCACAATATGTAGTTACCGACATACAGGGTGTTTGTTACATGAACCAGCAAAATTTTTTGAGCGATTGGGGACGCTGTTTTAAGATTGAATGATGTGTAGCATATCGTTGGAAAGGCAATAAATCACAGAAGTTTTGCAAGTAAAACCAGGTTTCAAAAAAGGTAATAGTTTTTTATAATCGAATTTCGTATTTGAAATTATTTACACACTCCACGTGATTGTACGACTTTGGAAGGCCATAAGTCATTTGTTTGAGAAGATTTGCACGTACTGTTTATCTGTTCTAATAAAGTATACATTACGGAACAGACTCACGTTTATTTTGTGTCACTATCTCTAGAAACAAAAAAGTTATAAAGATATTTATGCGCAATTGTAAAAAATGATCATATCTCTGTAACCCTCAGAGCCTTGCGGTTTCCATCAACCAGCGTCCCCAATCGACCAACAAATTTTGTTGATTCATGTACCAAACACCCTGTATAATAAGCGTCAATTTTTGTGATAACATGATGTTTATGTTTGGGATGTAAAATCGTTCAAATCGGAAAAATCGACTCGGGTCGTTTTTTTCTACATCTTTCGCCGTTTTCGCTTATCTCTTTGATGAAATTGCAAAACGCCCCACGTCACTTCCACTCAAATTTCAGCAGAAATGATGTCAGAATCTCGTGCACCTTAGCCTCAGTGTTGATTTTCCCTAAAATGGATTTCATGGTTAGACTATAAGCCAAGTTTTGCCATGATATATCAGAAAATATTTGTCATGCACGTCTTGCATGGTAATACACCTACCAAAGATAACATATTATGTTTCAGCTTCGTTCATACAACGGCTGTTACCCCGGGGAAGCGTTGTATATATGGCATGCCGGTAAAATTTTTCACCTTCAGCTATGCGTACTAAATAGAGGCATCTGAAAATAGAGCGATGCAATTTTCTTTTATAGCTCCCTACATGCGGTAACGCCTCTGCGATGTTGATCGTACTAGATTATGTTTTGCTGCGAATATTGGTTCCGAATTATTCATGAATAGGATTTGGGGAAAAATTGTTATATCCTATCCGTGCTATCCGAAAAATCGGTGACAGTTCCTTCATAGATAGCCTCCGTTATAATTAATATTATTATTATTATTATGATAATTGAGATGAGCAGAGTACACAGTACTATAAGCTCATGCAGTAAATATAGTGTACGGACACGTAACACAAATATATCAAATAGAAAAAAATAAAAAAAGACAGTTCATAGCTATAAAGTTTGTACACTCCTCCAGCTATCATACTGCACTTTGAAGCTATTAACTGAAGTAGCACCAACCACACTTTCAGGTAAACTATTCCAGGTGTTGAATATGCGGTTGGGAAGAAACCACTGTCGGACTGTTGTTTTAAATGGCTCCTTATGCAGTTTGAAGCTGTGTCCGCGTAGATTGCTGCGCGACAGACGGTATAGATGCATGAGGTTGGTGCCCATCAAACCATGAAGTATCCTGAACGTAACTATAAGATCGCCACGAAGTCTTCGCTCAGAGAATGAGGTCAGGTTGAATAATTCAAGGCGATCTTCATAGCTTGGTCTTCGTGCTCCAAAAGGGATACGAGTAGCCCAACGCTGTACTGATTCGACGAGATTTCTATCGCGCAGAAGCACAGTGTCCCATACCGGGCCAGCGAATTCAAGAATTGGCCTCACGAATGCCTTGTAAATGTAGGCGCGAGTGTTGACATCGGATCCTTTGAAAGACCTCTCCAGCATGTATAGAAGTTTCTTGGCTTTTGATGTAACGTGGTGAATATGCTCTGACCAGGAAAGACGATCGTTGACTACAACGCCCAGATCAGTGTGGCTGGAAACTGCTTCGATGTTGTGGTCAGAGATCTTGTATGTAAATCGCGGATTTATCTTCCCGAGGTGAAGGACACAACACTTAGTTAGATTTAAGGGTAAAAGCCAACTGACTGACCATTGACAAACAATATCAAGATCTCGTTGAAGCATAGCAGAATTTACGACAGTATTGTAAATGTTGGTGTCGTCGGCATAAGCTGAACATGTGGAGGAAATCAATGCGGGCAGGTCACTTGTATACAGAAGGAACAGCACTGGCCCCAAGACAGAGCCTTGAGGAACTCCACTTGCTACATGATGAAGGTGAGACTGGCTATCACTGACGCGCACAGAGAAAGTCCTCCCGGTGAGAAAAGCCTTAATCCACAGTAACAACTCGCCTCTTATTCCCATACATTCCAACTTAAACAGAAGCCTTCTATGTGGTACGCGATCGAAAGCCCTAGAAAAATCTAAGTAGATTATATCAACAGGAGTCTTTGTGTCCAGATACTGAGTCCAATCGTTGAGAGAGTGGAGAAGGTTGGTCATTATTGATCGACCAGGGAGAAATCCATGCTGATTCTTAGGGATAAGGTCATTTTCGAAAGCAAATGACATGAGCTTATCTAATATGATTCTTTCAGCTATTTTGGCGGCGATAGGAACGAGGCTTATTGGTCGATAATTTTTAGCGGAGGATTTGTCGCCCTTTTTGAATACAGGGGTAACAGAAGCACTAAGCCAGCATGAGGGTAGGGTATGAGATCTAAAAGACGATGTGAATATCAAGCTCAATGGTAGGGCCAGTGCTGAAGCGCAGTTTTTAAGTACAGCAGCCGTCATCCCATCTTTACCAGGGGAGGAAGAGGTCTTCAGATTTCGCAGGTGCATTAATACATCTTCAGGCAGGAACTCAACTTCGCAAAGGCTGTTGGGACACCTATGGCAGATGGTGGTCTGTAGAAGGTCTCCATTAGGCTCATCGACGAAGTCATTACTAAAGGACTCTGCCAGTAAGTTGGCAGATTCGGTGGCATCCATGTGGAGATGACCGTCAGCGTCGCGGATCTGAGGTGATGAAACTTTGGAATTCAGGTTTGTTCTTAGATACCGAAACAGTTTCTTCTTACTTTTGGAGGTAACGAGTTTTCGTTCATAAGCATGTTTGGCATTATGTAACGTTCTAGATAGGAGGTTAGAAAAGGATCGATGAGACACGTAATCTTGTGAATTGCCACTCCTCCTAAACCGTTGCCACAAAGATCTCTTGTGACGAAGCATCCTCGATATGTTAGAGTTGATCCAGGACTTTGAGGGGTCACAGTATACCTTCTTTTCAACAGTATTGTCAGCCGTTTCGCTTAGGACTCGTTGAGCGAAAGTGTCCCACATATCTTGGGTGCTAGGTTGTTAAGCAAAGCAGGCCAGTTGACTTCAGACAGGGCTTGGTTAAGAGCATCGTGGTTTACAATTTTGATGGTTTTAAACTTATCGGTTGTAGAACGACTATTTATATTGAACTGGAGAGAAGATAAAAGTGAACAAAGTCGGTGTCGTTAACGAATATCAAATCCAGAGCCCTAGGCGTCTGTCCTTCCCTGAATCTCGTTGGACGATCAACAAGTTGAGATATGCTTGAGTTGCGTAGCAAGTCGATGTAAGCAGCAGAAGAAGAATTGCATTCAGGAATGGTTGACATAGGCCAGCTAATGTCACGTAGATTGAAGTCACCAGCTATGAAAAGGTTGGTGTTTTTATTTAAGAGATCTGAAATGAGACTGCACAGGTGTGTGTCTCCCAAACAGGCCGTGGCCGATATATTCAGCCTATCGTGAAGGTGAAATTTGGGCACCTCAATTCCAAAAATAGATTGTCAATGCCATCGAAAGGACTGAAAGAGGGTGATACCGAGAAAGCCGACGCGATTTCCGTGCGAACATAAATGCATACTAAAATGCAACATGCATTTGTACTTATCCCACAAGATACAATTAATTAATTAATTTGTTGATTTTATTTAGGATATTTTTTGGCTGTTGATCAGTGTAATCACTTGCGTTTTTTCCCAGAGTGCCCCATTTTCGTAAGAACAAAGATAAAACAAATTAGATTGTTAATGAAGAGCCGAGATTCAAAATAAAATAGGAGGCCTTGATAGCAACTTGACGTTTCTTGGGAGAGTTCATCCAGCTCACCGGTATACCAATCCGCAGTAACGAGTTCTTTGCTCATTGAGAGGAATTGTTGCAATATGACCCGCTTTTGACACAAACGTCGCGACCACCTTTTTCGAAACATCTTCAATGATGAGTTTGCGCACAGCATTGACGTTTTCCTGGGTGACTGCCGTTTTTGGTGCACACACCCTGGGATCGTCGCTAAGACTCACCCGTCCACGTTTGCATTCTCCATAGCAACGCGAAATTGTCGACTGATGTGGCGCTTCGTTGCCGAAAACAGACAGTAACTCAGCAAGGCATTCTTGTTGCGATAATTGTCTCTGAAAGTTGGAATAAATTATGGCGCGAAAATGGGTTCCATTTTTCTTATGACTTGGTGATAGTTAAAAATTCACTGTAGTGAGAACACTGCACGTATCGTTGTGAAACTTTGAATTTAAATTTACTAAAGGGTGAGGTTGAGATTCAGTACTGACGTTCGATCCGCGAGGCCTACTAAGTTTCTATGTGCAAAACTTAAAAGACATCCCTCGTACAACAAAAACAACTGCAGAAAAATTGTGCGCGATATTTAAAGAGGAGTGAGCAAATCGCGCAAGAAATATGCGAGGCCACCGTTCTGAGATTTGAATGTAGCAATCTGGCATTCATTTTTTATTGCAGGCGATATTTTTCCGATCACGAAACTTCGTAACAACTTTAATTATAGAGTTTATGTTTTATGGAAGGTAACAGGAAAGTGTGAATCGTATATATTGAGTAACCTCGATAAACTAAAGGAAATAATAAATCCTTAAATAGGTCAAAGGCTGCCTAACATTTTAATCTTATTTTAGGTAATACGCATGACGATTTGCTGCTGGAACGCCCTGTGAGCGCCAGATTCTTAACCGCCACTTGAAGAATTGCTTTTTTTTACACCGCGCAGGCAGATGCCTAAATGCCAGGACACCACGGCTTCTATGAGGATCTTAAAAACGAATCCGATTTTTGAACTGCTTAACGTTAGTAGAACTGGGAAAAGCCTCCTCTTGTAGATTGTTCCACAAAGGAGCGGTCGTATCGGTCCGTTCTGGATGTACGTTCTACAAGGGCTATGAGGAGCAAAATCCGTGTAGCGGTAGAATCGAGAGAATTGTTAGAGAATAGTCATCGATCAGTCGGACAGCATCGAGCGCGAATGATGTCCCGGGCCGCCGCTCCCCAAACGTGTAAGCAGTACTCGAGGCTAGTTCTTATCTGGGTCTTGTATAGAGTGAGGATGTCATGCGGAGAAAAGTACTTCTTAGTCCTGAACAGATAGCCTAACTTTTCCCAGCTGCCGCTAAAGTCGAGATCTATCAAGTCCTTGGTGATCTGGATTCCGACCAGCCAAAATGAACGGCTCTTTGGCAGATCTCAGTCATTCATCGAAACCGGACGAACGCTTGGATGCTTATTGTCTGTCAACGCACAGTACTGTGTTTTGGAAGCATTAGACTGTACAAGATTGTTGCGTCACCAAGCAATGTTGCGTCCAGGTCAATCGCTACTAGATTTCTTTTTTTCCAGGCACTGGCGGAGATGGGCTTGTCGCTTTCAAAATTAGAGCATTTCATGAGTTTTCGAGTAACCCTTTACAGCACAATCCTTAACGAATGTACCAAAAGGCAATCATAGATTCAGATCGTAGATAAACAAAAGAAAAATACATTGAAAAAGGGTTTTATTTAGATTTTATTCAAACGAACTAAAACATCAAACATGTTTTCTCCGAGTGAAAATATTTGAACTATAATCAAGCTCCTTCATCTCAAGTTCTCCAATAATAATGTGCTACTTCCCTTTTTTTTGGTCTTTTGATATTAGTAACTTTTTAGTCCGTTTTATTAATGTTTAGATGAAAGCTTGAATTGAACGATGTACTTTTAATTTAATTCCTGCTATTAAACCACCGAATAATTGTGACAAAATCATTTTCTATTACATCTTTTAGAGCAGACCAATCAGTACCTTCATATAATATTGCAGTATGATCTGCAAAACTGGTTATTTTGCCAACATAATTTATAAAATATCGTATATATATAGGTGAAAAATTAAAGCTTCCGCCTTTTGTTGGGTACTTCGACAAAATTTAAGCAAAGAGGACTCTTTATACTTTTTTAATTCTCTCTAGCTTTCGATGGACTTTGCCATCATTATCAGGAGCTGCAATTACAATGATAACAGTAGCAAAAATAGTGTAAAATGAAATTTAAATTGACTCAACTTACAGTAGTATGTGAGGATGTTGCTAATTGTTGCTTACGTATAGGATGAGGGAAACGTCCAGTAGCATGGTGAGAGCTGGATAGATGGTACAATGGTCAAAATTATATAAAATATGACAAGAACAAGTTAAAAACAGATTAAAAATTATTTAAAAAACATTAAAGCATTACATCGTGAAGCCACTTGATGATTGCACAAAATGGTGGTCATGGGATAATGAGTGAGATGAACCCTTTGACAGAAGGCCGAAGGTTGTCAATGTCTGTGTAGAAAGATGGAACGAATTGTGGGCGTAGCCAACGTTGCCAAATCACTTCAGATGATGTGATTTTCAGAATGTTATGTAAGAAATTGTTAAACCGACCAGAGGCAGTTGAATAAACTATATTTTAATTAACGGCAAATTAAATTAACAATTATCATTAAATCGTGAGAAGAGAACTATTAAAATTTGAGTGGAATGCAATTTACTGGTGCAATCGACCAAGATACAGATTCTATTTATGGTTGTCAAGAGTCAAAATTTGGGGAGATATGTAAGTTCTCCAATTTTTCGCAGTTTAGCAAATATGAGTAAATGACACTCAGTTGTTTAACATCTGTCTTTTTGTTGATACAGTTGTTATTCATGAAAATGTGGGACATTTCCAGGAATAAACGTTTGGAAAGGTGTTTTTCTTTATCAATTGCAGCTCCTGATGATGATGGCAAAGTCCATTGAAAGCTAGAGAGAATTAAAAAAGTATAAAGAGTCCTCTTTGTTCAAATTTTGTCGAAGTACCCAACAAAAGGCGGAAGCTTTAATTTTTCACCTAACTGGTCTAGACGACAATGACCACGTCTCAAGTGATATATATATATATATATATATATACTCGAATTTCTTTGGGTAGAAGGAAAAGTGTAGCAAAAGTACACTCTTATAACTTAAACTCAAGCTTTCGAATATCTACGAGTATGTCTTCATCGTCTGGAGCTGGGAAAAATTATTGACAATAGTAACAATTAACAATTAATAATTAGGAGGAAAAATAGTTACTTACTAAGTCGGCGAGATTGTTGCTGAAATTGTTTTTAAACAACAGTGACGGGAACACATAGCTGAAGAATAAAAAACTGGACTGACGAAGGTCGATTAGGACAGAATTATTTTATTATTAAATGGCAAATCATAGCTATGTTTTTTTTATTTTTGACAAGGTTTTTTCCTTAAACGTTGATTGATTATGGTAGACATTTGAAAACTTTTAAACTATCAACAATTGAAAATTGCTTCAAGATTTCATCTTTTTTTTATAGTAAAAATAGAAAAAAAATAAAAAATAATAAGAATTCAGCAACAACCTGACATACTACTGAAAGTTAATTTAAAATCATTTTGCAGAATAGTTGCTATTTCTTCTCAATGTTATTGCAGCTCCTGATGAAGATGGCAAAGTCCATTGAAAGCTAGAGATTAATAAAGTATAAAGAGTCCTCTTTGCTTGCATTTTGTCGAAGTACCCAACAAATGGCGGAAGCTTTATATATATATATATATATATATATATACGAAAGGTTGCGAAATGTCGAAACTGGAGATACTACAGACCAAAATATGTGAATTGACCACAACATAAGTCAGTCCAAAAATTGATAGTTTGCGAGATACAGGGTGTAAAAGTTACAATTTTATTTTCTATTTTTCCTTATTGCTGGAGACATATTTCAGATTTTGGCATAAACATTGAATAACAGTGGACCTAAGACTGTTCCTTGTGGGACACCACACTTAACATACATTTCCTTGCTAAATGATTTTGGTATCAATAATTAAACGAGTCTGAATACTCTGTACAAGCTAATCGTAAATATGTGATGTTTCCCACATCTAGTAGATACCCTAAGTAACAGTCGCATAGCCAATTTATCAGCTCTATTTACAATTGAGGCCGAGGCCACAGAAACTACGCTACGAACCCATTTAGCATACGTCATCGCTCTGATATTACGGCTTATTGTACCCGAAATGTGCGATGAAACTTGCTTCAGCTGCCTCGATCTGTAAGCTTCAGATGTAGTTCAGATGGCCAACGTGTGTTAGTGACAGAGCTGTTGGCGAGCAGACGTGAAGAACCTTTTTTTGTTGGAGACTTTTCTTTCTCTCTGTAAATGTTTGACGTGACTGATACTGAGGTACCTTTGTGAGTCTACATCACCGATATACCGAGTGTTCCAAATTCGACTCAAACCACTGGGATCTCGGATGTGCCAAGAGCTGCTAAGTCGGTTATATGGGGGCAAAGTAGCGCAGTAGTAATTAAAAAAATGGCACATGAAAAGTTCTGCAATTTTGATTGTATTTGGGAATACACTATGTCGCACATTCGTTTCTCTATACAAGGATCTCGGCTTCTGTAAAACCGAAAATGTCAAAATCAACTGTACAGAGAGTGTTAAATAAGAATAAGTACCATCCAAACAAATCTACAATAGTTCGAGGATTTATTTTCTAAGGCGAATGCGCTTCTGTGAATGGTATACTAGGAAGTCTAATAAAAATGAATGAAAGTTGAATAAACGTTTTCATTAGTACAAATTCCCACTCCATGAATGGAATGTATACGCTCAGCCAGAACTTTATCACCAGCTCCTCTGCTATCTGTTCAATTCACATATTAGGAGTTACTAAGGGATAAGGCACCGTTAATAGCCTTTCAGACATCTGAACTGGGACGAATGTATTGGAGCATCAGCAATATCTGTTGGGTAGGGTCAGTGGCCGGGGCTGCAGGGTTTGTACTGATGGATTTATACATGCTAGGATTATGCTTTTAGGCTTAGTTGAAATATTTTCAGTTTGTTTGTGTTTCCTGAACGAATATTACAAAAAATGCCGATGGAATGGATTTAAATCCTTCTGCCTACCCGTGAGTGTGTCCTAATTTGGTAGAAAGGTTATCAAAAATGAGGAAAATCGTTATCAAAACGTATGGTTGTAAAACATTTTCTAAATGTGGAAATGGGCTACAGAAACTCTACATCGTAATGTGAATAGAAAATTTGCTCAGTTGCATCGCGTATGCATTGCAAGACCACCAACTAAAGAAAAATGAGTTACCTTTAAAATAATCTATGTTGAATAAAGATTCTATCTTCCTTGATAACATTAAAAAACACAACTCACCATTATGTCGACAAATTGTAAATCTCTCAAATGTATTGGTTTTTGATAGGCTGTTCAGCGCCAATAGGATATTTGTATAAATTATTCTATCTGTCTTGGTCCATCAGAAGATCCTTTCAATAGAATTTGATAGTTTTCATAAACAATATAGTACCTCGCCCAATATCATATCAAATTTGCCGGTCAAGGAGAATATCAAATTGAGTAAGAAGCAGTTTTGTATCAGGGGCATTGCCCTTCGGATAAAATTCACACTAATCCACGATGAACGCCACTATTCTCACTGGAAGATCCCTTGGCGTATCCTGTAAAGTCAGTGCGAAATGCTCGGCATAAATCGCTAGGTTGAAGCGAAGGGCAGAAACAATAGCTAACGCCCTCCGTTCGGCGTCGCGTCATTCTGCTGACGGCAGTAAAATAGCGATAGGAGGCTTTGTTGGTTCGTAATATCGCTGTATCAATCTATATCTTAGAACGCTCAATACATACATACGTTGCACCTTATTTTTAGCATGTTGAAAATAATCATTATTTGGCCATGGAGAGTTGGGCACTCAATTTTACTCTGAAGTGAAAGAACGAAGCATAGTTACCATCTAAACATAGCGGTTTTGTTCTTCCAAGCACAGTCAGTCAACCGTGGACAGATGTTTTGTGCTTTTTGGCAACTCATCAGAATAATATAGGCTTGGTTTCAGGTCAAAACAACAAGCGAAAGTATAACAACTAACCTTTGTCTGAGGTATAAGGTGTACCGATGGAAGACAGTATAAGGTGCCATCTATTACCAGAATCGCAGTTTATGCTGGCCTGGCATATTATACCGAAGCAGTAAAAGAAGACAAAGGATGTTCTTCTTTAGATGGGATTGAGCTCGTTTACCGTCTGCTGATGGACTTCATTTGGCTAAATTAGTGACATTTTTTACTTTTGCTCTATTAGCACATTTATAGCTACGAGGGTGGTCCCAGAAGTACCCGGCCTGACCTAGAGATGGCGATAGTTGTTTGAAAAATATCATCGTATTAGAAAGTATGCAACCTATAAAGCATATGTTTAGTATTTGTTTGGCAGCCAATAATGAACGTTTTCAGTGAATTTGTGAAAATGGAGTAAATTGGTCATCGTTATGTTTTGCAATACTTTTATTTCAAACCAACATAAAAGCGGAAGTGGATTCTACTCTGGGTGAGTCTGCTTCTTCATTTACAACAGTAAAATATTGAGTAGCAGAATTTAAACGAGGCCGTATCAGCTGCCAAGACGAGCATCGCAGTGGTCGACCAAATGAGGTGACGACTCCAGAAATGGTGAAGAAAATTCACAAAGCGGTACTGAATGATCGTCGACTGAAAGTGCGCGAGCTAGCAGACATAGTAGGCATTTCAAAAAGTGCGGTTTATCGCATATTATCTGAAAATTTGGACATGATAAAGCTGTGTGCAAGATGGGTGCCGCGATTGCTCGTGTCGTGAAGATGTTTCAATTGAGGAAAGGCTCCAAAGAAGGCGAAGACCGTTTCATCTGCTGGCAAGGTTATGGCGTCGGTTTTTTAGGATGCGCGTGGGATAATTTTCATTGCCTATCTTGAAAAAGGTAAAACTATCAACGGCGAACTTATTCCAACGTTTGAGCGATGAAATCAAGCAAAAACGGCCGCATTTGGTTAAGAAGAAAGTGTTGTTTCATCAAGACAATGCACCAGCTCACAAATCCATTATTGCAATGGCCAAAATTAACGAGCCGAAGTTCGAATTGCTACCTCTTGCACCCTATTCACCAGATTTAGCGCCCTCGGATTATTTTCTGTTTCCAAACTTGAAACAATGGCTCAGTAGTCAAAGATTTTCCAACGATGAAGAAGCGATGTAGGCAGTTAATGGCTATTTTGAGGAGCAAGACAGTTCTTATTATAAAAAGGGTATCGAACTTATTGAACGGGAAAAGTGTATAGAGCTCAACGAAGATTATATTGAAAAATAAATACATTTTTTTACAAAATTTTTGTGTTTTCTTCGTTGGGTCGGGTACTTCCCGGGTCACCCTCGTACAATGGATAAGATGCAGTCTATCAGCTATAATATTATCCTTGGATTGTAAAAACCGCTTATAAAATTGAGCTCGTACAATTGTTTTAAACAACAATAATGGCATTGCTACAAGTCCAGTTGACATGTTTCAACGAGCAATGCGAAACTTTGATGAACGACTCCGAGAACACATCGCTGGGCACCTAAGAGAACTTTCTGTCATACGTCGCCTTGCCTAATTTGAATATTATCGATCTTACATTGTTTTTAAATTGCGTTAGATACAGACGCTCCACCCCTGTACAACAATAAACTAAAAAACAGTGGAAAATGCACCAGAGCGCACCAGCGATCATTGCCTATAAAAATACCCAACGTCGGCTCGTCAATTTGGATCAACCCGCCAGGCCCACCCAACACACCATCGTCCAACATTATAGTTGAATAACGATCAACGTTCGTTTCATTAAATCGCCAAAAAACTTGCAATGTTCTTTGTTATGTTTTCATTATTTAGTGATCTGCAACAGCTACTTTTTCAGTTATTTCTCATATATATATGGGTTGTCCAAGGGACGCAGGAAAGTAAACGTCAATTTGACATAGACGCCATCTTTGTTTTCTGTCACCGACATGTCATTTTGTTAGCTGAATGTTTATCATTGATCGCTATGGAGTCGTATTCGATTGAAGACCGCATTAAAGTTATTCAAGAGCACTACAAAAATGGTGCAAAAATAAAAAACACGTTTCGCGCGCTTCGTGAACATTTCGGTCGCAACAACCGCCCAAACGAAACAACCATCGGTCGTCTGGTGCGTAAATTCGAGGCAACAGGTTCTGTGGCAAATCTGCCAGGCTCTGGCCGGCCAAGGAGCGTTCGCACACCGGAAAATACTGCTGTTGTGAAGGAGAGTGTGAGAGACGATCCGAAACAATCAACAATGCGTCGATCCCAAGAATTGGGCATTTCGAGAACCAGTTTGCTCCGCATTCTCCATAAGGATTTGAATGTACACGCCTACAAGATCCAATTGACGCAAGGGCTGCGTCGGGCCGACCATTTTTCGCGCCGAACGTTCTCAGATTGGCTCCTTGAACACCGCCAAATTGATGCCAATTTTCATCAAAAATCATGTTCAGCGACGAAGCGCATTTCACTTTGAATGGGACGGTAAACAAGCAAAACTGCCGCATCTGGGCGAACGAAAATCCCCATGAGTATCAAGAGCAGCCGATGCATCCTCAAAAAGTGACTGTGTGGTGTGCATTGTGGTCAAAAGGCATCATCGGACCTTTCTGTTTCAAAAATGCGGCCGGGGACGCCGTTACCGTCAATTCTGAGCGATATCACGTGATGATAGAGGACTATTTTTTGCCGCAACTTAAAGAAATGGATATGGACGATGTTTATTTCCAACAAGACGGTGCAACATGCCACACACGCAACGTCAATATCCATCGATTGCAGTCCTTCTTCGGTGATCGCGTGATTTCGCGCAGAGGAAATGATCGTGTGATTTGACTCCCGTGGACTTCTTTTTATGGGGATATTTGAAAAGCAAAGTCTACGTCAACAAACCAGCCACCCTCCAAGAACTCAAAAACAACATCATTGCCGAGATAAATGCCATAGAACCGACCATGTTGCAAAATGTCATTGAAAATTTCGACCATCGCGTGGACGTCTGTAAATCCAGTCGTGGTGAACATTTGAGCGATATTATTTTTCATACATAAATGGTATAAATGAACCTTCAAAATAAATTACCCAACTTGATTTGAATATCAATCTTCCTAGTTTTAATATGCGTTTACTTTCCTGCGTTCGTTTTGGACAACCCCATATTTTTAAGCCAAATATTATTAGAGGTCTTTGAATTATCTTAGAACAAGGTTAATGTGTACTGAAAATTATATTTCAAGGAGAACGTACAAAAGGTGAGGGTCGTATTGTGGCATTGTTTTATTTCGAGTGAACCTAATACCTTTATATGGCCCTTTTGTGTAAGATCGTTTTTTGTTGCTGTTTCGTCGTATTTTATTGGAACTTTTTGCTCTTTCACGTATCCCATGCGACTCCCAGTCCCATTTCAGACGCTCTCTCGCGAAGCATCTACTCAACGTGTCGTGCCTCTTACACACAGTCAGACACAATAGAAAACACGGAATCCAAATTAATTTTGGTCTAACAAAAAAAATAACGACGAAAATGCGAGCTGTGCTAAGGCAAACAAACCTCATTACTTTATCAAAGTAATAGTCAATAAATTACAATAGCCTAAAACTATGTTGATATTAGTGCGCGTTTTCTTTGTCTTTCACCTTCAAAATCAACATGACCTTGTAGTGACCTGGCAAAGTTCATAATCAAATGTGACTAAACAACCACGACTTTTTTGTGGCATTATGAAACGAGCTATCCTCTTGAGTGATTGTTTTTGAATCCTCAACGTACGAAAATAAGCTTGCCCTTCAATTCACCTTGTAGGGATTATGGCCAAGGTCAACATGGCACCTTCCAACACGCCTTCCTTTTACGATCTTTTAATGAAATACTTTCTTCGGTATAACATCTAAAATCGGCACTTTCACAATTTTTTCAAATCGGACAAACTTCCTCCTCATATTTCTTATAAACTAATCATAGGATTAGAAGCAAAAAATATATAATACTAAATTTTTAGACATATCGACTGAGACCCGCTTCCCATTTGTTTTTTGCGAGGGTCTTTATCCAAAACAATCTAGAGTAGTTTTCAACTCCTTCGAAATTCCTTCAAGTTTCCATCCGTTAGCGTTTTTCTGCAGCAACTCCCCCATTATTTTCGCTATAGCTAGATTCGTATCTAGAGTATCTTTTTTGCTTGACAGCAATTTATACATTTTCATAAGCCGCCAGTTCTAGCATGCAGACATCTAGCGCTCTCGATCTACCATTGTCAAAGTTTACAGACTGTTAATAGTTGAAACGCTGGCGGAAAAGCTTTTCCCGTTCAAGTAAGATGTAGCGATAAAATCTGGCAGGGTTATTACATACGAATGTCAAAAAACACGACGAAAGGTCAACTTGCTGACTAGATAGTTCCTAATGTGCAAATATACTAAGTGACATATAAATCCGAACACCCAGTTTAAATGGTTTTATTTTTATAAAAGTTGGTGAATGTATTTACTGTAAATAACAAGTGAAAAATTTTTCAGCCTTATCAGTTGGACATTCCGGTTTTTATACTGTTTTTTTTTTTAATTAAAACACTTTTTTATTGAAAGACATGTTCATCACACTGTTGGAGTTATGGTTTGGGGTGCTATAGCTTATGGTTCCAGGTCACCTTTAATCTTCATCAGAGGTAACATGAACGCGCAGCGTTATATCCAAGTTCTAGAACCCCATCTTTTACCCTATCTTGACACCCTGGCAGATCCAACTTTCCAACAAGATAATGCCCGACCACATGTTGCAAGAGTCACAATAGACTTCTTTCAACATAATGATGTCACATTGTTACCATGGCCACCAAGATCTCCCGACTTATCCCCAATTGAGCACTTGTGGGATATGATGGGTAGGAGATTGCTCAATTTGCAACGTCCTCCTCAGACTCTAGAAGCGCTTCGAGAGGAGTTGGTGGTTGCCTGGAATGAGATACCACAGGAGGACATTGACCACCTGATCAGAAGCATGCGTTGGAGAATGCGTAGCACATCAGGGTGCATCCACACATTACTAAAGGTCAAAGGGCTTTAAAGCAGTGCAATCATTTTGAAATTTTTATCATTTACTTATTATGCTTCATTAAGTACTTATACAAAATTTTATTAAAATAAAACCATTTAAACTGGGTGTTCGGATTTATATGTCACTTAGTATATGTTTCTATATGCAAAGCATAAAAGACATACCTCGTGATTATTATTTTTTAAAATTTATATTATCGAACTAATTTCTAATTTTGTGTTGATAAACACATCCTGTTGATAAGTGTACCTACTATATCAGTGTTAATGTATATTTTATTTTTGATTATGTCAGAATTTTGTTTTTCTTTCCTCTTAGTAAATTATTCAATGTTGTTAGTGTCTTTCCTTTCTGATATGTTCGCCCCCCTCCGCTTTAATATTGACACGCCCCCCTTGGGTTGAGGAACGCTGTACTAAGGCATGTTGTCACGAATGTAAAGGGTGAAAAGATGGAACTTTTTTAAGCCTAAGTAACCTTACTATTGGCAATCTGTACACTTCACCGTCGTGGAGCGCCGGCTGCAGTCCGCTACATTTACATATCATCTGATAGCGCAAAAGAAAATGTGAAACGAACAGAAAAAAGTGAAGGCGTTGAACGACGACGGGTTGGGAACCTTCTTATGGGAACTCTGACTGCTCCAGTGCAAACGGAAAACGTCCCTGAAGACCACCCGTAATGTTCCCTTGTTATATTGGAAATCATAGTACGGGAAATGTGGAAATAATACTACGTATTTCGAGATTCGAGAGAGAAGCCCTCTCTGCTTCCTTGGTCGGGAACAGGTGCCTTTAAGTACCACTTTGCTTTGCCGCAAAGGCTTGCTGGTGTTAAAGTCAAACATAGCCGAATTGACATGAACAGTAATTCTGTGTTTTCTCGACTAAACTGTGTTTCTTTCCATTTTTAACCGACAAATTTATGTATTTATACTTAACTATATTTTTAATTTTTGTAGATAATAATGTACTCATAGTGATATGCCTGACGAGTCTTATATCATTTCTATCATCCGAAGACAATAAAGCATCTATCTATCTATCTATCTATCTATCTGTAAAGGAACAGCGCAAATGTTTTCTTATGCGTCTTTTAGCGCCATTTTGATCCCAAGGTGACATTGTGAACCCCGCGGATCAATAGTAAGGTCAAGCCTGGAGAAGTATATGGTATAATGACCTACAAATTATGAAAGACGCTCCTAAACATCTGCCGACTATTTTTACTTCCCACACCTGCTGGCGTGTAATCGTAAAAACATTTCAAAAATATTATCTTTTTTGGATGTTAAATTACATGTATTTACATCACGTAAAACCTTGTCATTCATTTCCATCGGTTTCTCAGTCAGTTCGCTTATCCTTAGCCCGTCTTTAACTTGGAAAGTTCCAGTCGGATTTTGTTGACTCTCACACAAGTTTACTACTATGCCAAGGACTTGCAGTTTTTGAAAATCGGTCAAGTGGTGGCGGGGAAACTTTAAATCGGTCAAACTTCCTTTTTTGCGGAAGTGTAGTCAACCTATTTGGTGCTATGTTTTGTTATCATTTTGAGTCAAGGGACCGTTCAAGTATTACGTGAGCACTATGGGGGTGGCGGGGGGGTCTTTGCTTTGCTTATTTTGGTTGACATGGGGGGTAGGGGAGTCTAGATGATGATTACGTCATCAGTAGTTATTTACTTTTTTACACGAATGGCAACCCTCACATTGTCTTTGCTTGAAAACGAAAAGCATTTTCGGGGATTCCCGCAAATAATGCATACGTTTAGTGAACAGCGCGCGGTAATTCCCCTACTCGCTTTAGAACCGAAATTTCCTCTACCAGTGTATTGTTTCGTTTGGATACTATAGTAAGTTGACGTATTGTAAGCATAGTAAAGCAAGTTAACATTTGCGTTACCATTCCAAGAAGAATTGCAAGCGGCGACTAAGAATAAATCCAATCTACCAAATTTTTTTTCTAAGGTGAGTGACGAAATCATTTTAGGTACCTATGAGTACTAGAAATATTAGAAATCGCCAAAAAGTTTCTCTTTACTGATTAGAAAATATTATGGCCTATCTCAAAGTATAGAGGTAATATTCATTATATTATAGATTTATTTCTTGTGATTAATATTAAGATTAAGAAGAAACACAGGGATGGTGTGAAAAGAAAGTTAGAAGATATTTGTCATGACATTAGTCGCAGTGGGACATATCTTCGTTTGATTCCCAGACAATCTAATTCTGCAGAGGGACGAAGACATGTATTGACAGTCCCTGTTAAGCTCATTCCAGCTCAAACTGATTACCACAAGAGCCACTTAGATAGCAAGTTCGCTGAAACATCAATCCATTATTTATAGAACATACCATCCATACTTAGACCAGATCAAGTATTTTTCATATGTCAAGATGATAAAGCTCGAGGCCCTATTGGCGTAACTGCGCCAAATAATCTGTTTATGCTGGTATCAAACTCACTTCCAATATGTTAGGACAACTGCAAGCCGTTGGATATTCTGGACCAACATACATCGCTATTCGACGTGGAAAGCATAGTTCATCTACTGCTAATACTCATACTCAGGATTTAGCTCTACGCTTTAGTGCTTCACTCAAAGATTTCCTGCAAATGCCTTACGATTATTTTTGTCCGACACTAAATCTATTTTCTTATTTTTCAAATTATAGTTATAACGTTATAATTGTAATATTAAAAAAAAACAATACATTAATTGACAAATGTTTACGTAAGCACGGGGGGAGGGGGTAACAGATTTGCTCACTTTTGCTGACATGGGGAATGGGGGGGTAAATAATTGTAATAAATCTGCTTACGTAATGCTTGAACGGCCCCCAAGCATGTCTTTCCGGATTTTACTGTAGTTGTGACGAATATTACTAGGCCATGACCGGACTATTGCTGCGACATATTTTTTATCTGAAGCTTTGGTCTGTAGAGATAAAAATGAAATAGAGACGCTCTTTGAAATTGCAGTGTCTGGTAGCAAATGGAGCATAAAGTTTTTTCGCAGATTAAGTTTTAGCTTTACGTTTCTGTGTTGGACATAAAGACAAATTAATGATGGGGCATATCGAAAGAGCTTTGTGGGAATTTGTCAATCTATTGGCAGCCTCTCAGCCTTCGAGTCTGTACTATTTAATATTTCTAGTCCTAATTAAAAGTGATAATAACGTGGGTTCTAGTCTGGGTGATTATGACCCATCAGTATAAAGTTTGACATTTTTGATAGGGTTTTTCTTTGCGTTTTCAACTAGAGGTAGAGACACTACACCTGCAACCTGACATGACTATTCAGTTCTATAGCCTGGACCCGTACTAACTCCTTCTCATTCAAACTGAAAGGTTTTGAGGTATCGTGAATTATCACTGCATAAGCTGGGTTGATGGATTGAGAAATGGGTGAAAGTATTATAACGTCTAAAGGATCAACCCCAAACCCTAATAATACATTGTTTTGCTCAAGAAAACACCCAATAAGTTATCGGACCCTTCACCTTATCGTGTAGGGCAAAATATGCCAACGGACACCTTTAACAAAATTGGACAATGCTGGCGTATGTCCTAGCTTACTGTCACTCGCATACAATATATTAAGTACGGAGGAAGCAATTCTAAGGATATTCTTCCAAATTCAGGTGTGCCTCAGGGCTCATGCCTTGGTCCTCTGCTTTTCATCGCTCTTATTAATGACATTGTTAACAGTATAATAATAATAAACGGCTTTATTGGCGGAGTTTAGCACAGCTATTCTTACACTCAACCTTTCTTAATGTTAATTTGACATACAAATATGGTATTTTACATATATATACTAAGTGACATATAAATCCGAACACCCAGTTTAAATGATTTTATTTTAATAAAATTTTGTATAAGTACTTAATGAAGCATAATAAGTAAATGATAAAAATATCAAAATGATTGCACTGCTTTAAAGCCCTTTGACCTTTAATAATGTGTGGATGCAACCTGATGTGCTACGCATTCTCCAACGCGCCTAGGCATGTTTCTGATCAGGTGGTCAATGTCCTCCTGTGGTATCCCATTCCAGGCAACCACCAACTCCTCTCGAAGTGCTTCTAGAGTCTGAGGAGGACGTTGCAAATTGAGCAGTCTCCTATCCATCATATGCCACACATGCTCAATTGGGGATAAGTCGGGAGATCTTGGTGGCCATGGTAACAATGTGACATCATTATGTTGAAAGAAGTCTATTGTGACTCTTGCAACATGTGGTCGGGCATTATCTTGTTGGAAAGTTGGATCTGCCAGGGTGTCAAGATAGGGTAAAAGATGGGGTTCTAGAACTTCGTGGATATAACGCTGCGCGTTCATGTTACCTCTGATGAAGATTAAAGGTGACCTGGAACCATAAGCTATAGCACCCCAAACCATAACTCCAACAGTGTGATGAACATGTCTTTCAACAAGAAACTGTGGATTCCTCCTTTCACCACGTCGCCTTCTAACCATGGCACGACCATCGTGCATGCCTGAACAAAATCGAGACTCGTCACTAAAGACAATACTGTTCCATTCCTGATCCCAGAGTGACCGTTGTCTGCACCACTCAAGGCGATTACGTCGGTGTTCTCGAGTTAAAGGGAGGACCCAGTGTGGTCGGTATGAAAACAAGCCAAAACTTCTCATTCGTTGGTAAACACTTCGCATGCCAACAGGTCTTCCGTGTTCTGCAAACCATTCATTTGCAATGGACCTGGTAGTGGAGAAACGGTCCCTTAAGGCCAATAATCTTAGGCGGCGATCTTCACGGTCTGTTGTTCTACGGCGGCGTCCAGTGCCCCTTGCTCTTTGCGTACGGCCTTCTCGAAGCCATGCCTGACAACACCTAACCACAGTGTCTACACTTCTTTGCACTCTAACTGCAATTGCCCGAAAAGAAAGTCCAGCTTCCCGAAGTCCCATTATACGGCCCCTATCAAATTCACTAAGTTGACGAAATCGTACAGGTCTCCGTACTCTAGGCATCGTAACCGATCGTAAAGGATGTCAAGAACCAAAATCCGCCAACGTTGATTCTTTACTGCGACTGAAATATTCATTTTTAGAGCGTTAGTGAATTTAAAAAAAGCAGTATAAAAACCGGAATGTCCAACTGATAAGGCTGAAAATTTTTTCACTTGTTATTTACAGTAAGATAAACATTCACCAACTTTTATTAAAATATAACCATTTAAACTGGGTGTTCAGTACATGTATTATTTACTATCATTTCTTTTGATACAAGAAGAAATATCGATTGTTGCCGTTATGCAGGTTACTTGACATTGATGTGTAATGAATAGTCTCCCAATCAACAGCAGTAAATGTTGTGTTATATAATGCACAAGACAGATGGTTCCCATTCAATTTAATCATCAAATCGATAAATATCCTTTGTAGAGAGAACATGAGCATAATGACCTCGGTGGCAATTCTCCAATATAGAGTAAATTCTTCTAACTGCTAACAGATCATTGTGGTGTGTGGTACACAATTCCAAGGTTTTAATTTGAGATCCCTACTTACAAACATGCGTACGATCAGTAATAAGAGCTAATTTGTTAAGCCAAAATTCAATCTTGGCAGTCAAGATCCGGCTGTTCTCAAACTGACCACTAGATTAACACGGCTGCATCACTTGTAATCAATGTTCACTGTGTTTCTAAGCAAAAAACAAAAGAAGTTTTCCGAGCTGTCTGAGTAGCTGTAGAATCCTACGGGACTTCTTGAGATGCCCTGCGGGAGGCAGACCTTTCTGTATCCCGAATACGATATACGTAGATATAGTACGAGCCCCTTCCCACTTGAGTTGGCCCACTTCAAGATTTGTACCAAAATATGCCTCATCAAATAATATGGAGAAAATCGAAACGTTTTGTAGCGTGATTGACGATTGTATGACGAGATGCTTGGACATAACATATACGTGAAATACGGCTATCGTCATTTGTAGATTGATGCATTCGTCAAACGATCGTGGACGGTGGCCATACCGTTTCCGAGATCCCAGTGGTGAAAGTCGTGTTTCAAACACTCTTTATTAGCAACCACATCTTGTTATAGTGGTAATAGTAATAGCTTATTATTCTTTTCGATACATACAATGTATAGAACTCATCAAAATGAATACAAAAGTTAAAATGTAAGAAGAATAGACATAAATAATCTACAAACAATTTGAATCTTACAAAATGCAATATTCCGAGGCAGCGTAATAGAATTCTTTTATGAGAAACTGCTCAAGTTTTGTTTTAAAAAAGCTCGTATCTTTGACATTTCTTACGTCTGCTGGCAAACTCTTGACAATTTTTCGCCTTGAATACCTTAGAGATTTCATGGAAACATTGTATTTCACAAGACGTACATATAATTTTTTATTTTTTTTATATATTATTATTATATATTATTTATTTGTCATGTATTTAGTTCATCAACATTTTTACGTACGTTAACAATTCACATACGAGCCTCTTCCCACTTCAGTTGGCCCACTTCCAGATTTGTACCAAAATATGCCTCTATAAACTAAACATGACGAAGCTATTTATTTCTAAAAGAGTTTATTTTCTCAAAAACATTTTAGATACACCCTAGTCTTGAAAAAATACACAATGTGCGAATAATCCGCGAAGTTAACAAAGCAACAATTGAAAGATTACCATTGGGTATCATCACCTTAATTTTTTATTACGGCTGAAATTCTTTGGGGCATAGTGTTAACAAGTTTTAGCAAATTTTGGTGTAAAACAATCCCATATTTTATTAAGCTTTTGTCTCAGTTCGGTGATTGTACGCGCAGGATGTTGTCGTAGAACCTTTTTCATCTCGTGCCACAAAGTTTCAATAGGTGACAGATCTGGACTGCTAGAAACCCATTACAAAAGTGGTACATTATTTTCTTCCATCCATTTTATAGCCTTTTTCGAGGTATGGCACGCTGCTCCATCTTGCTGAAACACAAAATCTTGGCCGGATGTCACACATTCTTCCTTCACTGGTAGAAGCGATTTTTCTAAAATTGCCAAATATTTGTTTGTATCCACATTTCCATCAATAAAATGAAGTTTTCCTACTCCTTTTGATGACGTACTGCCCCAGACCATAATGGATGCTGGAAACTGTACTTTTCTCTTCAGACAGTCAACATGGAATCCTTCATTTTTTTTGCGAATAACTCTACTGCGAATGTCACCAACACAAACTTCGAATCGGGCCTCATCACTCCATTGTATTGCACAACATTGTTGACGTAGGGAAATTTCACCATACCTGATAAACTTGGTGGAAAGCTACTTCCAAGACAGAAAGCTTCTCCTAACGAAGAGAGAAACGAGGGACATCTGCGCGGGAGTTCCTCAAGGCTCAGTCCTTGGGCCTCTTCTGTGGAATGTGCTTTATGATGGTGTTCTGGGGAATAAAATGCATTGCGTACGCTGAGGATCTGGCGATCATAGCGGAGGCGAACTATTCGAAGGAGCTGGAAATCATCACGAACGAAGCGTTGGCAAGAATCAGCGAGTGAATGGCAGCAGACAAGTTGCGACTTGCCCCACAGAAGACGGAAGCCGTGATACTGACGGGATCCCGCAAGAAAAGCTCGGTGAATTTCCAATTCCTTGGCACGAAGATAGTGACAAAGAGACACCTCACGTACCTGGGAGTCGTGTTAGATGGCAAGTTGAAGTTTGGAGAGCACGCTCGTCAAGTCATCAGGATGGTAGATGCTAGGATGGCCCAGCTATCAAGAATACTACCAAATATAGGAGGTCCAAGCAGTCATAAAAGGACGGTCCTTTGTGAGGTAATCCACTCCGTGGTCCTGTACGCAGCTCCTCTATGGCACCGTGTGGTCCAAGTCCAGAGATATACACAAATGCTCTTGAGTATCCAGTGCTGCGGATATCGAGCGGCTACAGAACAATGTCCACTATGGCCGCTCAAGTAATAGCTGGAATACCCCCAGTCACTCTGCTCATAGAGGAAAGGCTCCGCCTGTACAGCAGGGATGATGCTAAGCTTCGTACTACCAGGTTGCTGGAAAGAAGCACAACTCTGGAGAAATGGCAGCATGTGTGGAGCGACCACTCAGAGACGGCAATGTGGAGCAAGACTCTGATCCCGGACGTAAGACAGTGGGTTAGCTGTAAACATCGAAGGCTAGACTTCTACTTGACCCAGTTTCTATCGGGCCATGGATACTTTGGGGATTACACCAAAAGAATGGGAATCACGGAGGGCAGCATCTGCGGTTATTGCGGAGAGGAGGACTCCCCGGAGCACACGATCTTTGTGTGTCAAAGATGGGCCGCATGGAGGAGCAATACAGAGTCAGTTATCGGTGCGGAGGTCAATAGCAGAAGCATCACCATACTCATGATGAAAAGTAAGGAGAACTGGAACACAATACAGAGGTTCGTTCGTAATGTGATGAACGCAAAGCGCAGGGACGACATTTTGCACTAGCAGAAGAAACGAGCATATCCGCTGCGAATGCATCTGAAGACATGCCGCCCTAGGACCACTAAAAAAAACACCATTGTTGAGGTCTCCATTGTCTATGTTCTTTAGCCCATCCAAGCCGATTTTTTTTTGCAGTGGAGTTAATAGTGGCTTTTATTTGGCCTATAAACAAGTTGTGCAACTTTAGGGTTTTTACTTCACTTTTTTTTATAAGAAAACTTACCTTACAAGTGCTAAATCCCAGTTTGTGGGCCTCTCTATGAGTTGTGGACCTCGAAATTCTCCTTCCAACAGCGTCACTCTACAGAGCACTTAATTGTAAATAATTGGCACGCCTGTTTTTCACGATTACTCTTCTTAATGCTCTTCGGTCGACATTTGTGATATTACTTTTTTTCACATATCGTGGCTTAATATTAACTGAACCGGTTACGTTATATCTTCTAACAATATTTCTCACACTGTACCGTGATAAGTCTAACAAAGTTGCAATTTCTAAGTTTGATTTCCCAGAATTAAAAAATTTAATTATCAGTAACCGAATTTTCTCACTAATAACCTTTCCTCTATTCATTTTGAAAACCTTAACTACCCAAAACTGTTTTAAACGTATTCTGACAGATGTGATTAATAAAAACAGTTGTCAGTTGTGCAACACCTATGCGTTATAGACTTATTTTGCATTGAAATGAAAATAGGTTGATGTGCTGTGATTGCAACATGTGTTATTTTTATGCTGCAAATTTGATTAGGGAGTGATAAAGTTGGTGGTTTCTACTATATATTATCAAAATATTTATTGTTAATATTTTAAACCTATAACACCCTGCTACATTTTTATTATTCGTGTTTGATAAGAAAGAAACTAAGATTTGAATAGTTGGGCCAACTGAAGTGGGAAGGGACTCGTAAATACCCATTTTTCGGTAGACTTACTATCAATACAAAATTATTCTTCTAATCACATCAACTTATATAAATTTCTTGTAATCAATTGGAGTTGGGGTCTGAAAAAACACGGTTTTCTGTTAAAAAGTTGTTGTCGTGTCGGAAAAATTTATTTCCTCCGTCAGGGCATATTTCAGTTAGAAACTGTGGTTATCAAAAATAAATTATGTGTATAGCTATACCCTGTAGCAGCCTTTCATCGTCATACGAAATAGTCATCAGAACTTCAAGCATACACCGAAGATACTCAACAATATTCTAGTTTTCACTCCATATGCTCGTATTGCCGAGCTTACTGTTAATAATGAGCTGAATAGAATCAAAACACTTTCACAGTCACATAAGTAACCACTGATTTTCTAAAGTTGAGTGAAAGAGCACGCAACGTAAACTCCGCCTTTTGGTTAACCCAAAACAAAACATTTATTATCATTTGGTTAAAATTAGCTTGTTCAAAATTCAGTTAAAAAATTTCTCAAATGTAGTAAATGGAAGGTTGTCATAAAAATACGTCAAAATAACGCGGAATGGCCTGTTGTATCGTTGGCCCCAGGCATATTCAGTGAATGATTTCCTTGCCGTGAGAGTTATGTAGCTATAAATAAAAGCGGGAGTTGTCGGTATGTGGTGAAGAACAGGGCGATACTCCCGAGTCTCGGAAGTTTGGAATACTGAGGAGTTACATGTTCGACGACAGCTTAAATAATATATGTGCATGGTGTAAAACGTGCAGTGCACTGAGGATTTGCTGTGATTTATCAACTGAAATGGACGTATTTCCAGGAAAAAGTTATTCTCTACTTTACTGAACAACCTAACTCTCACTTTGATATAGGGTATACTCCAATGTTTAAGTCTCAAGGAATTTCTAAAGATACAAAATTTGAAACAGCTGTGTTTCATGAATATCCTGATCACAACATGACCTGTGAGCAACAAACATCCAAACAGTCAGACAAAGACGAAGCGATAAAATTGAATGACACATTCCTTGACTTTGTCTGGTTTCTGGGCAACCAGGACTGACAGATTCGACTAACGTACATCAGACAGTGACTAATGGGCAAGGGCCCTACGGACCGCCCAGACAAATAAATGACGAATAGTAAGTGAATGACACAAATTTTTATGAGGACATAACGTCCAAGAATGCTGTTACCCAAGTTGACAGACAACAAGTATAATGTTTATAGGTTACTGTCCTTACACGGTGGTACCGTGGTACGTGCCCATGAAGTGGCGTGGTGCACCTAGAAAACGATTGGAGGTAGTAGTAGTAGAAATATTTATTTAGCACATTTGGCTACATAAACAGAATAATTGTAAACAACTTGGAACTACTAAATTCAAGCCATATGGTGTATGATGTAAATGCTGGGCAACCTATAATAATTGTAGATTTCACAAGTGGTTTCTCAATTTTAATTTAAATTTTGTCAAACTTTTTAAGTATATGCATGTGCAAATGCAAACTAAAATTTGTTGTCCAGTGTTGTCTGTAGAAAATTGAAGCTAAAATTCGTAAAATTGAGCGTTTTCAAAAAAAAAAGAAAATAGTGCGTACTATTCTTCTTTGGAAAAGTAATGGCACTAGTCACCTGTATCTTCGCCACTGGTGCACGTGAAGACTTTTTAATGCGCGCAATACTCAGATAAATCCACAAACCAAATTTTAGTCATTAAAGTTGACGGTTTTGAAGATATTAAAAAATATTGCTTAGAAGAAACCCCTTAAAATGCGGTACTGTACATTTTTGCGAATCACCCTGTATATGGAATATTGCTCTTCGCGCTATCCTGGATACTCGACTCCTCCCAATTCTCACCCTATTGCGAACTGCGGTTGCCGTCGATTGCTTTCGCTACAAAAGCTCCTTTATAGTTATGGCGGGAGTGCGGCGTTAAAAATCTGGCGGAAGCGCCTCGTCCAAAATCCGAACTGCACCTTCTTAGCAGCACGATCGCGGCCCGCTATCGATCGCACCCTGCAGCGCCCTCTCGCGGCCGCCCTATCACGTCCGGTTTTGCCGCGGAACGGCGCAACAAACCACCGTCATTCCACGTTTGACAGGCCGAGCCGCGCTGGCACGGTCGCATCGCGTGGCCAGTCGCGCGCGATCCTAGTGACAGTTCGGGCAGTGGGTATGTGATGCCAGTGATCCTGCGACTGCTCCTGCTGACCTGAAGATCACCGGGTGACCGCTGCAAAGGGCAGGTCGAGGCCTGTCGAAAAGGTGAGAGGGTTTGTTTGAGCTTAAGTTGTTATGGAAGCTGTCCTGTTATTTATGCAGCTGACAGGTTCGAGATGGTTGAGGATGTTTTAGTCAGCACGAATGGGTTTCCTGGTGATGTGAAAACATATTGAATGTATGCTGGAAGGTGACATGTCTTATGATTTCAACTGGTGACAGATTCAGAACAGACGAAGATATTCTTACCGTAGATGATCTAGTGACACGACATTTTCAAGGTAGAGGTCATTGTGTTACAGTACTCAAATATGTATTGAATATATTAAGAAAGATACTTCATTATTTCAACGATCCGTTCAAAGAGACTGGGATATCGATACGTCATAACGAATGGTTAATCTAGTACCGTGATATCTTGAAGCTAGTATTCGTTGTCATGTCTACAGATTTATCACACGCATTTAAAAGATACCATTTGACTTCAACTGTTGACAGCGTCAAAGCGACGTATTCTTAATCTAGAGATGATGTTTCAGAGCCAAGGTCGCTGCAACGATGCGTTGTGTCGTTGCAATTATTGTGTATGTGTTTAGCGTTGATCAATAGTGTACGAATATATTGTTCATAATGTCACGACGTTGTTGAGAGCTTTTATCCATATTCGCTCCCCATAGAGATATCATAAAGTACGTATTACAGTTGTTTTGAATATTTTATAATGTTTACATCTCGAGCATCCGTTTCTGCAGTCTGTCGGTCGGATTGTTTGTTGAGGTCTTCTGCATCCGCATCGTCTCAGCATCCGTTATTCCGTCCTTCTGGGGCAACTAGAGTCAATATATAACAGTGCTCTAAACTTGGATCTCATTAAATTATTTATTAAAGATTTTTTGGCATGACAAATTTTCTTCCGATTATTCGGTGCTGATACAATCTACTTATCTACAATTTTTAAATAAAGTCAAAGGGCAATATGAGATAATAATAATGTAGTATCGGATATGACAGAAACAGAATTAGCTAAGCTGCAACCAATTTTGTAGCTTTTGTTATTATTGTAGAATTATTGAGGAAGGAATAAGATTTTTTTGAAAAAAAAACTATGCTCTACGAGTCGGCAATACGCTTCAATAATATACTAAGCGACATATAAATCCGAACACCCGGTTTAAATGGTTTTATTTGAATACAAGTTGGTGAATGTATTTATCTTACTGTAAATAACAAGTGAAAAAATTTTCAGCCTTATCAGTTGGACATTCCGGTTTTTATACTGCTTTTTTTTAATTCACTAACGCTCTAAAAATGAATATTTCAGCCGCAGTAAAGCATCAACGTTGGCGGATTTTGGTTCTTGACATCCTTTACGATCGGTTACGATGCCTAGAGTACGGAGACCTGTACGATTTCGTCAACTTAGTGAGTTTGATAGGGGCCGTATAGTGACACTTCGGGAAGCTGGACTTTCTTTTCGGGCAATTGCAGTTAGAGTGCAAAGAAGTGTAGACACTGTGGTTAGGTGTTGTCAGGCATGGCTTCGAGAAGGCCGTACGCAAAGAGCAAGGGGCACTGGACGCCGCCGTAGAACAACAGACCGTGAAGATCGCCGCCTAAGATTATTGGCCATAAGGGACCGTTTCTCCACTACCAGGTCCATTGCAAATGAATGGTTTGCAGAACACGGAAGACCTATTGGCATGCGAAGTGTTTACCGACGAATGAGAAGTTCTGGCTTGTTTTCATACCGACCAGACTGGGTCCTCCCTTTAACTCGAGAACACCGACGTAATCGCCTTGAGTGGTGCAGACAACGGTCACTCTGGGATCAGGAATGGAACAGTATTGTCTTTAGTGACGAGTCTCGATTTTGTTTAGGCATGCACGGTGGTCGTGCCAGCGTTAGAAGGCGACGTGGTGAAAGGAGGAATCCCCAGTTTTTTTTTGAAATACATGTTCAACACACTGTTGGAGTTATGGTTTGGGGTGCTATAGCTTATGGTTCCAGGTCACCTTTAATCTTCATCAGAGGCAACATGAACGCGCAGCGTTATATCCACGAAGTTCTAGAACCCCATCTTGACACCCTGGCAGATCCAACTTCCCAACAAGATAATGCCCGACCACATGTTGCAAGAGTCACAATAGACTTCTTTCCACATAATGATGTCACATTGTTACCATGGCCACCAAGATCTCCCGACTTATCCCCAATTGAGCACGTGTGGGACATGATGGGTAGCAGATTGCTCAATTTGCAACGTCCTCCTCAGACTCTAGAAGCACTTCGAGAGGAGTTGGTGGTTGCCTGGAATGAAATACCACAGGAGGACATTGACCCCCTGATCAGAAGCATGCCTAGGCGCGTTGGAGAATGCGTAGCACATCAGGGTGCATCCACACATTATTAAAGGTCAAAGGGCTTTAAAGCAGTGCAATCATTTTGAAATTTTTATCATTTAGTCATTATTCTTTTTTAAGTACTTATACAAAATTTTATTAAAATAAAAGCATTTAAACTGGGTGTTCGGATTTATATGTCACTTAGTATAATAACATCTTATTAATCCTTTCTTTAGCTACTGCAGTTACTTACCAAAAAGAAAGGTGTGAGACATCTCTTGGGTTTGATGAATTAAAGTGGAAAAATGCAGCATAGCACTCAACTTCGCAGCTCCAAAACTGTTATAGTTAGAGCACTGAATTTTTCGCCCGGAAAATTTAACAATCCCTATCTGCTCCCTGCCTAGTTACTTTTTCAGCCTCTTGTATAGTTTATACAGGGTAATCAAGAATGCAAAATAAAGATTTTCGTATCAAACACTCAGCATATCATCACATTGTTTGATTCCCCTTTTCACAAGCTTTTTTCTGACGTATTAAAAATACAGGTACACCTTGTTGACTCTCCGGCTCTATCGCATCAGTTTGAGTAGATCAACTTTGCAGTGAAAATACACAAAATTTAACGATCTGTCGATACCAGCAGAACCATATTCTTGAATTTGAAATTTAAGGTAGCTGTAACTCAAAAACCAGTCGTGTAAACTTCCAAAAACTTCAAAAAAAGTTTGTGAGAATGAGTATCGAAAGATTTGAAAATATACAGGGTATTCCATTTGGAAAATTTTAAAATCGTCCAATTTGCGTTCTTAATCTATATAAAATGTCAAAAAAAAATTAAAAAATAGCATATAGTAGATAGAGACCAAATATGGAATCATAAAATGTATCTGCCGTAAAATTTTGTATTCTAGCTATAAAAGTTGAGGAGATGCGACCTTACACCGACGTAATCGCCTTGAGTGGTGCAGACAACGGTCACTTTGGGATCAGGAATGGAACAGTATTGTCTTTAGTGACGAGTCTCGATTTTGTTTAGGCATGCACGATGGTCGTGCCAGGGTTAGAAGGCGACGTGGTGAAAGGAGGAATCCACAGTTTTTTGTTGAAAGACATGTTCATCACACTGTTGGAGTTATGGTTTGGGGTGCTACAGCTTATGGTTCCAGGTCACCTTTAATCTTCATCAGAGGTAACATGAACGCGCAGCGTTATATCCACGAAGTTCTAGAACCCCATCTTTTATCCTACCTTGACACCCTGGCAGATCCAACTTTCCAACAAGATAATGCCCGACCACATGTTGCAAGAGTCACAATAGACTTCTTTCAACATAATGATGTCACATTGTTACCATGGCCACCAAGATCTCCCGACTTATCCCCAATTGAGCACGTGTGCGATATGATGGGTAGGAGATTGCTCAATTTGCAACGTCCTCCTCAGACTCTAGAAGCACTTCGAGAGGAGTTGGTGGTTGCCTGGAATGAGATACCACAGAAGGACATTGACCACCTGATCAGAAGCATGCCTAGGCGCGTTGGAGAATGCGTAGCACATCAGGGTCAAAGGGCTCTAAAGCAGTGCAATCATTTTGAAATTTTTATCATTTACTTACTATGCTTCATTAAGTACTTATACAAAATTTTATTAAAATAAAACCATTTAAACTGGGTGTTCGGATTTATATGTCTTAGTATATAACCTCATGCTCGCTGGTCATTTTGGAGGGCCGTTCGTCCTTCTTTCAGTGTTGGAATCTACCCCAGGTCGTTCATGGTTACGCTGGTTTTGCGTGGTGTCATCTTGAAGTTTGGACGTGATGGCTTTAAGCATGTCCAGTATGTCACGAAATCTTTCGCTCTATTGTAGGAAAATGAAAAGAAATAACAAGCGGAAAGTCACCTGGAAGGCAGACAAATAAAGGTTATTGTCAAAGTCACTGTACTGAACAAGATCACCGTTGTGGCTCACACATTTACAATAAAGAAGGTTTTTCAATTTCTCTCAGTTTTTGGTAAAGTCGCAGTCCTAATTGCTCTTCATCTTGGCCTTCCCAGATTCCATGGAGAACCTTCCTAGACAGTAAAACCCAAAAATTCTCTACGGCAAGTCTGAAGGATTCTCGTTTTTGGGAACAAGAGGTATGTTGCGTTGTCGAAGCCAGTTTTGGGTATCTCTTGGTCTGGTCAAAATATAAAATGGTCATTAGCAGTTGGTGGACAAACTAAAGCAATTTGGAAAGGACATACGTTACGTGGCTTCACTTGACTATAGAAATATGTGGGATTATCAAGGTGAAAACCACAGGCTAACTTTCAGATGTTGCATCCACTGTGTCTAGATAAAATCTAATAAAGGCGCGTCCTGGTTTTTCAGGCTACATCCCAAGGGTACTCTCGCTCACTTGTTTATTGTGTGTGCTGTGCTTATAAAGTTGCCGTAATATATTCTACTTGAATGCAGCGGCCTTTGTGTCTCTCAAATGAAATTTTGAATCGCACTTTTCTATTACGCTCTCTTTGTATGATGCCCGAGTGGATATCAAAGAACAAGAAATTAACTGAATTTCCAGTGCCGCACCACGCGTTTTCTTATTCGCTTGAGACGTTTTGTATTCATAGCTTATCTTAGAACTTTTTGTTGTCCGCGGTTTTTTGTGGTTCAAGTGATTTTTATGACATTTATGAATTACGATCGTTGGAATTAACGGTTATGTCGCATTTCTGTGATATACAGGGTGACTTGTAATGTCACGTATTCATACACTTCTCCATTTAAATTGGCGTACAGAAAATGAGGTCCAATTAAATATCCATCAATGATGCCCGTCCACACATTGACTGAAAACCGGCTCTGAGACCTCGTCGGTCTTATTTTTCGGGGGTCTAAAGCTTCTTTATCAGCCCAGTAATGAGCATTATGGTAGTTAGTGATCCCGTCCTTATGAAACTTCGATTCATCGTTCCACAGAATTTTCTTAAAATAGTCTGGATCTTCTGTATCTGCATCTAACATGTACCTGCAGAAATCTAATCATCCTGCAGGATCGCCCTCTTCAATCACATGCACATGCGTGTAGTGATAAGGGTATAATCTTGCAGCATGCACAGTAAACCATACTTTGTATTGTGATATACACAACTGAGCAGCCACAATGCGCGTAGACGTATTAGGGTCTTCCTGAAACACACGAAGGATTTCCCCTTCATCTTCAGGAGGATAGACTCGGGGTCGACCAGCATCCCTATGATGCCTTTGAACACGTCCGGTTTGGCGGCTGCGCCGATACACAGAGTCAAACACAGTAACATGAGGTGTTCGGCGATTCGGGAAACGTTGCCGATATTCACGGCGGGCAGCTGCAGAATCGCCGTTAGAAAGTCCATAACAGAACATTATGTCTGCGTATTCTTCATTTGTAAAAGCATCCCGTGTTCGCTATGGCGAGGTCCTGGCGGGTCTTCTGCGTCTGCCATGATGATAAAGAAACCACTCGAAATAAACTGGGAAATTCGAAAATAATAATCGCGCGTAAAACGTGTGCGCGTACGCAGTAGTTGATACCAACCAAAACCTAATTCTCACTCGGCGTGCGGCGATGCCGTAACTACAATGATGAATAATAACAGCTCTCTCACTCCTCGACTAAGTCAGCTCTTCTCGCTCGCTTCCTCGTCGAGCCGATGCCATAAAACAATCATGACATGCGAGTCCTTTGAGGACAGTAACGACTTGTTTAAACAGGTAATACAAATTCCTTAAAAATCCAGCCTCTGTGGGTGTCATTGTTGTTTTTCTGCATGTACTTCAGATAATTGAACGCTTAATACCTCAAATGAAAGCTTGTTAGATAGAGATATTATTTACATTTCATTACTAGGAAATTTTTTACAGAAAATTGCATTTTTTATCGAATAAGTTAGTAAAAAAAAATGATACATTTTAAAAGCGTAATTTTAAAACGTTTGTAGCTTTTGAACATTTTATTACTTATTATGAGCTATTGGAATGTTTGCTTTGCGACGATAACAAAAAACTCAAAATCAACCATGTAGCTTTTTTGGATTTCAATTTTACCCGTCTGAAATCGGAATAAAAAATAAAAAACTTAAAATTCAAATAACTCCAAAATGGTTAACTTTTGGTTGATAGGACAAAATCGGTTGCTTTTGACCTAATCTATCACCCCTTAACATGAATACGTGACATTACAAGTCACCCTGTATATGATTTGTTAAAGTAATTTTGACAGTTTCATACTTCCAGTAGCGTTCCGATGGTACTCAACCAGTACTTTGTTAAGATCGGCTACTACCCAAGAAAAGTTTACTTGTGAAATCTTAGTAATTACATCATTGAATGATGTCCTCAAAGTTTGAGTTGCCTTGAGAGCTGAATCCTTTGTCAAAAATTGGGAACTACGACCAAATTAGGGACCTGATAGGCCTCTGACCAAGAGGTGAAAATGGTTGGCTCGAAAGTACAAAAAACACACTTCTAAAAAGTACTTGAATAATTCTTTACTTCGAAGACGAATCCAGAGCTACCTAATATTAACCTGCAATATGTCCTGAAAGTTAGTTTATTTTTGGAGCGTATCGGTAAGTAACAATTATTCATGACAAATAAAAATTCCTTATAGGTTTGCAATCTGGATTGGTAAAAAACCTTTGAGGAGGAGAAGATCATACGTTTACGTAGACGTGTTTTACGTAGATGCCAAAATAGGACACGTAGACGATGTGCTTGCCTATGCATGCTGGTTTCTTCAGCCAAATTTAAATCCAACAAAAAAGACGATACTTAACAATACTACGGTGATAATACCAGAAAGATAAATGAATGTCTAACCAAAATGTGAAATAAAGGAAAAATGTCGATGTTGACGAAAGGTTATACATATGAATGACCTTTAATAATGTGTGGATGCACCCTGATGTGCTACGCATTCTCCAACGCACCTAGGCATGCTTCTGATCAGGTGGTCAATGTCCTCCTGTGGTATCTCATTCCAGGCAACTACCAACTCCTCTCGAAGTGCTTCTAGAGTCTGAGGAGGACGTTGCAAATTGAACAATCTCCTACCCATCATATCCCACACGTGCTCAATTGGGGATAAGTCGGGAAATCTTGGTGGCCATGGTAACAATGTGACATCATTATGTTGAAAGTAGTCTATTGTGACTCTTGCAACATGTGGTCAGGCATTATCTTGTTGAAATGTTGGATCTGCCAGTGTGTCAAGATAGGGTAAAAGATGGGGTGCTAGAACTTCGTGGATATAACGCTGCGCGTTCATGTTACCTCTGATGAAGATTAAAGGTGACCTGGAACCATAAGCTATAGCACCCCAAACCATAACTCCAACAGTGTGATGAACATGTCTTTCAACAAAAAACTGTGGATTCCTCCTTTCACCACGTCGCCTTCTAACCCTGGCACGACCATCGTGCATGCCTAAACAAAATCGAGACTCGTCACTAAAGACAATACTGTTCCATTCCTGATCCCAGAGTGACCGTTGTCTGCACCACTCAAGGCGATTACGTCGGTGTTCTCGAGTTAAAGGGAGGACCCAGTGTGGCCGGTATGAAAACAAGCCAAAACTTCTCATTCATCGGTAAACACTTCGCATGCCAATAGGTCTTCCGTGTTTTGCAAACCATTCATTTGCAATGGACCTGGTATTGGAGAAACGGTCCCTCAAGGCCAATAATCTTAGGCGGCGATCTTCACGGTCTGTTGTTCTACGGCGGCGTCCAGTGCCCCTTGCTCTTTGCGTACGGCCTTCTCGAAGCCATGCCTGACAACACCTAACCACAGTCTCTACACTTCTTTGCACTCTAACTGCAATTGCCCGAAAAGAAAGTCCAGCTTCCGGAAGTCCCACTATACGGCCCCTATCAAACTCACTAAGTTGACGAAATCGTACAGGTCTCCGTACTCTAGGCATCGTAACCGATCGTAAAGGATGTCAAGAACCAAAATCCGCCAACGTTGATTCTTTACTGCGGCTGAAATATTCATTTTTAGAGCGTTAGTGAATTAAAAAAAAGCGGTATAAAAACCGGAATGTCCAACTGATAAGGCTGAAAATTTTTTCACTTGTTACTTACAGTAAGATAAATCCATTCACCAACTTTTATTAAAATAAATGTCATTTAAACTGGGTGTTCGGATTTATATGTTACTTAGTATATTTAAATGCAAAAACTCCACGCGATCAACTTGAAATTCGACATATTTTCAGGCCCCTAAAATCCGTCCAATGAATGATGTCACTCGATGCTTTGTATTTTGAAAAGATCACCTGGTTGTGACCTCTCTCGAAATGTCTGGTCAAGTCTTAACAGAATTAGCAAATACAGTAAAACCCCTAGACATTTGGGAGTTACACTTGATAGAAAATTAGCCTTCAAGCAACACATATCGAAGATTGCTGCGAAACTTAAAACGGGGAACAATATACCTCAAAAGTTTCTGAATACTGCTCGTCTTCCAAAAAGGTAGATACGCAATTAAGCTAAGCAATGGGATTTATAAGAGGGCCCATCAAGTCTACCCCGACTAAGTACTAAGTCATATTTCACCGTAAAATCTTCGTAGGTTCAAAGTATTGCTCCAAAATGTCCAAAATCAGAGGCTCTGCATAGACGAAGACATTGCAGATCTAGACAACAACGGCTACATTCTAGGAAATCTCTACTTAGACTAGAGTCGCTAGGAAAGTCCAATGAAGAATGTCACTCAATGCCTTGTATTTTCACCTGGGTTTGACCTGTCTCGAAATGTATGGCCAACTCTTTACAGAATTAGAAAAGAACATGGTAGATTTGCCGACTTCCTCTATAAATAGGATGTACTTCTACTCAAAAACAGGGGTAGAGCAATTTTTCTATTACATAGCGATATTATTTGTTTCTCGTGTAATGCCTTTTAGCTAAATTGCGACAGAAAAAAGCAACACACACTGAAGAGTTGCGGGTGCCCTGGAGAAAAGGGCTTATTTAAGAAGCAGCCGACACACCACTCTGATAACAGTGGACGTGGAAAAATAAAAGATGATGCAACCTAGCGAACGATGGTGTAAGAAGAGCGCTTCAAAATTCGTTGCATCGTTATTATTCGCAGGAACGCTCTTTCAATGTGAAATATACAGACTATAATTCTCTAGCGAAAGATTTGGGGTCACGACCTACTAGAATGCCTGCATTGCTGCTGAAGGTAGGAAATTGGAAAGCCCAGGAATAGAAATAGTTACTTACCTAACAGGTGCGGAAAGATGCTTTTCGGATGAAAAGTACACTTTTAGGTATAAGATCATTTCCAGCAGCGTGCGGAAAGTACTCACTTTCAAGACGCATCTGCGTGCAGAAAGTAGCACTTGTCCGGCAAAGTTATGCTACTTTCTGCACGCAGATGCGTGTCGACAATGAGTTATTCCCGCACGCTGATAGAAAATAATACTTTGTGCAAAGGGATTCACTGCTGGACTTGATTTTCCGAATTGATCAAAATGTTCTCCTGGCCGGACAGAAAACAAAATAAAAAGAAACGCCTTATCTTTTTATGTTGAGAGTATGGCTGGTGCGCGCCATCTTCGCTGGGTCTTTTTAGAGTAAACCGCGGATCCACCGATTTTAATCTTTTGGTACAAAAGCAGCCTATCTCGTGAATCCCTGCGCGTGAATTAGGGACTTCCCCGAGTTGCTCGGGAATTTACCGTTCTTATTCTTTGGGTAAACGCTGTCGACTAAATTTCCATCCAAAAAAGACACAGTGTACGATACATTTACGGCAGAAATGACTCCAAATTATGACTGAGGCCTAGATTGTAAAATTTCTAAAGAAAAAACCATTTGAGTTAATAAAGAAGGATCGTTCGCAAATTTTTTTTAAGATGATTTTGAGTCCAGGGTGTCCCAGAAGTCGACGTCAAGCCGAAACCGGGCGATAGGCAAAGTCATAACAGCTATCAGAAAAATATTTAAAAAAATTTTATGTATGTGTTTTGAAAATTATAGGTCTTTGAAACAGATATAGAAATCTCACACCCTACGGCAGTCTGTCAACTCCTGTTACTACAAATATCAACTTTTTTTGGATTTTATTTTTACAATGTAATGATGAATAATGCATCTTCAAACTGGTGTCTCAACCTTACTGCCAACTTTTCTCGTTCAGGAAAAATTGCCACTTATTTCCCAACCAAGTATTCCAAAGTAAAACTTTGCTCAAATTTAACTGGCTGTACTGGAAAAAAATGTACTACGAGAGTTTGGCAAGTAACCTTGAAAGTTGGCACATTTAATAACGATTCCAAAATGGTACAACACTTAGAAGATTACTCGTTAACTTATGCACAATTTTTATTTGAAAAAAAACTGATGAAAACTTTTCAAAATTTCCCAATTAAACAGCGATTATGAAAACGCACAAGGACCCTTAAGGATAACTGTTTGCACAACAGTGGGCGTCAAAATGCTGTTGATGATGATTTACCTTTACAGCAAATGCTCAAACTGTTTTCCTTCAGCCGCAATACACGCTCGACATCTTCTTAAAAAAGATCGGGTTATTAAACGACCGAATCCACGGTTATTAACAAACTCAGCTGCTTCCAATAGTCTTTGCCGTAGCTCAGCTACATTTTGAATCGGCTTGAAATACACTTTTTCTTTTACAGTTCCCCAGTAAAAAAATCTAACGGATTCAAATCTGGTGACCGGGCTGGCCACGGTATTGTACCAGACCGCCCTATCCATCTGCCTGGAAAGTTTTGATCGAGATACTCTCTCACTGAGAGTGCATAATGCGCTGGGCAGCCATCATGCTGAAGCCACATGTACCTGTAAATACTCAGTGGCACGTCCTCCAATAAATTTTCTAAATGATTTTGCAAAAAACCTAAATAAACCTCAGCAGTCAAAGTCTCTGGGAACTCAAACGGACCGATTATTTTACCATTTAAAATTCCTGTCCAATGGTTTATCTTGAAGCGATATTGAGATTTATCGTCTCTCATCAAATGTGGATTTGCTACGTGCCACTCGTGTAAGTTATGCAGGTTCATGTACCCATCTTTCTTAAATGTGAAGGGTTTCCAGCAAAAACTGCATTTGTCAAATTTGTCCACTTTTGAGATATTGGCAACATTGTATCAAGAATAATCCTAGTGTGTTATCTAAAAAATATTTCCAGCAAAAACAGCAATTGTCAGCCTTATTCATACAGATAAAGCATGGATCGTTCGGCAAAAACCGCACTTGTCTTGACCTGTGTTGTTTTCGCAGGAAATTAAAGATTCGTTACAGTGTTTAAAACATGGACGCGTCGCAAAGTGTTGTACCGACAATTAGAGCAAAACAACTGAAGAAAAGAGAGTTAATACGTCTAAAAAAAGTTAAAGGTGCTGCTCACTTAAACCATAAAGGCGTTTTTGTTCCGGAAAAGCAAATTGGTGAGGATTGCAAGCAAGTTTTTCACGCTGTTTCTCTTGTTTATTCCTTCTAACCTCTACATCGCTCGTAGGTGTGTTCGTCACAAATGCTTCAATGCGGTGCTGCCAGAGCAAAGACAAGAAATTTTCGAAAGTTTTTATAATATTCCTACAAAAGACTTACAAGATTCACATCTGTCTGGCCTTATTACATTACAAGCAGTAAAGCAACGACGGTCGCGAAAACCTGCAAGAAATAACGATCTCGTTGATTATTCCGACTCAGACGAAGACATCACTTTACCAAATTATGAACATTCAAGTTCTTATGCTTTTAAAGTTTGAACAAAGCAATCTGGGGATTGTTATAAAGAAGTGCCCGTATGTAGGAAGGCTTTTCTTAGTCTCCACGGAATCAGTTGTGCGCGTCTTAGACGCATGCAGGAACATCTAAGTAAAACAGCAAAATCACCCTGTGACAGGCGCGGTAAACATGATAATAGACCCAATGCCTTACCTTGTGAATTGCAAAATTTAGTTGAAGATCACATTAAATCATACAGACCTCGACAATCTCATTATTCATTAAGGCAAAATCCAAATCGTTACTATCTCCCTGAGACCCTAAGTGTTCGGGCATTGTACAGATCATTTTTAAAAGATTATCATATTAATGTCAGCTATAAAGCTTATTGGACAGTTTTTCATAAGAAATTTAATATAAAATTTGGAATGCCGAGAACTGATACATGCTCAACTTGCGACTCTCTGATTCAAAAAATTGCTGCAGCAGAAAATGACGAATCAAGAGCTCCCCTACTAGCGGAAAAGGAGCTTCATTTGAGAAAAGCAAAAGCATTCTATGATTTGAAGAAAAAGTGGCAAGAAAAGGCTAGAAATGGAGAGGCAATGGTTGTTTGTTTCGACTTTATGCAAAATTTACCTTTACCGCATATTAGGGACAACTTAGCGTTCAGATGCCGTCAGCTTTGGTATTACGTTTTTGGCGTCCATAATCTTAAAGATGATAGTGCAACAATGTACACCTACGATGAAACAATAGCAAAAAAAGGTCAAAATGAAGTTACTTCATTACTTTTTCATTATTTTACACAGGTTCCTGACATCACTTCTCGAAACTTGGTATTAATAAGTGATGGTTGCGCGGGACAAAATAAAAATTATGTTATGATGCATTTTATGTATTTATTAGTCCACTGTTTGAAGTTGTTTGACAATATTACCTATATTTTTCCGATACGTGGCCATTCATTTCTGCCCAACGATCAAGACTTTTCAATTATCTCAAAACGAAAAGCGGTTGAAGTAGCAGAGATTCCCGAGCATTGGGATACTATCATACAGACTTGCAGGAGCAATCCGTCTCCATTTAATCTGATTAAGGTACAACAAAAACACTTTTTTAACGTAAAATTATCCACAGATAAATATTTTCTTAAGAACCCTCGACCTCCAATTAAGCTGAAATCGTTAAGAATGTATCGCATTCAGGCGAAAAACAAGTTTTTGGAAATAAGGGACAGTTATAGTGGACCATGGAGACAATCCATACTTCGAAATAAAATACCTCTATCCAATGAACTTCAACTTGTTCCGTTATATCGAGAACCTTTAGCCATTAATCCATTAAAACTAAAAGACCTACAGACTCTCAGCAAGGTACTGAGTAAAAGAGAACATACCGGCTTCTATAATGCCCTACGACCAACAGAATCAAACATTGCTGAATTAAGCGACATCGATCCCGAAGATAACAGCAGTGGGTGTGACGAGTAGAAAAAATGATGTTCCCGTATTTAGAATATGTTTAAGTTTATATTTAACATCGAATGATTATTATTTAAGCGAACTTTGTCATCATATTTCAATAAAGTATGTTTTCTTTGTAAGTTCATTTTCATTTTCTTGCAAAAACAGCACTTGTCAAACAAAAAAATCTAATTTATGATGTTAAAACGTTTTTAAATTTATTTCATCATGCATTGTTTTATTATGCATTTTAATCTACAACCCATCCAGGAACCGCCTTTTGAAATAATTAACATCTAAGAAGATAACAGGTTTTTTTAGTTTTCTGTAAAATGCTAATTTTTGACAAATGCGGTTTTTGCTGGAAACCCTTCATGTGGTCTCATCTGACCATAAAATTTTTTCAAAGAACCGTGGATCTTCCCTGTGTCTTTCTAACATTGTGCGACAAAAAGCAACTCGGGGCTCATAATCCCGGAGCAGAAGAGCTTGAACACGCTGTGCGTAGTATGGATGGAGCACGTTTTTTTTTTGCAAGATTTTATGGGCTGTACTTTTGGGCACACCTGTTTTTAGTTCTATTGCACGCACTGAAGTACTCGGGTCTTCTTCGACAGCTCCTAGCACCACGTCTTCGTAAGGAAGGAAAGATCTTCCCTCACCGTGTGATTGATTTGGTAGTTGGCCCTCTGAGAACAGTAAGCGGTGCACATTTGTGAACACTCGATGATCTGGATGACGAGCTGCATTCGGTTACCTCTCACAGTAAAGTCTCGCTGCAGCACTAGCGTTGCATCTGCATTCCCCATAAATGAGGTGCATGTTAGCATATTCTTGTACGTTGTACACGGACATAGCGGCACTGCACAATCACACTATCAAATATATTCTAAGGAAAGCAACTGTTGTTTTGAAGAGCAATTAAACAGTCCAAATCCAAATCAAAAGCGATCAACAGTCCAGTTCACGAATCCAAAATTAGTAACAGTACGAAATCAACAAGCACGAACATGTAAAGATGCGCAGTAAACGAAGGAGTACTGATCGGTATCAAAGTGTGCAATAGCAAGTAAGTGATGTGCTTCATCCATACCACATACAGCGTGTTCAACCTCTCCTGCCCCGGGATTATGAGCCCCGAGTTGCTTTTTGTCGCACAATGTTAGAAAGACACAGGAAAGATCCACGGTTCTTTGAAAAAATTTTATGGTCGGATGAGACCACATTTATGAAAGATGGGTACATGAACCTGCATTACTTACACGAGTGGCACGTAGCAAACCCACATTTGATGAGAGAAGATAAATCTCAATATCGCTGCAAGATAAATCATTGGACAGGAATTTTAAATGGTAAAATAGTCGGTCCGTTTGAGTTCCCAGAGACTTTGACTGCTGAAGTTTATTTGAATTTTTTGAAAAATCATGTACAAAATTTATTGGTGGACGTGCCACTGAGTATTTACAGGGACATGTGGTTTCAGCATGATGGCTGCCCAGCGCACTATGCACTCTCAGTGAGAGAGTATCTCGATCAAAGCTTTCCACGCAGATGGATAAGGCGGTCTGGTACAATACCGTGGCCCCCGATCACCTGATCTGAATCCTTTAGATTTTTTTACTGGGGAACTGTAAAAGAAAAAGTGTATTTCAAGCCGATTCAAAATGTAGCTGAGCTACGGCAAAGACTATTGGAAGCAGCTGAGTTTGTTAATAACCGTGGATTCGCTCGTTTAATAACCCGATCTTTTTTAAGAAGATGTCGAGCGTGTATTGCGGCTGAAGGAAAACAGTTTGAGCATTTGCTGTAGAGGTAAATCATCATCAGCAGCATTTTGACGCCCACTGTTGTGCAAACAGTTATCCTTAAGGGTCCTTGTGCGTTTTCATAATCGCTGTTTAATTAGGAAATTTTGAAAAATTTTCATCATTTTTTTTTCAAATAAAAATTGTGCATAAGTTAACGAGTAATCTTCTAAGTGTTATACCATTTTGGAATCGTTATTAAATGCGCAAACTTTTAAGGTTACTTGTCAAACTCTCGTAGTACATTTTTTCCAGTACAGCCAGTTAAAGTTGAGCAAAGTTTTACTTTGGAATACTTCGTTGGGAAATAAGTGGCAATTTTTCCTGAACGAGAAAAGTTGGCAGTAAGGTTGAGACACCAGTTTGAAGATGCATTATTCATCATTACATTGTAAAAATAAAATCCAAAAAAAAGTTAATATTTGTAGTAACAGGAGTTGACAGACTGCCGTAGGGTGTGAAATTTCTATATCTTTTTCAAAGACCTATAATTTTCAAAACACATACATAAATTTTTTTTAAATATTTTTTTGATAGCTGTTATGATTTTGCCTATCACCCGGTTTCGGCTTGATGTCGACTTCTGGGACACCCTGTATATACATAGTGGTCTTTAAAATTTAAACCTGTATCTAGATATAAACCCAAGAATTTTACTTGTGTGTCATAGGTTTCTACCGGATGTTATAAAATTAGACAACTGATAATTTTTCAAAATTTAGATAGAGCTGATTGCTGCTAAACCACTTGTGAATATTATGCAGTGAAACTCCACAATCTCTCTAAGGTAACGGTAGTCTCACACTTATTCGATGTCACCACTGAAGAGAAACAGTATTCAAGGAAATTGAAGTGTAGACTGAATCATGATGGGAGCCATGTCGGACTTAACAGGCACATCTAGACCTCTATCGACGATACTCACAAATTAAGACATATTCTTTAAAATAAACCTTACCCAAGGATATCAAGCGCCATTTATGCCACACTTTGACATTTACTGGTTGAAAATTTGCCTGAACCCGTACAGGAGTCGTTTCCAAAGCAACAGCTCCACATCTGTATACAATTATTACACATTTATTCTGTAAAATTACGAAGCACTGTGACATGCACCGCACAGAGAGCGTTGTAATTAGCATCCATATAACTAATTATGAAAATTCCGAAACGAGAGAAATAGATTAAAGCAAAAACCTGTTTCCGTTTTTAATTTCTGTTGTAGCAACGTTCGTATCATTATAGAATTTTCCACGTGAAGGTGTACGTTGTCCCTGACTCCTTTGATGTTGCGCAGGGTAATGAGAATAACTCAGTTAAGATGATGTTGCACAGGGTAACCTATACAGAGTGTTTAACGTAATGAAATTATTTCAAGGTCACAGTCGGAGCGCGTGCAAACCAAATTTGCTCTTATCTTATCAGAATTTGATGTTCCCAACGAGTATTTCAAGTCATACGCAATGGGGAGCTGCCATGGATACCTTCTATGGTTACGTTCAATAAATCATGTCGATTACTGAGAGATCACGACATTGACGTAACTTCGTGTACACGTACACTAGGGTGACAAAAAAAAGAAAGTTCTAATTTTGCTTGAAAAATGTCAAACGATTGTAAATAAAATCAAAACTTGCATATTCGGTGCGCGCTAGCTGACTTATTGCATTGCTTGTTTGTTATATCAGTAAACGCACATTTTAAAGGAATTACGCAGTTCTAAAAAGGGAAATATTTTTAATAGTTGACGCTAAGCATCAAATAACCGGTTCAAAACTTTTATGGGCAATAACTAGTAGTTTTGTTCTATAATATCCGGGAAGCGAAATTGCTGCTGTCAATTGAAACTAAACTAAGTGACATATAAATCCGAACACCCAGTTTAAATGATTTTATTTTAATAAGATTTTGTATAAGTACTTAATGAAGCATAATAAGTAAATGACAAAAATTTCTAAATGATTGCACTGCTTTAAAGCCCTTTGACCTTTAATAATGTGTGGATGCACCCTGATGTGCTACGCATTCTCTAACGCGCCTAGGCATGCTTTTGATCAGGTGGTCAATGTCCTCCCGTGGTATCTCATTCCAGGCAACCACCAACTCCTCTCGAAGTGCTTGTAGAGTCTGAGGAGGACGTTGCAAATTGAGCAATCTCCTACCCATCATATCCCACACCTGCTCAATTGTGGATAAGTCGGGAGATCTTGGTGGCCATGGTAACAATGTGACATCATTATGTTGAGAGAAGTCTATTGTGACTCCTGCAACATGTGGTCGGGCATTATCCTGTTGGAAAGTTGGATCTGCCAGGGTGTCAAGATAGGGTAAAAGATGGGGTTCTAGAACTTCGTGGATATAACGCTGTGCGTTCATGTTACCTCTGATGAAGATTAAAGGTGACCTGGAACCATAAGCTATAGCACCCCAAACCATAACTGCAACAGTGTGATGAACATGTCTTTCAACAAAAAACTGTGGATTCTTCCTTTCACCACGTCGCCTTCTAACCCTGGCACGACCATCGTGCATGCCTAAACAAAATCGAGACTCGTCACTAAAGACAATACTGTTCCATTCCTGATCCCAGAGTGACCATTGTCTGCACCACTCAAGGCGATTACGTCGGTGTTCTCGAGTTAATGGGAGGACCCAGTGTGGCCGGTATGAAAACAAGCCAAAACTTCTCATTCGTCGGTAAGCACTTCGCATGCCAATAAGTCTTCCGTGTTCTGCAAACCATTCATTTGCAATGGACCTCGTAGTGGAGAAACGGTCCCTTAAAGCCAATAATCTTAGGCGGCGATCTTCACGGTCTGTTGTTCTACGGCGGCGTCCAGTGCCCCTTGCTCTTTGCGTACGGCCTTCTCGAAGCTATGCCTGACAACACCTAACCACAGTGTCTACACTTTTTTGCACTCTAACTGCAATTACCCGAAAAGAACGTCCAGCTTCCCGAAGTCCAACTGATAAGGCTGAAAAATTTTTCACTTGTTATTTACAGTAAGATAAATACATTCACCAACTTTTATGAAAATAAAACCATTTAAACTGGGTGTTCGGATTTATATGTCACTTAGTATATATGCCAGTTCCATTCACATCCCAGTCGGCACTAGATGCCGCGAATTTTGGTGCTATAGTCTATACGGTCAATTCGTCATTAAGCGAACAAGAGAATTATTAAATGATCGATATTCCAATCATTTACCCACACCTGAAAGTTTCTGAAGCTGAATCATTAGTTGATTAGTTCTACGTATAGTAGCAATTATTATTGTAGATTATGCATGTAGTTTGACTAATTTTACTTCCCACGCTACCACGTTACCCGGTTTTTAACCCTGCTTAATTCGGATTTTGATGACGCTTTGAAACAAAGACGACAAAGCTTAGTAGACTTTGAAAATCCATTCAGTGGCGGTGAAACTACGATTAAACAAACAAAGAATTAAAAAACGCACGTTTACAGAAGATTAAATTGACTCGCCTAGACGACGAAGGTTCAGGTTTCCTCTTTTGTACAGACATACGTCCGTGTAGGCCATAGTACAGACACTAGACCATAGTTTGACGGAAATTCCAGTGCCGGCGTTAGGTATAATCAACACACTGTTCTACTTTTTTGTATCATAAGTAACTTAGTTTATGCATCCTAGATTAATATTGTAACGAAAACAGCATCTTGCTATTTAACTTGGGAAGGCGTCGCGAATGGTCCTGAACGCAAGCGCGCTCCATACGTGGTCGTGTAACTCTGGTTGCCTAGGTGTCGCTCTGCAAAGCCGTCCCCTCGGAAGCTATACGAGGCTGTTACAAAATCAAGAACTGTTACATCATTGGCAGTATCAAAAGGACGTTCTATATTTAAAAAGTTGATGATCCCGGTTGTATTAAGTATCTGTTAGATATAATTCCATACATTTGCGACTGAAATAGAAATGCGAAAGATTTACTTTTACAGTTAAAAATTATGGGACACAGCTCATGGGAACGGGTCAAGGCCTTAGCGATCTAAAGTCGGACAAGATGAAGCTAATAGCTGCTTGGCATACGTTAGCAGAGTCGTTGTAGCATAAAGAAAAGTAAGCCATAATAAGAATCATGTGATGATTGAGACAAATATTGAGACATTTACTCTTCTTTATTGAAATATAATCCTCAGTTCCTTCAAACATATGCTAAGTGACATATAAATCCGAACACCCAGTTTAAATGGTTTTATTTCAATAAAATTTTGTATAAGTACTTAATGAAGCATAATAAGTAAATGATAAAAATTTCAAAATGATTGCACTGCTTTAAAGCCCTTTGACCTTTAATAATGTATGGATGCACCCTGATGTGCTACACATTCTCCAACGCGCCTAGGCATGCTTCTGATTAGGTGGTCAATGTCCTGCTGTGGTATCTCATTTCAGGCAACCACCAACTCCTCTCGAAGTGCTTCTAGAGTCTGAGGAGGACGTTTTTTTTTTTTTTTTTTTTTTTTTTTTTTTTTTTTTTTTTTTTTTTTATACTCCAACTACCACGAAGGCCTAAGGCCCAAGCACCCATTGGGTACCGTGGGGCTATGGGGGATACATGGGAAAGGGGGGACGCCACACGGACTCTGGCGAGGGAACACGTGTGCATGCAACATGCACACATTCTGGCTCCGCCTACGAGAACCGCCGGGTGGTACCTCCGCGTTCGACAGTCAGAGACCATCTACCACCTACGGACGTTGCAAATTGTGCAATCTCCTACCCATCATATCCCACACGTGCTCAATTGGGGATAAGTCGGGACATCTTGGTGGCCATGGTAACAATGTGACATCATTATGTTGAAAGAAGTCTATTGTGACTTTTGCAACATGTGGTCGGGCGACATCTTGTTGGAAAGTTGGATCTGCCAGGGTGTCAAGATAGGGTAAAAGGTGGGGTTCTAGAACTTCGTGGATATAACGCTGCGCGTTCATGTTACCTCTGATGAAGATTAAAGGTGACCTGGAACCATAAGCTATATCACCCCAAACCATAACTCCAACAGTGTGATGAACATGTCTTTCAACAAAAAACTGTGGATTCCTCCTTTCACCACGTCGCCTTCTAACCCTGGCACGACCATTGTGCATGCCTAAACAAAATCGAGACTTGTCACTAAAGACAATACTGTTCCATTCCTGATCCCAGAGTGACCGTTGTCTGCACCACTCAAGGCGATTACGTCGGTGTTCTCGAGTTAAAGGGAGGACCCAGTGTGGCCGGTATGAAAACAAGTCAAAACTTCTCATTCGTCGGTAAACACTTCGCATGCCAATAGGTCTTCCGTGTTCTGCAAACCATTCATTTGCAATGGACCTGGTAGTGGAGAAACGGTCCCTTAAGGCCAATAATCTTAGGCGGCGATCTTCACGGTCTGTTCTTCTACGGCGGCGTCCAGTGCCCCTTGCTCTTTGCGTACGGCCTTCTCGAAGCCATGCCTGACAACACCTAACGACAGTGTCTACACTTCTTTGCACTCTAACTGCATTTGCCCGAAAAGAAAGTCCAGCTTCCCGAAGTCCCACTATACGGCCCCTATCAAACTCACTAAGTTGACGAAATCGTACAGGTCTCCGTACTCTAGGCATCGTAACCGATCGTAAAGGATGTCAAGAACCAAAATCCGCCAACGTTGATTCTTTACTGCGGCTGAAATATTCATTTTTAGAGCGTTAGTGAATTAAGAAAAAGCAGTATAAAAACCGGAATGTCCAACTGATAAGGCTGAAAATTTGTTCACTTGTTATTTACAGTAAGATAAATACATTCACCAACTTTTATTAAAATAAAACCATTTAAACTGGGTGTTCGGATTTATATGTCACTTAGTATATTTCTAATACATATTCGGTATCGAGACATAAATTCACATTTTGATAGATCTACCACCACTCAAAACTATAGATATTGAACCAGAGTAGCCTTGACCATTTTTGCGTTTTCAGCAACTTTCTAATTTAGTATAAATTGGTTGGTTAATGCATTGTTAGTGAATAGTTCTTCAAGAAAAACAAGTGTTAAATCTGTACACCGTTTTAGATAGTATTGTGTCGTAATATACAATTAAGCTGCTGTGTAAGTATCTACATCAGATGACTTATTAGTTCCAGTAACTTAAAAATTTAATTAGTACGTCTAGTGGAAAATATGTGTTTAATAAACGCATCGAACGGAAGTTTTACAATACAGCGTGCTGGAGAGGCACTTGAGTGTATTTGATAGTAGCTTTAAAATATGGCGGAGCGCCGAAGTGCTAGTAAAGAAGTTCATAGAATTTTACGACCGCTATACGTTTAAGCATGCCTTGGGGTAAAATAGCGTCAAGGGGTTTTACTCAATATTTTACAGATTTTAATGAAAAACTTCAAGTAAGACGGCCTTTTTATCATGTCTCCGATGCAAGATGTCGGCAAGAAGTACGGTTTTTGCTTAGTTCATAGATCGTCAAGAAACTGACGGCTAGATAGAAATGTAGAAGTTATTTGAGGAATGAGGTGATGTTTGTGAAACTGCAAAAAAGTAACTCCAAATGACTAAAAGTAGATAATTTCCACTTCCCAAACCGGAACGCCATAGTAAGGAGTGTTTATGAGACGTTTCTGGTACGAAACCCAGAACAGTTGTTGTCAGTTTAAACTGTATTGCTGCAATTTTTTGCAGACTGCAGGAGGATCCCAAAAATTGAAGTAGATAGTCTAGGCGGATTCTGGACCAAAATTTCTGAGATTTCCTTGATCGATTTCATATAAAAAACGGTTCCATTCCAGCGACGAAATTTTTTGCTTTAATTGTCCCACATCAGTTTCTGGGTAAAGAAACATCTTCGGGTCTGTATTAATTTACATACATTTTCTTTGGAGCCGCCTCAAATGTCTCTCGCACACGGATAGTGCAGCTTTGTGAGATAGAGATGGAGTGAGATTGGCAAAACACACGTACATCTTCACAGTGTTAGCAACTGAGACAAAATGCTAATGGATGAAGGAATATATAGTCAACGCCAAACAAAGTGGCGTGCACGTCATCAAGGTGGGTGTGTTGAAAAATTTACATTGTTGCCAAACTTTTTGTAAAATAATAAAGTTTATTATTTACATATCTAGGTTTATAAGCAATATTAACCTCAAATGAGAACAAAAATAATAGTATAATAAAATTATAGATCTGTACTTGCATAATCATTAAGTATGACAATTATTGATCAGATGACACTATGAAACTACCATATTTAATTGATAGCTTAAAGGTACTGAATAAAAATCCAAATGGGGTCCTCCAAATTTTATGCATGGTATTTATTTTACAGAATTCATACAGAAAAATGCATTCTAAAATTAGGTAAGCTACTGGTGTAAGCTTTTTCTGTACAATAAAGTTAGTCGGAGTTTCTTTCTTCAGCGCTGTCTGAATCTGAATCTTCATCACTCTCAAAGTTGATTATTAAAGGTTCGATGTCTGGTCGATCAAAAATTCGTTCTCTTTCATACCATTTAAAAATTTCTTGCTCAGTATGTCGAACACTATTTTTCCCCATGTCTGGGGTAACCGTTTGTAGAGCTTCGTTCCACATATCCAAACAGTCTTTTTCACTGTTACCATCTCTACCAATATGTCTGTTATAGTAACCTTTTGCTATGCCCCAAATTAACTCAATAGGGTTAAATATACAATGGTAAGGAGGCAGACGAAGAACTTTGTGCCCATGTTGTTCCGCCAATTCATCAATCACGTATATTTTAGGTGGTTTGTTTCTAAAAAAGCAGTTATTTTAAGAATAGGAATAAACAAAAGAAATATAAACTGTCGACCAAAATATATATAATTAAGAAGCATTATGTACCGAGCAACAATACTCAATAGCTCTGTTTTAAACATTGTGTTTAAAAATGGTATGTTTTGATTTGTCAACCAGTCTTGGATATTTTTTTTTGTCCATGCATTGTTGGGCACTTTGTTCAATATCATGCTGTGATAAGGGGCGTTATCCAGTATAATCATAGATGGACTCTCCAATTTTTCTAATAACTGATGTTGAAACCATTTCAAAAAATTGTCCTGGTTCATCTCTCCATGGTAATCGCTCAATTTTGTTTTCGAAGAAAATATCGCTTCACTACCCTCAATAAACCCATTTTCATTTCCAGCATGTAATATAATGTATCTAAAATATATTAGTTTTAAATTTTATAGTGCAAATTGTGTAAAAGTACATACCTTTTCTGTTTTAATAGCTTTCACGCTTTTTTGGTTTCCATTTTGCCAAGAGCGACCTATGGTCCCATTTTGAAATATCCAAGTTTCATCGAGGAAGACAAACTGGTATAAGGCCTCAACCTTGGCTTGATTGTATTGCCTTAGAAATTCCACCCTTTTCAAAGCTATACTTGGTAGTTCCATGAGCCCTCGTCGCGGATTGTCCTTAAGCCACTTAAATCCAAGATCTCTAAGCAACCGCCTTAAAGACGTGGCACTACCATCAAATAATGCCCTATCTCTTAATCGAGACCATAAAGTTTGTATCGTAACTTGTTCTTCTGAAACCATGTGTAATATGACATCATAATTTAGTTAACAAATTAATGCAAATTTCTGATAAGTTATTATAATAAGATCTTACTTTTATGATACATATTATAGATCACTTCTCGAATGGCACTTGTATCCAATGTCGCTGTGTTGGTTACACGTTTAATATAACTCCGCTTTTTCTTGGGCGATTCTAAATTTGCATCACTTTTCACACCCTCGGAAATACGACTAACTGTCCTTAAACTAATTTTTAAAGCAGCAGCAACACGCTACAAAAAATGAAATAAAATTTCACTATTATTAATATACATTACATATAATTATTAGTAACCTACCTCTTGAACAGCATTTAAAGGCAACAAAGGCCCGTTGTTGTCCCTTTGTTGCTCAAAGTAGTGTATTAACCAGGCCACGAGTTCCTTGCACCGACTATTTAACTGTTTGGGCATCTTTATATACCAAAATTGCCTTTATCTACTCGTAAAATGAATAATTTTGTTTTGAAACAAACAGTTGTTGATTTACAGTATGCGGGGCCAAAGGATTTATAAAGATTTGAAATGCCACAAATTGATTCAGTGTCAAAATTAATACAAATGTCAGTTCCCAGTTTAAATAAGTTTCAAGGTGACAATGTGTCAACGCTGCGAAATCGGTTTAGTGCGTTTACATGTCGATAAGTGATTGGAGCGTTTGCAAAACATTTTATTTCGCATAATGCGTCTAAATTTATCAGAAAGCAACTTATGTGATATTTTAATAACAATGTTTATATGACTATTAACCATAATAAGAGAGTAATGACCATTTTACAATTTATATATCACATTAATATGAAACTGCAATAGAGCAATTGTTTGTGATAGAAACCTAGGCATTAGGTCGGGGAATTTTTATCGTGATGACGTGCACGCCACTTTGTTTGGCGTTGACTATACATACATGCGCACTTTCTTATGTAAAATACTTATATATTTGGAATAAAAGTGGACACAAAGTGGTGTGTGTATAAACAATTATTTAGAACGATGTCCAAAATGAGGATAATGGAAAACCTAAGTAATTCACTGCAATTGAACTTAACTCGTGATCGTCGATAATTCACGGCTGGACAGTCTATCAGGTGTTCTTTACCTTCACAAACAATAGAAACTCGCTGAAAGCTTCTGCACCATTGTTGGATCCCAAGTGTGTGTAAAAATACGTTAATGGCTCACGTCCTTGAACACATTGTTAACGCCCATAAATAATTTTCTGTTCCTTTTCGGACGTCATATCAATCATTTTCTATCGCACGGACTTTCTGCTTGTACGAAACAAAAAATGTTTTATTTGGAGAGTAATTGTACGTCTTTCGTATAACGGATCGTTTTTCTTTTGTAGGCCTTTCTGGTTCTTGGCGTAGTGATTTCTTGTACACGTATTTGTAGCCGATGAAGCGTCTGCTAAATTTAATTGTCAGATGCTTTGTAAGGCAAGACGAGTTGTTAATTTTTAGAACAGTTTACTATATTAGGTGTGGCTTAGCCTTAGTTGTTATTCTAGATGAAAGAAAGGAGGTGAAGTTTGTTAAAACGACCTAATTACGACAAATCAAGTCAGCCAAGTTGATATTTTTGGCACTACCTAACACAAAAGTCAAGCTTTGTCAATATACTTCATACAACGTGATGCTGCTTGACTTGTAGTTTACTTTTCAACCTATATATGTTATCTCCAAATCCAATAAGAAGCAAGTTATTCTGGAAAATCTTACCCGAAGAAAATGCGTAGAAAAATAAGGCGACTACGGAGAAAGATACTTTAAACATAAAAGTTTCCAATGCTGAATCCGTTTTTTCGAATAAAAGATTCCTTGTACCTGAAGAAAATGTTTTGCCTTTTACCTCTCTAACTATCTAAAGCCTCGTTACCTGTCTTCCACCTGGCCGGTACAGTAGCGGTGAACTTATAGGCTAAAAACGAAACAAGGAAAAACCGCTCATTGTCCGCTTATTGACGGTTCAGAGGCCCTTGTCATTTTTGGGAAAATTTTTGTACGTGTTAGTAATTCGGGGTATGGGGGAGATTATCTCGGTTTTTTCGGTAGTATATTTATGCTCTTCCAACCCCTTTAATTCCACGCACCTATTAGTACGTACAGAATGTCCAAACAGTTTCCCTCCATCTCAGAAAATCATCAGGGAAAACGTTATAGCATTTTATTTAAGCAATCTAATGGTGACCTCGACCTTCAAGGCCATGTCAAGGTCAAATTGATCTTCGTGAGTGGGGCTACATTTTTGACCCTGGAAACAGAAAGAGATGGATATGACATCATCATGACCTTGACCATGACTTTGAGGGTCATATCATATCAAGGTGAAAGCGATTTTTTTCAATGGACCCTATACTTTTGACCCCGAATATCGAAAAATGGAAAAAATCCAAGCTTCAGTATCACCTAGATCTTGGAGGTATTTTCAAGGTCGTACCGATTTTTCAAATGGGATCCAACACTTTTAACCGCGAAAGTCGGGTTAGTGAAAAATTCTAAGTTCGCATATGTCATTGACCTTGACCTTGAATGCCATTTAAGGTCGCATTAATATTTCGAGGTCAACCGTATCTTTTATACTCTCGACCTCGGAAATGGAAAGCGGCGACATTTCTAAGGTTGGACATTTATGTCCTTTGTCAAAAGATTGACATCTTGATTTAGTGTTTTCTCCTCTTCCAATTTTCGAGGTGAAAAGCATGTCGTGTTATTTAATAAAATCAATTTGACCTTGAAATGAGTCAAAGTCAACATTAGATTGCTTAAATAAAATCCTACAGCTCTTGACTCAGTCATTTTTTCTCCGGCCAGTATCTTCTGAGATGGAGGGGGAAGCGAAAACTTTTCGAACACCTTGTATATCACACATCATATATTTCTCCGTAAATTTGCTCTCAAAACATTGAGATATATCAAACGAACGTGTCGCGTCTATGATGCATTTGTGGTGCGTTACGAACCTACCCCTGTACACACAAAACTGCAGTCCAATTTCTCACCGCCACACTGCTCGGGCTGGCCAGCATAGCTTAACCGACGTTGCTAAATCGTCTATATTTTCAGTAAGGGCAGGGAAGAAGTTTATAGATGGCAGTGTTATCAAATGGGTGGTACTATAGACTAATTGTGTAGGCCTGTTTGTCTCACTTGATACATATTATCTCTTTTTGTGTTATATGTATATGTCGATAGTTAAAAACGTTATAGGATTTTATTTAAGCAATCTAATGGTGACCTCGACCTTCAAGGCCATGTCAAGGTCAAATTGATCTTCGTCAGAGGGGGTTACATTTTTGATCCTGGAAACAGAAAGAGATGGATATGATATCATCATGACCTTGACCTTGACTTTGATGGTCATATAATATCAAGGTGAAATCTAATTTTTTCAATGGACTCTATACTTTTAACCCCGGATGTCGAAAAAAGGAAAAAATCCAAGCTTCAGTATCACCTCGATCTTGGAGGTATTTTCAAGGTCATACCGATTTTTCAAATGGGATCCAACACTTTTAACCGCAAAAATCGAGTTAGTGAGAAATTCTAAGTTTGCATATGTCATTGACCTTGATCTCGAATGCCATTTAAGGTCGAATTGATTTCCTTAAACAGAAGCCTACACCCCAGACCCCAGAAAACGAAAGAGGAGAAAAAATAAGTTTGGACGTCCCAGAATATGACCTTAATATTTCGAGGTCAACTGTATTTTTTATACTTTCTACCTCGGAAATGGAAAGAGGCGACATTTCTAAGGTTGGATATTTATGTCCTTTGTCAAGAGATTGACAGTGACCTTCGATCATAGGCAAGGATATATCTTGATTTAGCGTTTTCCCCTCTTCCAAATTTCGAGGTGAAAAGGATGTCGTGTTATTAAATAAAATCAATTTGACCTTGAAATGAGTCAAAGTCAACATTAGATGGTTTAAATAAAATCCTACAGCTCTTGACTCAGTCATTTTTTCTCCGGTCAGTATCTTTTGAGATGTAGGGGAAGCGGAAACTTTTCGAACACTTCGAATATCATACACCATAGATTTCCTCGTAAATTTGCTCTCAAAACATTGAGATATATCAATCGAACGTGTCGCGTCTATGATGCATTTGTGGTGCGTTACGAACCTACCCCTGTACACACAAAACTGCAGTCCAATCTCTCACCGCCACACTGCTCGTGCTGGCCAGTATAGCTTGACCGACGTTGCCAAATCGTCTATATTTTCAGTAAGGGCAGGAAAGAAGTTTATAGATGGCAGTGTTATTAAATGGGTGGGACTATAGACTAATTGTGTAGGCCTGTTTGTCTCACTTGATACATATTATCTTTTTTTGTGTTATATGTATATGTCGATAGTTAAAAACGTTATAGGATCTTATTTAAGCAATCTAATGGTGACCTCGACCTTCAAGGCCATGTCAAGGTCAAATTGATCTTCGTGAGTGGGGCTACATTTTTGACCCTGGAAACAGAAAGAGATGGATATGATATCATCATGACCTTGACCTTGACTTTGATGGTAATATAATATCAAGGTGAAATCGAATTTTTTCAATGGACTCTATACTTTTGACCCCGGATATCGAAAAAAGGAAAAATTTCAAGCTTCAATATGACCTCGACCTTGGAGGTATTTTCAAGGTCATACGATATTTCAAATGGGACCCAACACTTAACCGCGAAAATCGAGTTAGTGGAAAATTCTAAGATTGCGTATGTCATTGACTTTGACCTTGAATGCCATTTAAGGTCGAATTGATTTGCTTAAACAGAAGCCTACACCCCAGACCCCAGAAAACGAAAGAGGAGAAGAAATAAGTTTGGACGTCCCAGAATATGACCTTAATATTTGGAGGTCAACTGTATCTTTTATACTTTCGACCTCGGAAATGGAAAGAGGTTACATTTCTAAGGTTGGATATTTTTGTCGTTTGTCAAGAGATTAACAGTGACCTTCGATCATAGGCAAGGATATATCTTGATTTAGTGTTTTCTCCTCTTTCGAGGTGGAAAGCATGTGGTGTTATTTAATAAAATAAATTTGACCTTGAAAAGTCAAAGTCAAAGTCAAGATCAACATTAGACTGTTTAAGTAAAATCCTACAGCTCCTGACTCAGTCATTTTTTCTCCGGTCAGTATCTTTCGAGATGGAGAGGGAAGCGGAAACTTTTCGAACACTTCGAATATCATACATTCCTCGTAAATTTGCTCTTAAAACATTGAGATATATCAAACGAACAAAACTGCAGTCTAATCTCTCACCGCCACACTGCTCCGGCTGGCCAGCATAGCTTGACCGACGTTGCCAAATCGTCTATATTTTCAGTAAGGGCAGGGAAGAAGTTTATAGATGGCAGTGTTATCAAATGGGTGGGACTGTGGACTAATTGTGTAGGCCTATTTGCCTCACTTGATACATATTATGTTTTTTTCTGTCGATAGTTAACCTTTTTCTTATAATAATCACTTATGAGCTGATGACCGTGTTGCGTAAGAAGTCACACCAAGGATAATAATTTATTTAACAATTTTAGCTGTTTCAAAGCACGCGTGCAAACATTACTCCTACAAAGTAATTTTGGCGATCCCAATTTATTCTAATCTCTTAGGACTGGGCCAAAAATTCAAATATCACACAACCGTCGCCGAGAAAGAGTATCCTGGGCGCTTCATAAACCACACTTCCTCCTTGATTTATATCTCTCACACTATGACAAATTTCACTCAAGGGATGAGGGCAGGAAAGTTCTTTAAGTAGGAAAACGAGGAAGGCGGCCCTTGGATGAGCTTCGGCTGTGAAGAATTTTCAGAGGGGACGAACAGCAATAACTGACGCATTGCGTTCAACCGAGGAGTCACGTGGAAGAAATAAGATGCGGAAATCGTGAGTTTGCGGTTATGATTTAGGAATGTTATGATTCGCTGATGAGAATGCTGATAGACCGGTGCGAAATTACCGGTTTTTTTCAAGTATTTCTGATTGCAACGTTAGCGAAACTACAGAAATACTTTGTTTTGTAATCTTAAAAAAAATTTTTTGCTCGCTAATACTATTTCTCTTAACCATGAAATTGCTTAGTCGTTTGGATTGTCCTAACTCTATAAATTCGGGGTTCCACGAGAATTCTTTCCAGCACGCAGTTCAAGATCATTGCTTGTTTCAAACAGCATTTTGTACATCGATATAGTTGCCAAGACGAAACAACTGTAGTCATTGGCACCTGTAAGCAAGACAATTGCACAGTGCCTTGTCGTGAGAACTTGTGAAAATGTAACTCGGCTTTGGTATTAAAATCAACTTGACAATGTAACGGATTTAGAAATTGTAATTTATTTTTGAAATGGTCATATATTTTGCACGTAACTACACCTATTTCTGTTTCTAACGGTCTCTGAAGGAATGTTTTTAAAACATAGTATCTGGTAACCAAGTGAGTTCGTGCAGTTTTTAGTAAAAAAATATAAACTTTTATTGAGAAACAATAAGACACTATTTATTCGTTTTACTTATTAAGTATATTCTTTAAGCCAAATTTCTTCTGAAAGTAGTACAAACTAATCTGATGTACCTATTAAAGTCTACTTTAAGCTTCAAATCAATAAATCTTCAAAACTACTGAACTGAAGCCCATGTAATTCACATCATTATACAGGGAATTGAAAGACCTTTAAAATAAGGTATCACACTTTCCATTTAAGATTTTAGGGTTGGTGTCACCCCCGCCCAGGGGCCTTAACGTTTTTCCAAAAAAAACTGAGCTGTCAGTAAATGCGTCTGTTTCGTTTTCGATGCGCCACCCTGTATACTTCAACATGATATTTGGCAAACGATTAGACATAAGCAAGATCCTAATATCGTACTCAGTGTGACATACATTTGTTAAAAATACCTATTCATAAATTAATAAGCATCACATTTTAGAACTTCTACTAAATTTTAAGGCTATATTTTGGAATGAAAAAATTAATAATAAAAGTAATAGAAGTTACCCAAATTATGGTATGACAAGTCTACTTGCGGGTTTGAATAATTTTTCTTTTAAATGTCGATATTTAACGAAATAGTTTGAAAATAAACTATAATTTCCGGTCAAAATATATTTAAAACCAGTCGACCTAAACAAACGCCTAGCGTCATACCTGGTGTAACATGTACGTGAAAATACCTACCCCCTTAAGTTAGTAATGCTTACTCCATTTTAAAACTTCTAGTGTATGTTAAACACTCATTAGGCCATATTTTAGAGTAAAAAAATAAAAAATAAAAATGCTTGGAGCTATTCGGATTTTGGTTTGAAGTGCTTACTTCTGGTTTTGCACCTAATTTTTTTCAAATTTGATTTTTTTTTAAATAAAATTTCCTATATGATATGCCATTCCAAATATCCCAATGCAATGCTTTTGAATTCCGAAAAAATCACAATTTTGAGTATAGCTATTCTTTCGAAGCCCATAACCTAGCAAATAAACCTGTCATGAAATAGTATTGTTTTCTACTTCATACCTACTATATCTACAAACAAGTCCAATATGAGCGAATTGTAAAACTTTACTTTTCCTTGGTGCAAGATGACAACATTAAAAACGGAAATGGTCTACGCCTAGTTCATAAAAACTGAACGATGACTCGGCTGATTGTATTATGAAACAAACCTGATACTTTCAAGGCCTACTTAGAAAATTCTCTTTTTTGAAATATACAAGTGACATATAAATCCGAACACCCAGTTTAAATGGTTTTATTTTAATAAAAGTTGGTAAATGTATTTATCTTACTGTAAATAACAAGTGAAAAAATTTTCAGCCTTATCAGTTGGACATTCCGGTTTTTATACTGCTTTTTTTTAATTCATTAACGCTCTAAAAATGAATATTTCAGCCGCAGTAAAGAATCAACGTTGGCGGATTTTGGTTCTTGACATCCTTTACGATCTGTTACGATGCCTAGAATACGGAGACCTGTACGATTTCGTCAACTTAGTGAGTTTGACAGAGGTTGTATAGTGGGACTTCGGGAAGCTGGACTTTCTTTTCGGGCAATTGCAGTTAGAGTGCAAAGAAGTGTAGACACTGTGGTTAGGTGTAGGTCAGGCATGGCTTCGAGAAGGCCGTACGCAAAGAGCAAGGGGCACTGGATGCCGCCGTAGAACAACAGACCGTGAAGATCGCCGGCTAAGATTATTGGCCTTAAGGGACAGTTTTTCCACTACCAGGTTCATTTAAACTGGGTATTCACTTAGTATATTTACCGAACACACATAACAAGGGACCCCTTGCCTTACTTCTCGAGATAGGCTAAAGCTATCCGACAGTCTTCCTTGAACGTGGCGAAGTATTAGTTTTCCTAAAAGTTGGCAACTTGCCCGGATCGTGTTCAGTGTTTAGTACCGTTTGGTGGGGTGTGCGGTCAACTTACCCCCGTCTAAACGCCACTGTGTGCACTGGTAATAGCCGTTCGAATCTAACGGCCAGCTAGCAACCATATATCGGAAAGCTTACCAGGGGAAATATGCTTTCTTATTGCTGAAAGAACAAGCCAAGTGGATAACGCTGATACCATCCAATGTGATGAATGTTAGAGCGATAAAAATCTGTAGGGTCGACGCTCGTATTTCTTACGACATAAGGTGATTGTGCGTCAAGGAGTCGGATTGGATGTGTGGCCCCCAAGAGGCTTATAAGACTACTAAACTTGTGCAACGGTTAAAATAAGCCTTATACTGTCTAGCTCAGATAGAGGTTAATCGCTACGCTTTCGTTCATTTTCTGCAGATACAAATTTAAGAAATATAAGATACTTATAAAGCAGTGTTTCATTATTCCACTAAGAACTAGGTTTTGAGATACATACATATTTTCTCTGCTGAGTCAAATGAAAAAAATTAGATGGTACGCGTTTGAAAAAAAATATTTTTTTTTTTTGATAGACCCAGCCTCCAACTACTGTACGTAATACGCCCAAAAACACATTCTTGGTCAGAATTTAATGTCATAGATTAGTCATTACACGTATGCAAAAGTAGGTAAGCAAATCAGGTCTAGAACCTAACACATAACATTTATTATCGAACAGTTGATCTTACAATTATCACGCATCACCTTATACAGGGAGGCCAATATATAACTGACTGATTTAAATTGCGCGCCACTTTTTGATACACTCATTTCGGTAGGTGGCATCGTAGTAGTGGCTTAAAACACATGTGTCCAATTCATCATGGAGCGCCGCCCGATCCCACAATGCGTCCGTATTGTTAAATCGTTTCACTTTAATTAACGTGTCGATTGCTGAATTCGGAAGCTACGACAAGATTTCGGTCGAAATAGTGTGTCCACTATCAACACCATTCGTCAGTTGGTTTGGAAATTTGAATAAAAAGGTGAAGGACTTGCCATGGTCGGACCGTGTTCGAACTGCTCGTACTCCGGAAAATATCGAGAGAGCTCGTGAAAGTGTGACGGAGCGCCCTGAGACGTCTACCAGACATCGTTCGCGGGAACTGGGTATTCGCCGCACGCCATTATGCACTATTTTGAAAAAAGACTTGCATTTGCGGCCCAAAAACCACAGCCTAGTGACCATGAAAACCGCCGACAATATTGGAGCTTAATACCCAAAATAACGATTTTTCAGGACAGCTGGTAATGAGCGATGAAGCCCACTTCTATATGAATGAATTTGTTAATAAGCAGGGTTGTCATATCAGGACATGAGAGAACCCTCTTGTCATCCATCTACGTGTTTGGTATGGAGTTGTCATTTGACCTTACTTCTTTGAAGACGCTGCAGGTAATTATCGTTGCCGTGACATGGTGTAAAACTTTTTGGCTCCTCAACTCCAACAATTTAACCTGCAATACATGTGGTTCCAGAAGGACGGTGCAACTTGTCACATATACCTCTGGAAACCTACCAAAAATGATGGAAAATGTAATTAAGACGGCGGACATTTGTCTGATATTATTTTGCATACATAATTTCTAAATTTCAATAGAAGATTAGGATGAAAGGAATGGACGTATTTTATTTCATTTCACAAATATTCAAGATAGAAGCCAGTCAGTTACATATCGATCCCCTATACAGTGTGAGTCTTCATAAAGTGCACATAGCAAAATCAAGGAAACTACACCTTACTTTATTGACGGAAAAATTATAAAAAAAAATTAAAAACAATAATTGATTTTTTATGAATATTTTAAAATTTTTGGAGTCAGCTGCTAACCCTATTTAAATAAATCGTTACAACTTTTAAACTGAATGTCCTATCATATTGGAATAAATTTTGTAGTGATTGCAAATAATAGGCCGTACCAGTAAAGTAAAAATTTCCACGAAATTAAATGCTATAAATTTAAAATAAAGAGAAATATGCTGAAACTCACTATTTTTTCAATGATTTTTAAAACAATTGCTACCTTTTTTAAACGTTAAGTTATTCTACATGCTATTAGCTTCCTAATGGTGAAAAATTGCAAGTTTATTACTCAGATACAAGTTTTTAAACCAGCGTTTCAAAAAGCAGTGAACTCAGTTCAACGGCAGAGTAGGAATAAAACAACAGTATTAACCTACATGAATCATTCATTATCTTTAACAAATAAAATCAAATAGACTTGTCTATAGGATAATCATTTTGGTTTAATGCATCAAATGTTCAAAATGGCCACCCCGTTGCTGCAAACGCATTGTAGCGCGAAGTGAAATTTGATGAGTTGCCCTACGAATCATCTCGGGATCATTTTTGATTCCGTTTGCAACACGCAAAACTCTTTCTTCGAGTTCCGCTTCGCTGTTTATGGAACTGCTGTACACCCTTTGTTTCGTTGTCCCCCATAAAAAATAGTCGAGAGGTGTGAGATCTGGGGAACGCGCCGGCCACCCAACAGGTCCTTGTCGACCGATCCAGCGGCCTGGATAATTTTCATTAAGAAAAGACCTGACAATCAGCGAGTAATGGGCAGGACATCCATCTATTTGAAGCAGGGTCTGCAGCGGCACTTCTTCCAACAGCAAGGGCAGTTCAGTCCGCAAAAGCTCCAGAAATCTCTCTCCGTTTAATGTCCTCGGGAGTATTATTGGACCAATCAAAAAGTTGTCAATCAGTGCGGCTCACACATTTACAGAAAATTTCACTTGAAATGTTGAAGCCCTTTTCAGCCTAGGGTTTTCATCTTTTGGGCACCACTCATGTAAATTACGACAGTTCACGATACCGTCTCTCGTGAATTGAGATTCATCTGTCCACAGAATTGTTTTCGGGAATTCAGGATTGTCTCTTGTTTTTGTTAAAATCCATGTAGACATAACGCACCTTGGACGCCAATCCACATCTTCATGCAAGTGCTGCACCCTTTGATAATGGTATGGATGCAACCCTGCTTTCCTCAAGATGCGCCAAACCGATTTCTGGGATACGCCATGACGTAACGCCAAACGTCTCGTACTAGTAGTCGGGTCAGCAAACAAATCATCCAAAATGGCTTCTTCGATAGCGACATGAATAATAACACCTGGTTCGCGGCGATCTCGAGGCAAACCAAGTCCAGTGTTAGCCAGTCTTCTATGTACTTCTTGGAAGTTACGGGCTGATGGAACAGGGCGTCGATTTGGAAATGCAGCTAGATAAGCTGTGCAAGCAGCTCTAGCACTCCCTTGGTACATTCCATAATAATAATGGATATCGGCAATGTGTGCCGGAGGGAATGATATGCAGCAAACGAAACTGATAAAGTTGGCATAAGAAACACAAATAGCTGCCAACTGCCCAACATTCAATGGTTTTTCAGCTGGGCCCGCCTCCCCACTCGTACTTCAGCCCGCGCGACTCTACATTGAATCACCAAAAAAAGGTATCTACATGATAAACAATGGTGTTATCAACACTGATAGAAACTGTTGCATTTGAGTAATAAACGTGCAATTATTACTTTTATAAAGCTGATAACATGTAGAATAACTTACAAATAAAAAAAGGTAGGGTACAAGGGACGATATTTATAGAAAATTTGAAATTATTGTAAAAATGATGAAAAAAAAAACAGATTTTCATCAAAATTTTCTTTATTTTAAATGGATGTCATTACTTTTCCTGGAATTCTTCACTTTTCAGGCACATCCTTTTACCAGCAATCACTACAAAATGTATTCCAATATGAAAGGACATCTAGTTTAAAAGTTGTAACGAGTTATTTCGATATGGTTAGAAGCTGCTACTAAAAATTTTAAAATATTAATATATTCATAAAAAATCAAATTCATGTTTTTTTGATGATTTATCCGTCGACGAAATAGAGTGTAGTTTCGCTGATTTTGATATGTGCACTTTATGAAGACTCACACTGTATATGCGTTCCCCTAAATCTGTTCCAGTTAGTATTCAAATGACCTATCGCCTGGAATCCTGTTAGAAGTTTTCCCCCACGGTAATGACGTGATGGCCTTCTTAGATTAAAGATCTCCCTCGTTTTTTGTGCCCCAAAATATCGACCGTTCGGCAGCGAGGTAGTAATTTCAGTTTTTCGAACAAGCTCGTTAGAAACGAAAAGAGTGCAGAAAATGTGTATTCGTGCAGCAGCTCCGCGATAGTGTACGCGGGTACAAATGAGTATGTAGTTTCACCTGTATTAAAGTTTCATTAGTTTTTATTTTGCAATACAGGTCGGTACTGTTATTATAGTGGTTGACGAATAATGATGAATATCTTTGCAAACTTGGGAAGTCTACCAGGGTCACACCGTCTCTTCTACGTTCATTGAATTTGGCTCTCTTGAACTTATAATACCTGATCTCAGTCGTTCTGACAATTGTGGATGTCTTTATGGCCTCCTTGATGTCCATAGTTTTCTGCAGTTCCGTGCCAGCGCTCTATTTTGAGGTTATGTTACAAATATCTATTTGCATCAAATCGTTCATGCTTTTGATTCATATCACCAGTTATATCAGCCTGAAATTTCATACAATTCAAAAAGAAAACATAGCCTCCCAATACGAGAGCGCTGATGTTGACACGGAACAGTAGAAGTATCCCTGCTTTTCCGGAGGAGAGAAAATATCATGAAAATCAAGGTTTTTATGAAGGTCTCCTACAAGTTTGTTATTTAAGCTACTCTAGACGCTCTCGATCTATGCATATCTCCATCACCTTACTTAAACGACAGAAAGCAGAGCTATAGGCCTGTAGTTGTAAAGGTCGATGTTAGATCCTTTTTTGGAACGGGCTGGACATAAGCAAGAAAGTGCCGGATTCATAAGATATCTGCAAGAGACGCGAAAGAACTGGAGCAAGCTCCACTGCATATTTTTTCAGTACAAAGGCAGGAATCAAGTAAGGACCAGGAGCTTTGTTGATGTCTAGCGACAAGGATACCCGTCTGCCGGAATTTTGCCTGAAGGTTGCATAGACAGCAGTAGGCTTTGGAGGGGATGTCCATGGTGGTCATACAACATCCAAAGACACAATTTCTTATTTTAAATTTTTACGCAATTGCAATAATTCTTCGCGGGAAGTAAAAGTTCTATCATCTGTCATAAAATTATTTCATCCCAAGCTTCAACTCGTGTTTACAATTTCACTATATTGTTATCGCGTCATCGAACTTTACATTGATGAACTTATAAAGTAGGATATTATTGTTGATTATTTACTTATATACTATTATTCTCATCTACGTATCTGATTGCTGTGCTTAATTGATATTTATTAATATTTCTGCCTGTTGGAAATAAACATTATTATTATTATCATCATCATTGTTATTACTATTATTGCCTAATGCTCCACTCATAGAGAAAGGTTGACCACAATACCAACCCTTAATCGTCTCAGTAAGGTAGTTGTCACACAAGGAGCTTGAGGACTCGTTAGGACGAGTGCCCTTCACCGTCTACAATGTCCGGCGCAAACATGAGTGTGAATAACACAGTATCTCTACTTCTATACTCTATTCTTGATGCCCCTTCACCGCACATCATTTATTTTCCTACCCAACGCTTAAGTGTTAGAAAAGGATAGGGTTTAGAGTTACGCACATTAAGTGGTCCTCTACCTTCGACGAGGACCTCTCGTTTCCACCAATCATACGCGCATCCGGGATACTCCGTGAGAGGACGTGCAGTTTTCTATTTTCCTCGCAAATGCGATGTAAGTGTTGTGAGCCAGGGCTTTTGGACTTTTGGATAAGCATTTTCTAAAAGTTTTGTAATACTTACATAAAAGCAACATTGTGTGTCAGTGATGTGTTTCAAAACCACAGAAACATATTCGGCCATCGAGTCTAAACACCCTAATATCAGTTTTCCACTTCTAGTTTGAATCAGAAGCAAAGCTGAATCCTTATATTAATAGCATTACTTTAGTATTAATGTTTCATATGAGGCTTCGTAAGAAGTTGCTTCCCGATGCTCCTGTAACGATACCCCTAATATATTCTTGTCAAACCATTCTTAATATTCAGCAAGATTGTTTGTGTTTTTCTTTTCAGGTACGCAATGCACTTTTATGTTACCTTATATGAATGTTTTGTAATTAGAACATAAAGATTCAGAGTACATGAGTAAGCTTCATGGCGCTTGTCTTTTTTGAAAAATCTGCACACTCAGAGTATTTCGGAACTTGAAGGGATTAAGACATTAGCGATTCATAAGCTGAGAAATATTTTCATCCGAGGCAACAATGGCTAGTGACAACAACAAGACATACTTTATTACATTTTCTTGCGACAACAGATCTTCCCCAAATTTTAATCAACTCCAAATTAAAACGTTGAACAGCTGTAGAAACATACAATCGGTTGATAATTTAAAATACATAGGGGTATTCATAGATAACCATCTAAGATGGAATAAACATATTAAAATTTATTAAAAAAATTAAGATACCTTATTCCGAAAGTGAAATATTTCAGAAGTTTTTTAAGCGGAAAATATCTACACATGATATATCATGCCCTTGTTCAATCATCACTGTCTTACGGAATCTTAGCATGGGGGGGAGTCATGAATAATTATTATAAAAAGATTGAAATTACGCAGAAGTGGATTTTGAAAGTTATTTTGAACAAAAAGAAATGTTATCCCTCAGAAAATCCTTACAATGAATCTCAGCTTTTCGACTGTTGGCAAATTTATTTTTATCATACAATAATATATTTAACGAAAAATCCAAAATTGTTACTTTCTCTCAGCCACAACCAGCAAACGCGATTCAAAGAAACCTCTGCATAATTCCTAGACTTAATAAAACTATCAGCCAAAGATCATTCTATTTTCTATGCTCTGAATCTTATAATGTTTTTCCCGCAAACCTTAAACATATAAACTGTATAAAACGTTTTAAAATTGAATTAAAATCATGGATCCTAAATCATCCAACGCTACAAATCCATAAGTTTGTTGACACTAAAAACCTAGATGTTATTTAATCATAAAATGATGCAAGTTTATACATTTGACTATTATACTTAAAGAAAATTTGTTGTATTAATATAACTCAACTTCAGTTAAAACCCAAGCATAAGTGTACACTTTTTTGGGTATATTACGTTTATTGGACATTTCCGTTACTATTTATACGAAAACTTTGTAATTGGACCAATAAACATTATTATTTCATTATTATTAAAGGGTTGCACTATGCCCCTGCTCACTCTTTCAACGAAGATAGCCTGTAAGAAAATATGAGATCCATATCTAATACAATGTCCAGTACAGATGACGACAATGGCGACGAGTACTCGTATTTCACTGGATGTTGCATATCCAATAGACGAACGACCCTTTATCTCCACCCTTGGTGCGCTATATCCGTCTCTTGACCCTCCAGAGCCCTTTCATCTGGCTCACACCACAAATAGCTATCCTCACTAAATTAAGACGGGCGACCGGTCAAAGCTGTTTACCTTATTAGCTGGCGAGGTTGTCAGCCAGTCTGGTCACTGCTCCGTATGTAGCGGACTCAGGGCATACATGCTTGTATATACGGTATGCATTTGGAAAACTTGGAGATGCTACATTTCCACTAAGCCGTGGAGTAATTTCGTTGCGGAACTTCAAAACATTTTCCGCTCTGACTAGCCGGGTTCTCGCACAAACCTAAATCAAATGAATGTCGGTGATTATACTATAAACGGATTGAAACAGAATAGTAATATGAGATACTATATCGCAACTAAATAAAAACAAGAACACCTGGTTTCAATTCCTAACAAAATACTTTGAATCTTGCTTTGCTTAATTTTTCGACCCGGCTTTTATATTGTTAGTACTTTCTTTAGTAAAGTATAGTTCAGAATTTTGCATAAGACTACCGTAATATTCTAGTCAATCTAGTATAATTACTAGATTGACCTAACATGCTTTAGATGAGCATAGTTCAGCAGACAAGACTTAATTGCAACATCTTTCAACAACTTGCTGCAGTATGATGTGTCACAATAACATTGCAAAGTCTCATATACAGTGATACCGATTCACTGATCTGACAAATAACTACCCATTTGATAAACATTATTACTAGAGGCAGCAGTACTGCTTGAAGCAATTAAATATTTCATCCAGTCGTTTAAAGGTCATACAAGGCTTAACTGCACCATCCTCCAACAGCGTGGTGCAGTACAAAGTATCGTAATCTCATATACAATGATACTGACTCACCGATTAAGAACTGCCCATGTAATAAACATTATTTGATATTTTATATATAAAGATACATCTGATTGTACGCATTGTATATTATTGTGTTGTTTTCAAAAGTTACTCTCATACCTCTATGGAAATTACGAAATTTGCTGGAACGGGGCCGTTCAAGTATTACGTGAGCACTATGGGGGGGCGGGGAGTCTAGATGATCATTACGTCATCGGTAGTTATTTACTTTTTTACACAAATGGCAACCCTCACATTGTCTTTGCTTGAAAACGAAACGCATTTTCGAGGATTCCCGCAAATAATACATACGTTTAGTGAACTGCGCGCGGTAATTCCCCTACTCGCTTTAGAACCGAGTACGGGAATTACCGCGCGGTGTTCACTTGTCTAAATTACCTCTATCAGTGTATTGTTTCGTTTGGATACTACAGCGAGTAGACGTATTGTAAGCATAGTAAAGCAAGTTAACATTTGTGTTACCATTGATTCCATTAGCCAAAGTTTAATGTTTAAACAAGATGTCGTTTCACATAGACAAATCCAAGTTATACCAAAAAGTGTTTGAAAGTTTTAAAAATATCTCATACAAGTACGAAAGTACAAAATGTACAAAAGTCAGTTAACGAAGTGTGTCGAAATTACAAATTACAAGCAAAATCCGACAAGGAACTGGATATTATTGTATCTAAGAGAATCGAAGAAGAATTGCAAGCGGCGAGTAAGAATAAATCCAATCTACTAAATTTTTTTTCTAAGGTGAGTGACGAAATCATTAGAAATCGCCAAAAAGTTTCTCTTTACTGATTAGAAAATATTATGGCCTACCTCAAAGTATAGAGGTAATATTCATTATATTATTGATTTATTTCTTATGATTGATTCCGTCAATTGGTCACAAAGTACAGGATGTTAGTTTTATACATATATACAGAAAACTAACACCCTGTATTTTGTGACCGGAACGAATTGCTAGTTTAAACATATTAGATTTAAAGTCATAGGGTTTTGTATTTACCATATATATTGCCATACTTTGTATTTATGTAGCTTAATAAGAGAATCTTTAGCAGAAGCCATAGAAAGTTTTTATTTTTAGGCAACCTGTAATCCTGCAGAAAAAACACAAATTATACAGTCAGCTTCAAATATTAAAAAATAGGAAGAAGATAAAATAACACCCGTTAATGAATCACAACACCAATGCGAAATTAATGAAAATACAGATGAACAGAGAGCAAAACCTTCTCAGGAAGCTATGAAAAATAAGATTGCTCTCCTCGAAAAAAATCTGAATACTTTGTATTCTGACAGAGGTACTATGCCAAGCCGTGCTGAAGTTGATAAACAGATCATTAAGTTGCGCGAGGAAATAAAAACAGCAAAACAGTCTTTAAACAGGAAGGTTCAAAACGCAGTTGCGCAGAACAAACACAGGGATGGTATGAAAAGAAAGTTAGAAGATATTTGTCATGAAAATCCAGAAATAAAAAAAAGGACTATTTCTGAGGGATTCAGTGGGATGTCCTAATCTTGAAAGAATTCAGCATTCACTATTGAAAACAATCGCGGATTTAGCTTTATTTGGGAGTGCAGCAGATGATTGAAGACGAACGGAATCAATTCGCAGCGTAAAAACTCTTGATGAATTCACACAAGAATTACGTAAAATAGGATTTGACATTAGTTGCAGTGGGACATATCTTCGTTTGATTCCCAGAAAATCTAATTCTGCAGAGGGACGAAGACACCAGATTCCAAACTCGTCAACTGCCATGTATGCTTTGAGACAAAACAACCACCGAGTACCTATTACGAAACATCGATAGCATCAGCACTGTGCAACAATGCTACAGTAAAGTATTAGGTGTCATCTTTCAAACACCTGCACATCTTGAGAACTCGTACTTCCGTCCGTGGATACAACTGTTGTACATGCTACGTAGCAGATGGTTGACTTTAATAGGAGTTCTAATGAGGTTTGGTTTTATTTCATTTATTACCGATACTCAATGCAGACTAGGCTCAAACATGTCGGAACATATTTCCACTTATACCCTCTTGAAGTAATTATGGACGCTTTGAAATGTTCATGTCCATGATGACGAGCGTGAGAATACCACAGCTCTCGCGATCATCTATTGCCATACTGCGATTTGCATTCGTGCTAATGCGGTTTGCACGAGGAAACTCCAGGCATACGCTAAGTGGCATACTCTACAAGTATGAATCGCTATTAATTAAGTATATCGATTATTTGCACAAACGAAACGACGCGCGGCGTCGTACGTGCTTGCATAACACACGAAATGTGCTAGTCACGCTTAGTACAATGACAAGCACGAAATACTACAACTGGACGGATTAGGTGGAGTTCTTTTATTTAGCCACCTTTCACGCATTAACAGTGAGAGATTAAATGTTCTGTCGCTAAGGAAGGCGAGGGACTTAGGTGAGATCGCAGGTCTAAAGTTTACAATCAGGCACTGCTTTTGATACTTTTAATAACCAGTTTTCAGGATTACAGCGTTAAGTTTAGATGTCGCTACGCAGACTGTTGTGCAGCCTTAGATTGCAAAATGTATCGGCACAGTAGGAACACGTTGTAGCCTGCTTTGAGCGATAATTGAGTAATCACGAGAAATATATACCACTCTACTTATTTGAGATACTCGTTCTAGAAGTGCTGAGTATCTGATAAATCAAAACCTGCGCCGCCAGAAATAGTCGCATTTCATGAAGTGACTAACTAAAGATCATAACGTTAAATCGTCAATGTTTAACGATTTGGTTGTCCACGTTTGATTATGACATTAAATCGTCAACGTTCGATGATTTGGTCATCCACGATTGACCATAGAATAGGGTGCCCAAAAAAACAAAAAACTAGCATAGTTCTCTAGTGCCTCTTTTGATCTCACTTTGTTCCACTTTTAGTAAAAAATCATCGAATTTTTCACTTTGAATAATAACTTTGTTGTTAACTGCTGCCATTTTGACACAAAATGAGCTCGACCGTTATCTTGTCCAAGGTAGCATAACAGCGAGCATTCTGGAGCTAATCTCTTTCATTTCCACTACTCTAAGCCGCATTTGCATTATTCAAACTAAGATTGCTATACCCACTGAGTTAATATTTATTAGCATTCAAATTACAGACATGCATAACCTAATTAATAACTTTGTATTGCAGCGTTGTATCCGTAAGCCAGAGGCGGTTCTTGTGGGGACAAAGTGAGGGTACTAACTCAAGGTTGATGTCTGAAAGCTGCGTGATCACTACACATTCTTCAGATACACATTTATTATTACTATCACTTGTACTATTGTTTAAAATGTCTACGCTGATGTTTGAATGGAGCGTAATAAAAAATTAAGCCATATCTCAGAAGTACAGTTAAATGTATTATGCGCTTACATTACTGTCGCTACAAACTAGTAACATAAGAAGCGCCGACCTCTGTACACAGTTACCCAACAATCAATATCTACAATTTACTCACTTTGCCAGTTCTAAATTCAGTGACTTAGTTTTTGTCAAGTTAACAACAGATCAAGAAAGTCAAATAGTAAGACTTCAAATTCAAACTCAAATGCAAAATATTTATTTCGTCATGAATAAACATCATAAACAAAGGAAATTCTAAATATAGAGCAATGACGAAAAAAGGACAGTCTCTCGATACATTGGACCCTTTAATACAAAGAGTCCATGCGAGAAAGCCGTGAACACCCTAAAAGTCCTTAAACAAAATAAAAAAACAATAAAGAGGCAAATGAAGAGGCGGTGAAACACAAAAGGCAAACACGAAAAAAGAACCCCCGGGAGCTGGCAACGGACGCGAAGAACAAATCTGTTCAACTTGTCAGCGAGTAGGAATGTAAAAACGATATTTTTGCTCACACTAACGCTGCTAATGTAGCTGGTGATTCTGTAACAACGTCTTTGTCAGTTTTGAGAATGTTTTTGACGATGAGCTTTTAACTGAAGTTCGTAAATTATTCCATAAGTGAACCGCCACATAAGCAGACGATCTTCGGAAGCAACGCGTTCTATGCCTAGGTACGATAAAACTGAGATTATTTCTTCTCCTCTGAGGACGAGGCAAAGGCACAAATATTTCTCTTAAATAGGGCGGATGACCTGTTTTTATAACCCTATAGATAAAAGGATACATGTGATATTCTCTGCGAATCGTCATGTTTAATATGTTGTAGTTATTCAGATAAGGAGCGATATGGTTTCGATATGGAATTCCAAACGCAAATCTCATGCAACTATTTTGAACGTTTTGTTTTCCTTTCCGCGGCGATAACGAATCACCACAGACGACATCTCCATAGTAAAAAAAGTGATAAAATTGAGGTATTACACAAATAATATTTTGTTTGGCTGATAAATGTTTTTTTTTAATTTGTTTATATTTTTAGTAGCATGTAAGCTAAATTTGTTCTGTTTCTTATATGACTGCCGAAGCCAAGCGAGCTATCAAATATAATGCCTAAATTTTTTTGGCTTCTGAACCATGGGGATTCTGTCATTGTTAATAGAAATTACTAAATTTTGTTCAAAATGTTCTCTCTCATTACTGTTTTTATTCATAACCATTACTTGCGATTTTGAGGGGTTTAGTTTAAGATTGTGATGCTTTGCAAATCTGTCAATTCTTTCGAGACCTGAATTTAGTTGTTGTGCAATATGGATTGTGGTTTTATTGAAAGGGAGATATATTTGTGAGTCATTGAGACACAGAATTGAACCTTGAGGAACTCCTCTTTTTATATATTTTATGAAATCGGTTTTGTAAATAGCGGAATCATCTGCTAACATAACACAGTTTGTACGGTTGCTTAAGTATGTTTCTATTAGATTTACGGAGTTCTGCGAAAACCCCCTGGTAATGTAACTTAGCTAGTAACATTTCATGATTCAGAGCCGAACCCTTTACTAAAATCGAGAAGAACCATGCACGTACCATTTTTTTGTTCTTGATGATGTCTGATATCATCCAAGATATTAACTAATGATGTACTTGTGCTAAAGTTTTTCCTAAAACCGGATTGACTATCGGGTATTACATCGTTTAAATCTAATTTGATTATAAATATGCCTTTCTAATATTTTGGATGTAGCAGACAATATGCTAATAGACCTCAAGTCTGTAAATTCTTTAGGTTCTGCTATTTTTGGTAAGGGTTTAACAATAGCTTTCTTCCATATTTCTGGAAGTAATCCCGCCAAAATATATGTGTTGATTATATTCATCAAGGCATTCATACAAAATGGGATACATAACTTTACGTCTCTCATACAGAAACCATCCTCTCCAATGGCATTTGATGAGATATTAGTTACAATTTAGATTAGACTGGTCCTGTCTAACAGTTGGAAGCTAAGAGAATCGTTAATGTTTACATTCTTTTTGGTAGTGTCCCAAAATCCCTTACATTTCTTTGTTGAGAGTAAGTTAAAGCGTATATATATATATAAGCTTACTGTTGTACTACGATGTTTTCCAGAACACAAAATTCTAGTTGTGATTCTTATACTCAATAATACTTATGTTTGTTTTTGTTTACTTTGAGTTATGTGTGCTATGTCCCTCCTCTTTGGAGTCTTGTGTCATTTTTTATGATCAGTAAATGTGTCTATTCTATCTACCTATTTAATCAGTTTTTGTCGACAGTTTCACATATGAGTTATGCTGGCGAAACGTTTTGTGTGTCTTGTATATTTGAAGCGCTTTCCGAAAGTTCATGAAAGAATAAAGTAGTCATAGAGCAGTCTGGTACCCAATTCTTCCCTCGCGTCTTGGAAACGCCCTGCTTATGTACGCATCGATCCAGCTAATCGTCGAAATATTTCTTGCTCTTCCTCTAAAAAGTCAGCTGTCCAAATATCATACAAAACGCAACTTGCGCTACTGCACTGGTATTTGCACTACTTGCCTTTTGTATTACTAGAAACACGGATGTTTGTTCGGGCATGTTATACATGTTGCACAAATTCTGGAGTTAATAAACTAGGATATGTAATGCGGATGGCAAGTTCAGGTCAGCAGTGGATTGTTACAATACCGTACCTCATTCCAACTAAAATTACTCCATAGGTGCCACTCCATTTCATGGTCGGACATATGCTATATAGCGGTCTCCGTGCATCTAGTTGTTCTATTAATAGGCATTACACAGCTTGTGATCTGATCATCGGTATCAATACCGTTGTAAACTGATGGAATGCATGAATGGATCCTTGACCTATATAACAGGAAGCCTGTGCGAGGCAATGCTCAATGACATTAAATTGCGGTAGTTGTCCGTTGATGTGTATAATAAATTGCTTCTGGTATAGAGCCCAAGCCAAGGTAAACACCACGTCAAAACAACTAGAAAATGTATGTCTTCGAGATTAGCGAACAAACGTTCACACACAGGGGTAGGTTGCATGTGTATGTGTGAGGAAGATGTAGATAGATAAAGGGATACTGGTAGTAGCCAATGATGTGTCATTCTACTGAAGTTTTGAGGCATGATGATTACTATTCTCCGCTAAGAATTGCTCAATGTCGCTAAAACTTGATATGACAGGGTATGATATAACAACAAAACTAAAAACAGTATCATCGTTGAAATATGGGCTGAAAAACTGTCATGCTGCAGACAAGCGTGCTTTTCCTTGTTATAAATTACAAAAAACTGATATATATATATATATATATATATATGTATATATATTGAGACGTGGTCATTGTCGTCTAGACCAGCTAGGTGAAAAATTAAAGCTTCCGCCTTTTGTTGGGTACTTCGACAAAAATTTAAGCAAAAAGGACTCTTTATACTTTTTTTATTATCTGTAGCTTTCAATGGACTTTGCCATCATCATCAGGAGCTGCAATTACATTACAAGAGTTGAAATTATCAAAATATTTTTCGGAAATAATCAGTGCGCTAATAGAACTGGGTCAGTCGCCAATAAAAAACGCAACATTGAAGATCCCATAAGGAACGAAGCAATAGAAGTGGAGGTTTTAGGGCAAGTTTATGTAGATCCTACGTTAAGAACCCGCAAATTGGAGACTGTGTGTGGTGTTAGTCGACATACTGTCCAACGGATTCTAAAGGCCCATAGTTTTCATCCGTATAAAATTCACCCGGTACAAGAACTTAATGAAGACGATTTTGATCGGCGATTACAATTTTGTGAAGATATGAGTGAACGAATTATAAATGATGAACATTCTCTATTCAACACTTGCTTTTCCGACGAATGTTCCTTTTTCTTAAATGGCGTAGTAAATCGTCATAACTGCGGATATTGGTCCGATTCTAATCCCAGAATTTATCATCAGGTTCATACACAGCAGCCACAAAAATTAAATGTTTGGGCTGATATTTTTTCTTACCTGGAAATTTGACCGGTGAAATGTATTTGGAATTACTGGAAGACGCCATAGATCCTGCATTAACAGCCATAATTGAAAATCAGAATGATCGGCGGTACATTGCGATTAGGTTGTTGTTCCAAGAGGATGGTGCCCCACCACATTACGCATTACGCGTACGACAATATTTAGATCAGACGTTTCCAGATCGATGGATTGGTAGAAGAGGTACCATTGAATGGCCAACTGAGCTGCCAGTAAATGCGTCTGTTTCGTTTTCGATGCGCCACCCTGTATATGCTGTTGCTTTTGTGTAAAAAGTTACCGCTGACATAAAAATTGACAATAAGACCATACCACCGTCCATATGAAAATTGGATAATCTCATATACAGTGATACTGATTCGTTAATATGTGTCTATTCGTATCACTCCCGAAGTCTTTTCTAGAATACTTTCCAGTGCAATTATCCGCGAAGAAGGTTGTTTGTAGCAATCGTCGTAGCTCAATACTTGGAACTTGGAATATAAAGAAAGCTTGCTGCAAAATTTGGTATATTAAGAAAGATCAACAAAACAGGGACGATTTTACAATAATAACAGCTTTCCTAGGTAAAAGCATTCTCGTCGTTGTACACATAGCCGAACATGTATGTGAGAACTATTCATTACATTTTCAAAGTTGTCGAAGATAAAAATAATGAACTGAGCATGCCTCGACATTTAAATTCACCCGAATAATGCTGTACTAAAGAAGGTAACCGCACTAGCAGCTCGCTATTATTTTTGAACACCCATCCTTGGATAAATCAAAGGATAAGCTTTTGTTCGATCGATAAGATTTCAGATTACTTATTTAGCTCTAAGGCCATTTTTGCAAGCCTACTTAAAGGTAATGAACACATACAGTGACCAGAATGAAACAAGAGAATAGCTACATTAGCTAGAAACTTATCCTGTGCTTTTCAACTACAATGAATCAGTAACCAGATGATCGAATCTTATGAGAATAGCGAATTTCTTTGCAAAAGGTCAACAAACACGAAATCAATCTTTCCAATGCATTTTTCATGAAGGCTACAATATATATTTCCGGATTATTACGTGTATCATTAGTCAACGACTGGAAGCCAGGCGATGTGAAATTGCCTCGATTTTTATAAAAGGATGATATTTACGATCTGAGTATAGAAGAAACGACCGTGTAGGATGTCGTGTTTTACAGCTCACTCTACTTTTTGCGCGTTGTACGGATCGGAGTATAAGCTATTACGGACGGATATTGACCTCTCATAGCATGGTCAGAGAGGCAAATGAACCAAAATATTTTTCCAAATATCAAATCTCATGACTTAGTATCCCTTTATTTTTCCATTTGTGGTAACTTGTAATGAACATTTTGTTAATATCTAGAACTTTACATTGAAAAAAATGCATATTTCGGTCATCACGTGGCTAATAATCATCCTGTATAGATGCAAATTTTTTTCAGGTAAAGAGCATACTGTCAACACGCTTTGTAATAACTTTTTTCATACTGTGTGTGGTAAAGGAGCTATCGACGAAGATTACACTGAAAACTCACCTTGTATGTTTGAGAAAAATAATAAATGAGTCTCGAACCTGTCATTCGTTGTCATAGATCTTAGCTTTGCAAGATTTTCTCGAATGAAGATGTAGATCCAAAAAAACATTCGTGTAGCATGTGACATCGACAAATCGACTTTCGGGATGAAAAAATTTCGAGATATTCAGCTATTTAGTTACTACTAAGCTAGCTGTGTGTGATGATAACAAATCGACTTTCGGGCCCAAACAGTTTCGAGATATTCAGATACCTAGTTTATTTATTTATTTATTTCCACCAGGTGAAACCCAATTACAGGAAATGCTGAAAAAATATAACAATTAAAGAGACATGGTTCTTGGACTTAAGTCTATAGTATCACACATTCTCAATAAGATTGAGCAGTTAATAATCGATGCACAACTGTCACTGTAAATATCAGACGATTCAGTAACACTGTTCATGACGCAGCACATGAGATTAATTGACGATTTTGTCATAACATTTGTACGGCCAGCTTGACAATAGAATGCCGTTCGTTGTCGACTCCCTAGCCCTGGAACGCGGAAACATATTTTTTCAAGTAAATTTTGACAGTCAATTTTATTGTGAATGAGCCCATACAAAAACGACAAAGCAAATATGTTTCGTCTTATTGGCAGTTAATCCAAATTGAAAAACTCTAATAGGGCACTATGGTCACAACCTCTTTCTGGATAAGAACCTGTGCATTTAAGGTGAAAATACTTTAAAGCTTTACGTTGAATGGCCTCAAGGATCACGACAGAATTTTGGTATATAGGAGACCAGATCAGAGTCGCATACTCCAACTTGCTCCTGACAAAAGTAAAAAATCAAGTCATTAATGTATCAACATTGGAGAAACCCTTCCAGTTTTTGATACAGAAACCAAGTAGTCGAGTGGCAGCCGACGAGATATTGAGTATATGCTCAGTAAACGTTAGCTTACTATCAAAAGTCACTCCAAGGTCTCTATAAGAGGTGCATCTGTCTATAACCTGACCATTGATGTTATAATTATCATAAATTAAATAGTTAACTTTTCTTGTATAAGTCATAACTTTACATTTCGAAACATTCAGACTGAGACAGTTTCGTGAACACCATGACGAAATTAGAGCTAAGTCATCTTGCAACATGACGCAATCCTCGACTGTCTTGACTGACGTGCAGATTTTAAGGTCATCAGCGAAAAACAAATGGAAACACTTCAGTTCAAATGAGCTTCCTAAAATTACTGAACAGATCATAAGAAAACTTAGTACCGTCACATTTCCAGTTCATTCTTGCTATGTCCTTCTTCTTGATATTAAGTATAATCTCACGTGTGAACCATGGGGGATACGAAAACATTTTATTTTTACATTTAGCGACATGGACCTCAAAGATGTTATTGTCACTAGGCTAGCTGTGTGCGATGTTAACAGAATGTATGTATGTCAAAGATGAGTTTGAACGTCTTGCATTGGTATCGTTATCTGAATTTATAAATAACCCTCTTCTGACTGAACTATATAGGATTATAACTTTCTTCCATTAAGCTCAGATTTTCACCTTTATGCGCCTACTTAATCCGATACATACTTCTAACGGTGATACTCTCAGGGGTGAGTGATATTCCGTACCATAACCTCTTGCTTAACTGCTTGTCTTAGAAAATTGATTTACCTTGGAAATGGGTACTTAACCCTTTCGCGACAGGCGTTCTAATATAAAGAGGTTGTTAGGTTAGTTTTCTAACGGAAGATGGAATTACAATCGGTGAATGCATGAAGATTGAATTTGAGTTACCATTTTGACAAGAATGAATTTGATCATCAGGTAATGAAGCATTCTATTGTTTCAACTGCTTGTGGTTCTATGTCTACTTTGACAGCTTACAAGTTTATGGATCAAAGGTATACAAACAATCTCTCATAAGAGTTGAAATAGCTAACCAAAGGTGTAGGGTTATAAGTTTACTGGCCTAAACCCGTGGCGTCACCCGCTTGGAAACGGTCATTCGTTTCGCAAATTCAATATTGAAAGTAATGCATTAGTTACTTTTATCTTTCCTATTATAATTAAATTCAGCAATAAATTAATATCGAATGTGTTACCAGAATCACAACAAGTATTACCTGATCTTCTTCACCTTGAGGTATCCTTACCCAATGAATATTTACGCACAATATTATATTAATTCAAGACGATTTACCTTAGGGAAACGAGTATCAAAATGAAAAATAAATGCACGATCTTTATAGCTATTTATATACCCTAGCTCATTTTGGATACCTCATGTCAGATTCCATTAAGCTGCCTGGGCACTAATTCGTGAAATTGACATTTCAAAATTATTTTCCGGGAAAAAAGGTAGCATATGTGCTATTCCGAACCACAATCCATCCCTGTACCGAACGTCATCCAGATCCGTTTAGCAGTTTTCGCGTCATTCACTTCCACACTCTTTGATTTTACATAACATTGTATCGGAAACACCTTTTTCACTGTCCGAAGTCTGATTTATTACTCTGCACCTTTATAACACTTGCTACTAATTTATGACATATTTATAACTATGTTGACTGGTCTATGTTGACGCGTCGGTCGCTGTTCGTTCACTGTCCCTAGTGCGACTGACTGCTTCCGCGATCTGGTCAGCTTCTTATTGCTCTATCGACGCGTCGAGAAACGTTCCAGCGTTTTCCAGGATGAGTCACCAAGGTCCATGAAAGTGATCTAGATGGCAGCAGATTCATATCCAGATGGGTCGAATATTCGCAATGGGTCATGTGGCGAGGCCTTCTTTTATTTAATGTCTGTTTGAATGATATACTCAAAATTAACTATGTAGGTATAATAGTTTTGATACTATATAAAACTCAAAGACCATAACGAAGCGATATTTTCTCTACTTGTTTACAGAATTGTATGAGTACGTACCCAAAGACTTAAAACAATTTCGACATCAAGCCGAAACCGGGTGATAGGCAAAGTCATAACAGCTATCAGAAAAATATTTAAAAAAATTTTATGTATGTGTTTTGAAAATTATAGGTCTTTGAAAAAGATATAGAAATTTCACACCCTACGGCAGTCTGTCAACTCCGGTTACTACAAATATTAACTTTTTTTGGATTTTATTTTTACAATGTAATGATGAATAATGCATCTTCAAACTGGTGTCTCAACCTTACTGCCAACTTTTCTCGTTCAGGAAAAATTGCCACTTATTTCCCAACCAAGTATTCCAAAGTAAAACTTTGCTCAACTTTAACAGCCTGTACTGGAAAAAATGTACTACGAGAGTTTGGCAAGTAACCTTAAAAGTTGGCGCATTTAATAAGGATTCCAAAATGGTATAACACTTAGAAGATTACGCGTTAACTTATGCACAATTTTTATTTGAAGAAAAACTGATGAAAATTTTTCAAAATTTCCTAATTGAACAACGATTATGAAAACGCACAAGGACCCTTAAGGATTACTGTTTGCACAACAGTGGGCGTCAAAATGCTGCTGATGATGATTTACCTTTACAGCAAATGCTCAAACTGTTTTCCTTCAGCCGCAATACACGCTCGACATTCTCTTAAAAAAGATCGGGTTATTAAACGAGCGAATCCACGGTTATTAACAAACTCAGCTGCTTCCAATAGTCTTTGCCGTAGCTCAGCTACATTTTGAATCGGCTTGAAATACACTTTTTCTTTTACAGTTCCCCAGTAAAAAAATCTAAAGGATTCAAATTAGGTGATCGGGCTGGCCACGGTATTGTACCAGGAAAGTTTTGAGAGTGCATAGTGCGCTGGGCAGCCATCATGCTGAAACCACATGTCCCTGTAAATACTCAGTGGCACGTCCACCAATAAATTTTGTACATGATTTTACAAATAATCCAAATAAACTTCAGCAGTCAAAGTCTCTGGGAACTCAAACGGACCGATTATTTTACCATTTAAAATTCCTGTCCAATGGTTTATCTTGAAGCGATATTGAGATTTATCTTCTCTCATCAAATTTGCGTTTGCTACGTGCCACTGGTGTAAGTTATGCAGTTTCATGTACCCATCTTTCTTAAATGTGGTCTCATCTGACAATAATTTTTTTTCAAAGAACCGTGGATGGCTGTCCAGCGCACTATGCACTCTCAGTGAGAGAGTATCTCGATCAAAACTTTCCAGGCAGATGGATAAGGCGGTCTGGTACAATACCGTGGCCAGCCCGGTCACCTGATTTGAATCCTTTAGATTTTTTTACTGGGGTACTGTAAAAGAAAAAGTGTATTTCAAGCCGATTCAAAATGTAGCTGAGCTACGGCAAAGACTATTGGAAGCAGCTGAGTATGTTAGTAACCGTGGATTCGCTAGTTTAATAACCCGATCTTTTTTAAGAGAATGTCGAGCGTCTATTGCGGCTGAAGGAAAACAGTTTGAGCATTTGCTGTAAAGGTAAATCATCATCAGCAGCATTTTGACGCCCACTGTTGTGCAAAGAGTAATCCTTAAGGGTCCTTGTGCGTTTTCATAATCGTTGTTCAATTAGGAAATTTTGAAAAATTTTCATCAGTTTTTCTTCAAATAAAAATTGTGCATAAGTTAACGCGTAATCTTCTAAGTGTTATACCATTTTGGAATCCTTATTAAATGCGCCAACTTTTAAGGTTACTTGCCAAACTCTCGTAGTACATTTTTTCCAGTACAGCCAGTTAAAGTTGAGCAAAGTTTTACTTTGGAATACTTGGTTGGGAAATAAGTGGCAATTTTTCCTGAACGAGAAAAGTTGGCAGTAAGGTTGAAGATGCATTATTCATCATTACATTGTAAAAATAAAATCCAAAAAAAGTTAATATTTGTAGTAACAGGAGTTGACAGACTGCCGTAGGGTGTGAAATTTCTATATCTTTTTCCAAGACCTATAATTTTCAAAACACATACATAAAATTTTTTTAAATATTTTTCTGATAGCTGCCATGACTTTGCCTATCACCCGGTTTTGGCTTGACGTCGACTTCTGGGACACCCTGTATAGTTGGAAAAAGAAATTATCCAATTGGATACGCGCGAGAGGAAGAAATCATATTGAGTTCCTATCAAATATCCCTAAAAAATTATTATCCTCTACATATTACATCGCTTTGATATACATTTTTCTTCAACTTTTTTGTTGTCTCTCAGAGTTTCCTTTTAAAATGAATAGTTCGATCTTTTCATAATGGTTTACCTTTAAACATTGCGAGTGTTTCAGCTTGAAAACCACCAACTCTATTGTAAATCTGCCAAGGACCTCTGTTGTTCAGAATGTGTGAAACTGTGTACATTCAGTGATTGCTTTACAAAATTTAATCAAGGTCCGATCACATTGCGAACGATAAATTGTTTATTAACTTGGCTCAAAATGAGAAACAAGTATGTACAGTTTCACAGTGAACAAATGTTTTGTCATGGGGCTACCTCTGAATACTAGTTAATATGAATAGTAGCTTATAAACGGGTCATGCTTTGAAGTTTGTAATACCTTCCAGTATCCAAACACGCTTCAAGTTACGTACAGCCAAAGCAGAAGTTGGAGTTCGCTAACTTGCTTAGATCGAGTGTAGACTTTAGAATAGATCAATAGCTAACTTCGATGGTCAATTATTTGGTTTGGTTAATCTTGTCAAGTTCGACTTCACGTTTAAATGAAGTAATTGATGTAAGAAATATAAAAGATGTCTTCTAAACTGTATCCATCGAAGAAACAAAGTAAAATCAAACATATACACCCGTATTGCACGTAATCAAGAACTTAACCGTAGGAGACGCTACAGTGCCGTATCAAGCTATTGTGACTGATCTATCAAAAAATGTCATACAAGATATGTGTTGCTGTAAATTCTATCAAAAGCATAGTAAATTATCAGGAATATACCACGCCTTTCTAATCATATTTCGACATTAGGAATCAGTGCAAAAAATTCTGTATTCACCATTTCAGCAAAATGTTACTAAAACGCACACGAAAAAAACTTGTGGACCATCTCAATTGAAATTGTTCATATTTTATTATTAACTTACATATATATCCAATAATATTTACAAATCAACCTTCTATTCACAATGCAGAGCAAATTTTTTTGAGCAAATAGAAACTACAGACGTAGTAGTAGTAGTACAAAAGTTTATTACAGACTCCATAAAGTTTGTTAGTTTGATTGCTATTAAAATTTACATGAGAAATAGGAAGAAGGTCAAAATGGCACTATTATGCTTTGGAACTCCTAAATTAACCCTAATTTTGTGTAATTATAAATTTGGAATTTCCACATTAATAACTAGAAACTTACACTTTGATTGCAGTCTATAATGAACTTACCTGTCTTGCCAAAAAGCCCGTTAAACTGCCAGTCTTAATGGTATCAATCGATTTATATGCTGTATTCCGAGGAGCTTGAATCATCAGAATTGTTGATGTAAATTATAAGGTGTTCAACTTGGGTGTCAATGATATTGTCCATATCCCACATTTTGGTTTCAACCTTCTCTTGGACATGGTCAATACATGTTCTCCATTTTGCTGGCGTAATTCTATCGACAGCAACATCAAAAAGTTTTTTAAGGTCAGAAAACTTAAAAGTGCTGTTATTTGACGCCACGTATTGCTTGATGTCGGCCCAAATCAACTCGATAGGATTCAGTTCGCAGTGATAGGGAGGCAGCCTGAGAATCGTTTTATTTTGGTTTTTGGCCATTTCGTCAACAATTTTTGAATCATATTTATACTTATGTCGCTTGCATATATTTATCAGCTCAGCTTTGACCATTGTTTGGTCGAAGTCGATCTTCTTTGAGACAAGCCACTGTTGAATGTCTGCCTTTTTGGTGGCCATTGTTGGAATTTTTTCCAATTTTCTGGAGTGGTACGGGGCATTATCCATCACAATAATTGCGTTATCATCAAGTGTCGGCAAAATTTTTTTGAACCAATTTTCAAATGAGTTACCATCCATTTCTTCGTGATAGTCTCAAGTTTTTTTGGATTAAAATGCCCACAATGCTTCAGGAACAAATCCATCTACGTTACCTATGTGGCAAATGATCAGGCGTTTTCCCTTGCCTGAAAGTAATTAGTTATTTTACTTCTCAGCGAGCGCACTAAATGACGAAATTAAGCAACTTACTCTTTTTAAGTTAGTGTAGGATAGGGTCTTAGATTAGTTTTTGGGTGAAGGAAATACTCAGAAACTTGGATGAGATAGCAAAACTGAGTTCGGAGCTTCCAAATCATTGATTCGATCAGAAAATGAATTATCTGCATCCAAAAAAGTTCATATACTTCGAAACTTACCTGCAGGATTTTTCAATCCCGTCGAAAGGCCATCTAAAAAAGCCTGCCTTGAGGACCTCACAGATCTGTCTACCCAAACCTTTCCCTGCGTATGCCCCGCGTTCACCCATGTTTCGTCTAAATAATAAATTTTTCTTCCTTCAGCGCGGAATTGCCTAATTTTTCTAAGGTATTCTCTGCTCCAGATAACAATTTCCTCCTCTTCTATCAATAAGCTATTCCTTCCTCTTTTCAAAAATCGAAAATCTAGTTCTTTCAACAGCTTATGGAACGTAGATCTTTTAAAATTTGGCAGGTCCTCATCATCATTCACTTGCTTCAATATTTTATCTATTGTAGGTATTTCATTCCTGAAGAAAAAGTGATGTACTTTTCTTCTAATGGCACTTTTGTCAAAGTCATCTATCTTTTCGATGATTTTTTTTCTCGCTGGATATGTTTTTGGCTCAGATAGTGAGTGATTTTGTCTATATTCCTTCAAGATTTTGTAAACACTTGATCGACCTACTCCAGAAATTTCAGCAACCTTACATACGATATTTTCTATAGCCAATCCACTATTCTATTGCATCTGGTTCTTGTAGATATTTAGAATAATTTGTTTTTCACCTGCGCTAAGATGAAGCTTTTTAGCCCTTTTTCTGGGTGACGTTAAGCTGATTTCAATCACTTCATCAGCTGTATCTGTGTCAGACATTTTAGACTAATATTAAATTTCCGCAAGAAAAATCAAGTCAAGACGTGCATAAAACGTTCGCGCTCATAAACGGGTATCCGTAACTGATTACAATCCTGTGCGTGGTGACGAACCATCAACGTGACGCTGAGAGTTTCCTCTACTATGCAGCGTTGCCAGGCTTAATGTCACAATGATCATGTTTTATTGGGAAAATTGTCAGAAATCGCCGAATGTTGAACAGAAACATTACAAGAAGTCTAACCTTGAAATGTGAGGCTACAAATCGATATTCTTATAGGGGGGAAGGGTAGGGAGCTGTTATGGTTCCTATTAACCTTGGTGAAAGTTGGAAACGGTAATATCATATATGGCATACATTCGGTTGAAAGTGTGTGCACGGAAAATAGATTGCGGATAGGATTTTAATAGATAAATCTGCACAAAAAAACACAAAAGGAGATTTTTGTATTTCCCTGAAGAATATCTCAAGGTTATTTCAGATGTACTCATCGAAACTTTATGGAAGGATTATCGAAACCTTATTTTCAATTGCGATAGGACCACATACCTCGACATCGCATTAATGTGAAAAATAAGACAATAGAAAAAAATTCCCTCACTGATGCTATCTCTTAGGAAAAATTTAACTATAAAGATTGCACAAAAATTTTCTTCACCTTTTTGAGCTTGTTTTCGCATCTCCGTATATGCCGTTCATAATTTGCTGCAGATCAAATTGGAATATACCTTTGTGATGCCATTTATTGTTATATAATGTCCTTTACAACAGTTATTGCACGTATTGCACTAACAGATTGATTTGTGATCCATGCGAATGGAGATCAACCACTCTGGCGAAAACTCGCCGAGCGTGGCAACCGTGCGACTTTGTCTGGAGGCTCGTCGCTACAAGCCAATCAGGAAGAGGCCGACAGAGCGCCATGGCTACCGATCACGCGTTGATCACGAATCAACCACTGTTTACGATTACTTTGTAGCTTCGTTAGATACACAGTAGAATATTTCATAAACTGATGTCAAATTATACGATGTTTATAAGCATATTTAATGATTAAATTCACTTAGTTTAGCTACATACACAAATTTTTTCTTTTAATCCTAGAAACAAAAATTTCCTCTGAAAGCAAGCCCAACTACTCAGGAAGAAGTGATATGCAGGGTGTCGTAAAAGTACCACGTATTTTTAGACTCGAACCAAGTGGATTGAATATGATCTACCTGTATCAACAGGGTTTCTCTTTTCTGTTAAAATGCGTCAAAGTTTTCTTTTTGAATCATATCTTTTCCACACATTTTAGGTACCTATAGTATGAATTAAATAAAATTTGGAACACGTGTCTTTTGCTAGAGGTTCTAATATTTGACATTTACACAAAAACCCGTTCAGCCTGGCTAGGAATTATAGGATACTCACGTTTGAGATTTGTACATAATGTATCAAAACGCAGAGCAGCTGATACGTCATTTCACAAGACAACTTTGTATACAGCTGAGTCAAATTTTAAGTCTATGTTTGTATGGAGATTATTGCTATTGATAACTTTTCACTTGGTTGCCTGATTAGTTGAAGGAAGCTTTATTTCCTACGATACGCTTTACCTGAACACTCAAAAGAACAGCTTCTGAACGTAAGAATATATGTGTTTTTTATGAATGATGGTAAAATGACGCGCTGTCAAGCGACCCATGGATTCGTACCTATCGTCCAACAATGGTCAAAGACTAAGCCTATCCCAACTAGCAAAGCAGTGGTATAAGCTTTTGGTAAAAGAACCGTTCAGCCATAAAAGCTCTCTATTGTTGTTGCCTGAATACCGAAATGCTGGCTTAATGTTGTGTGGGATGCCAATTTGCTTTCTGCAACATATTTGCTCTAAAATGAGGTGTTTAAAATATTCTTCAGCATAGTTATACAACATCTGATAGGGCAAATTTTTAACTGTTGCATAAACGTTTATACAACTATTTTATACGGCATATTTGCACGTTAGTCAAAGTGGTTGTGTTGTGGCATCCATGGTAACGTTTATAAAACAAACCCGAGCCTTGTTGTTTTGCTGTGCAATTTACTACTTTAGCCAACAAATTGCTCCCAATGGAAGCACTTATATAGTCAACGCCAAACAAAGTGGCGTGCACGTCATCAAGGTGGGTGTGTTGAAAAATTTACATTGTTGCCAAACTTTTTGTAAAATAATAAAATTTATTATTTACATATCTAGGTTTATAAGCAATATTAACCTCAAATGAGAACAAAAATAATAGTATAATAAAATTATAGATCTGTACTTGCATAATCATTAAGTATGACAATTATTGATCAGATGACACTATGAAACTACCATATTTAATTGATAGCTTAAAGGTACTGAATAAAAATCCAAATGGGGTCCTCCAAATTTTATGCATGGTATTTATTTTACAGAATTCATACAGAAAAATGCATTCTAAAATTAGGTAAGCTACTGGTGTAAGCTTTTTCTGTACAATGAAGTTAGTCGGAGTTTCTTCAGCGCTGTCTGAATCTGAATCTTCATCACTCTCAAAGTTGATTATTAAAGGTTCGATGTCTGGTCGATCAAAAATTCGTTCTCTTTCATACCATTTAAAAATTTCTTGCTCAGTATGTCGAACACTATTTTTCCACATGTCTGGGGTAACCGTTTGTAGAGCCTCGTTCCACATATCCAAACAGTCTTTCTCACTGTTACCATCTCTACCAATATGTCTGTTATAGTAACCTTTTGCTATGCCCCAAATTAACTCAATAGGGTTAAATATACAATGGTAAGGAGGCAGACGAAGAACTTTGTGCCCATGTTGTTCCGCCAATTCATCAATCACGTATATTTTAGGTGGTTTGTTTCTAAAAAAGCAGTTATTTTAAGATTAGGAATAAACAAAAGAAATATAAACTGTCGACCAAAATATATATAATTAAGAAGCATTGTGTACCGAGCAACAATACTCAATAGCTCTGTTTTAAACATTGTGTTTAAAAATGGTATGTTTTGATTTGTCAACCAGTCTTGGATATTTTTTTTTGTCCATGCATTGTTGGGCACTTTGTTCAATATCATGCTGTGATAAGGGGCGTTATCCAGTATAATCATAGATGGACTCTCCAATTTTTCTAATAACTGATGTTGAAACCATTTCAAAAAATTGTCCTGGTTCATCTCTCCATGGTAATCGCTCAATTTTGTTTTCGAAGAAAATATCGCTTCACTACCCTCAGTAAACCCATTTTCATTTCCAGCATGTAATATAATGTATCTAAAATATATTAGTTTTAAATTTTATAGTGCAAATTGTGTAAAAGTACATACCTTCTACCATCTGTTTTAATAGCTTTCACGCTTTTTTGGTTTCCATTTTGCCAAGAGCGACCTATGGTCCCATTTTGAAATATCCAAGTTTCATCGAGGAAGACAAACTGGTATAAGGCCTCAACCTTGGCTTGATTGTATTGCCTTAGAAATTCCACCCTTTTCAAAGCTATACTTGGTAGTTCCATGAGCCCTCGTCGCGGATTGTCCTTAAGCCACTTAAATCCAAGATCTCTAAGCAACCGCCTTAAAGACGTGGCACTACCATCAAATAATGCCCTATCTCTTAATCGAGACCATAAAGTTTGTATCGTAACTTGTTCTTCTGAAACCATGTGTAATATGACATTATAATTTAGTTAACAAATTAATGCAAATTTCTGATAAGTTATTATAATAAGATCTTACTTTTGTGATACATATTATAGATCACTTCTCGAATGGCACTTGTATCCAATGTCGCTGTGTTGGTTACACGTTTAATATAACTCCGCTTTTTCTTGGGCGATTCTAAATTTGCATCACTTTTCACACCCTCGGAAATACGACTAACTGTCCTTAAACTAATTTTTAAAGCAGCAGCAACACGCTACAAAAAATGAAATAAAATTTCACTATTATTAATATACATTACATATAATTATTAGTAACCTACCTCTTGAACAGCATTTAAAGGCAACAAAGGCCCGTTGTTGTCCCTTTCTTGCTCAAAGTAGTGCATTAACGAGGCCACGAGTTCCTTACACCGACTATTTAACTGTTTGGGCATCTTTATATACCAAAATTGCCTTTATCTACTCGTAAAATGAATAATTTTGTTTTGAAACAAACAGTTGTTGATTTACAGTATGCGGGGCCAAAGGATTTATAAAGATTTGAAATGCCACAAATTGATTCAGTGTCAAAATTAATACAAATGTCAGTTCCCAGTTTAAATAAGTTTCAAGGTGACAATGTGTCAACGCTGCGAAATCGGTTTAGTGCGTTTACATGTCGATAAGTGATTGGAGCGTTTGCAAAACATTTTATTTCGCATAATGCGTCTAAATTTATCAGAAAGCAACTTATGTGATATTTTAAAAACAATGTTTATATGACTATTAACCATAATAAGAGAGTAATGACCATTTTACAATTTATATATCACATTAATATGAAACTGCAATAGAGCAATTGTTTGTGATAGAAACCTAGGCATTAGGTCGGGGAATTTTTATCGTGATGACGTGCACGCCACTTTGTTTGGCGTTGACTATACAACTGTTGTTTAGTACCTGTTAACGGCTGTACATATGCTAAATATGTTGGTCAACAAGTTCACCATAACCTAACTTTCTCAAACATGCCATAACCAATGTTTTAAGACAAACAACGCATGCTTATTGGTTCAAAAGGTTTTATCAACTGTTCAAACAGAAGATATAGATCTGGTACAAAGTCTGGGCAAATCATTCGACTCTGTCGGTATTTCATTTCAGACATTTGTCAAATTGTTGTATAACACCAAAATATTCTAATAACCTAAAGACAACATGGACGATGCCACAATACATAAGAAATAGTTTGGTTGCAATAAAGTATAATCGCGTAACAGAATAGTTGTATAGTTGACAAAAGCTGAATCTTGCACTGACGCAAATGTCCTATAGCGGCTGCAAGGGGCTTACACTGTTGTTTTATAACTGTTACCTGCAGCCCTTATTTAACCTCTTAAATGACTGAAGTGTCCCATTAGGTGTGCCCATTCCGCTTGTGTAGCTGTTCTAAGAGGGTTTTGCCAATGTTCTTACAGTATACAATGCTGTTTAAGGAATACTGTATAATCATTCTTGCAACTCTAACAGGAGTGATAATTGTTAGTTGGGATACCTTACGATTTCAAAGCTGCGATCTAACCATACAAAGCTGGAGCTTGGACGCCTTGCACGTGCTGTAAGAAATTACCTGGACGACAAATTGTTACATTGATTGGTGGAGGTCGAGAGGCTCCTACTCAATGGCCACCTCGTTACCCGGATCTTGCTATTTTCTTATATGAGGAGCATTAAAGACAAAAGTATACGAGATTCAGATAGTCGACTCCAATAAACTTTGGGAAAGGATTCAAAATACTGCAAATAAGGGTTGTCAAATAGGGACGCAGGAAAGTAAACGTCAATTTGACATAGACGCCATCTTTGTTTTCTGTCACCGACATGTCATTTTGTTAGTTGAATGTTTATCATTGATCGCTATGGAGTCGTATTCGATTGAAGACCGCATTAAAGTTATTCAAGAGCACTACAAAAATGGTGCAAAAATAAAAAACACGTTTCGCGCGCTTCGTGAACATTTCGGTCGCAACAACCGCCCAAACGAAACAACCATCGGTGGTCTGCTGCGTAAATTCGAGGCAACAGGTTCTGTGGCAAATCTGCCAGGCTCTGGCCGGCCAAGGAGCGTTCGCACACCAGAAAATATTGCTGTTGTGAAGGAGAGTGTGAGAGACGATCCGGAACAATCAAGAACACGTCGATCCCAAGAATTGGGCATTTCGAGAACCAGTTTGCTACGCATTCTCCACAAGGATTTGAATGTACACGCCTACAAGATCCAATTGACGCAAGAGCTGCGTCGGGCCGACCATTTTTCGCGCCGAACGTTCTCAGATTGGCTCCTTGGACACCGCCAAATTGATGCCAATTTTTCATGAAAAATCATGTTCAGCGACGAAGCGCATTTCACTTTGAATGGGACGGTAAACAAGCAAAACTGCCGCATCTGGGCGAACGAAAATCCCCGTGAGTATCAAGAGCAGCCGATGCATCCTCAAAAAGTGACTGTGTGGTGTGCATTGTGGTCAAAAGGCATCATCGGACCTTAATTTTTCGAAAATGCGGCCGGGGACGCCGTTACCGTCAATTCTGAGCGATATCACGTGATGATAGAGGACCATTTTTTGCCGCAACTTGAAGGAATTGATACGGACGATGTTTATTTCCAACAAGACGGTGGAACATGGCACACAACCAACGTCAATATCCATCGATTGCAGTCCTTTTTCGGTGATCGCTTGATTTCGCGCAGAGGAAATGTGCCATGGCCACCATGACCGTGCGATTTGACTCCCTTGGACTTCTTTTTATGGGGATATTTGAAAAGCAAAGTCTACGTCAACAAACCAGCCACCCTCCAAGAACTCAAAAACAACATCATTGCCGAGATAAATGCCATAGAACCGACCATGTTGCAAAATGTCATTGAAAATTTCGACCATCTCGTGGACGTCTGTAAATCCAGTCGTGGTGAACATTTGAGCGATATTATTTTTCATACATAAATGGTATAAATGAACCTTCAAAATAAAGTACCCAACTTGATTTGAATATCAATTTTTCTTGTTTTAGTATGCGTTTACTTTCCTGCGTTCGTTTTAGACAACCCCATACATTAAAGAATAATGACATCTTAGAGAGAGATACCAGCTATACTTTTTTGCGTTATATTGTATTAAATACCTATTATAGAATATTCGCAGTATTGCCTGTATTAAATAAAATAGTAATAAGTAATATCATATACATTTCTCGCCAAGTCAGAAAAAACGATTTTGGGAAAATTCGCTTGTTCCCAGGAAGTACTTTGAATTTTGTTAGTTACTTAAATACGCCGCTTTGGATATCGGGGGTCTGTAACGTCTGCTTAATGCAGGTCTAAGAACTGGCAAAATATACCTACACAAAAATCCGAAATACAGAAACTTCCCCCGCTCAAGCAAACCAGAGAACCTAATCTTTCCACGTCTAGCAAGTTTGATTTTAAGAAAGCTTCAACTAATTTGTTTAGGAGTAATATATCTGTAGCTACTTCAAAGCCAATGAAAGAAAATTATGTACCGAGATGAAATGGCGACTGAAAAACCTGAGAGATTTTTTTGCCGGACTACAAGCTCCTCAGAGTTTTCCAAATTACAGAGTTTTCCATTAACCAAATTTAATTTATCTGGTTCTACGACTTCACGGATTACCTAGAAGTTTTTTTATTACGAGGTGGACTTCGGCCAAGTTTGTTCGAACTTGATTTTAATTCAGTTACTAGGCTGGGACCTCTCGAATATCAAAATCTTGCTTGACTCGCCAATGCATTTGGCGAATACTCTCTTCCCAGTGTCATAAAATGGAGCCGTAAGCTTATATACGCCATTTTTAATTGATTTTGCCAAAAAGAAGAGATTTTGTTCTTTGCCCTCGATTGTATGTACGTAGAAACTGTCGATCCCAACTAAAGTCATAGGAAGTCAGTAAGTGTATACAGGGTGTCCCGAAAAATGTGTGCAATATTCTACCAGCGGTTTCTAGAGCTTAAAATAGTAAGAAAAGTTTATATAAACATAGGTCGACAAACGTCCCCTAAGGGCGCTACGGTCTTTTAAAGGGGCTCCCTTGAAGATGGTTTTCCCTTAATATTTTCGAGATAAAGACATAACATTTGGTATTCTAGCCTAGTTTTTTAGGCTGGATTTAAAAATATTAACAATTTTAGACAGTTTTGTTTGGAAGCATGTGTAACAGGGACGGACTCAGGTTATTTTAGCCCCAAAATTTTTGTGTGAATCTATTTTTTAAATTCAATTTTAGAATTTGAAAATCTAGGGTTTTCTACATAAAAAAGGTACTCTTATTAAATATCGATAAATTGTGCCATTTTTGAATAAAATCAAACTAAAAAATTTGTCACATGATAGGAAATGTACTGCGAATTTAAATGAATTGTTGATTATTACATTGTTAGCCATGACTGTAAACAAAATTGTTTTGATTAGTTATGACGTGTTTAGACGTTAAGCTGACATTGTTATTAGTGTAAAATTACTAGATTAAAATCAAAATTTTTATTAAATCGTTTATATAATCTTTTTTTCCTATTTTAAGCTCTAGAAACCGCTGGTAGAATATTGCACACCTTTTCCGGGACACCCTGTATAATCTTATTTGTTCATTTGTGATTTTTGTCTTTGATACGATTTTGTCATTATAGTATGTTGAGCTTATTTTGTATACAGGGTGATTCACAAGTCGTGACCAAAGATGAAACATCATACACTGGTCCGCATTTTAAGGGCGGTCTTGTATGTAACACTTTTTCCTCAAGGGTTGAAGTTTAAAAATAAAAAAAAAATTTTCTTAGTATCTTCAAAACCGTCAACTGAAAAGAAGTAAAATTTGGTATGTGGATTTACCTAAGCATTAGGTAAGATTTGTGACATTATTTTTCCAAATAAAAATAGTACTGCACTTTTTTGAAACGCGCAATTTCTAGAATTTTACTTTCAATTTGCTATCACTGGACAACAAATTTTAGTTTTTTAATTGTATCTTGTGGGAAAAGTGCACTTCTTTGTTAATTTTGGGGCGCTGAATCCAAAAATGACAATGAAATAAAAAAATTGGTTGCGGTTTAGAAAAAAAACTTTTTATTTTTAAGGATGTATTAAAAAAAGTAACAAGATTCATATACTTATAAGAATCACTATATGCGCTGTATTTTTGCTGTTCTTTTATGGATCGTTTCTGGAGCATCTCTACCAAGAGTCCAACAGTAGTCTGCATGCATGGAAGGATTCCACTTTCCCTGGTACCTTTTTCCATTGTTGAAATATCCTGATGAAAACGTTCGCCGTGCTCATCACTTACGGCTCCGCAATTGTCAGGAAAAAAGTCTAGGTGTGAGTGTAGGAAATGCATCTTAAGAGACATATTACAGCCCATCTTTTGATACGATGACAGCATATTTTTGACAAGGGTTTTATAGTTGTCAGCTTTTACTATTTCCCAAGAAGTTAGTGACCACCAGACAGAAATCATTCCAAGCACTTTTTCTAATACCTGTTAAAGTATTTTCAAACTGTGTATCTTTCAAAATATTTCGAATCTGTGGCCCAACAGAAATACCTTCTTTAACCTTTACCTCACTTAGTCTTGGAAATTTCTGACGCAGGTATTGAAAAGCTTACCCATCTCTATCTAATGCCTTGACAAAGTTTTTCATTAGGCCCAACTTGATATGCAGTGCTGGTAATAAATTTTTTTTCGAATCTACTAATGGCATATCCTGTACATTTTTTTGACCTGGCTCTAGGAATTGACGAACAGGCCAGTTTTTTCTGGTGTAATGAAGTACCTTTGCCCGACTGTCCCATTCACACAAAAAACAGCAAAACTTTGTGTAGCCTAGCTGCAGCCCAAGTAAAAGTTCAACAACTTTCAAATCGCCACAAATATGCCATTGGTGCTCATCGTATTTTATGCATGTCAATAGGTACTTCATATTGTCATATGATTCTTTCATGTGAACTGCATACCCTACAGGAAGAGATGGTAAAATATTTCCAATGTGCAATAACACTGCCTTTAAACTCAATGTTGAACTGTCTATAAACAATCTCCATTCTTCTGGGTTATAGTTTATATTTAAAGCCGCCAGTAAGCCGTTAATGTTACTGCAGAAAACCAAGTTATTCTCCATATTGAAAAATGATTCTAAGTCTTTGTGGCGTTTAAGAAAAACACATACCGAAACATCGTCTTCTAACAAGTTCCATTGCTGCAGTCTTGATCCAAGTAACTCTGCCTTTAGAAGTTCTAAATCTCTTACAAGATCATTTAATTCTGACTGTGTTATTTTGTGCGGTTGGTGGCATGACGTGCTCGGTATAAAATCAGGATCTCTTGACGTTGATTTCATATTTTCTTCCTGACGAATCACTCGATCGCCATGATCTGATTCGTTTTCTGATTCGCAAGTGTAGGATTCTGGGGGTTTTGGAATAGGATTTTCGTCACTGTGAGGCACAGGTCTCATCGCAGATGGTATGTTTGGGTAGTTAATAACCGATTTTTTTTTCTTGGACATACCTGTGGCTTGTCCAATACAAGGTCCCATGCAAAAGTAACAATCATTAATATGATTTGTAGGCTCTCTCCAAACCATTGGGACAGCAAAGCGCATAGACCGTTTTTTGCCATTTAACCAGCTCCTCAGACTTGAAGCACATGTATTACAGCAGATGTGGGGTGCCCACTGTTTGTCTTGATCACCTAGTTTACAATCGAAATAAAGCTGATATGTCTCTGTTCTTAGTGGAGTAATAGACCGTCTCTGAGACGCAAAAGTCACATCACCACACACGTAACAAAACTGATCTGGATTGTTTACACACTTTCGAGACATCTTGCATGAACGCTGTCAGCCAACTGAGGAAAAAATGGCTAATATAAAACAATACAATGTACACGTATGTATAACGTAACACAATCATGCCGATTACATCATCTTTCCTTGCCGAATATAAAAATGTAGCACGTGCATTATTGTGAATTACAGTATATTAACACTGTCACAGCAGGAACACATATAATTATCTCTAAAACTTGAACTAATATTGAAAAAATAAGTTTCATTCCAGTTTTAGCACATTAAAATAGTAATATTTTGTTGATTTTATTTAGGATATTTGTTGGCTGTTGATTAGTGATAATTACTCTTGTGTTTTTTTCCTAGAGTTGCATTGTTTTCGTAAAAATAAAAAAAAATTAGATATTCAAAGCCTTATTTTGATTATGCATTTGCAGTAACGACTCAAAAAATTTCGGTGTTGCACATTTTGTCAATGTTGAAAATGTAAAGCTTCCATATTAAAAATTCTCCACGCAAGACTTTGCGAACGTGGTAACTGGGCTGCAATCCTTCTAGTACATGTACTAGGATCATCCAACGTCAATTTAATCACTTCCAGTTCCTCTTGAACAGTATGCAGGACACCCTAGCCTCTAACTAGTAGGTTGGCGTCTGCTGGGAAATCTACGTTGATACTCCCGGGCGCTAAAGCATTTCCATTACAGAATACAAAAATATTATCGGCGTACTCATATCATTGCTAAATTCTATTTCAAAACACTCAAAAATAGAGAAAATGGTAGTAGTAGCGATAACAACCGTATAACACAAACCATCTCCCAAAAAACGTCAAGTTGGTATCAAGGCCTCCTATTTTATTTTGAAACCAATTGTATCTCTTCATAAATGATGTAAATTGTTTTATTTTTATTGTTACGAAAACAGGCAAGAACACAAGAGTAATTATTTTCAGCAAATTGAAGGTAAAATAAAAATTGCGCGTTTCGGAAAGAACAGAGGCGTACTGTTCTTTTTTGGAAAAATAATGCTTGTATCTCTGCCAGTGGTGCACGTTAATTTTCAGTAAAAACTTTTGAATGCGGACAATACTTATATGAATCTACATACCAAACTTCAGTCCCTTCCAGTTGACGGTTTTGAAGATATTAATTTTTTTTTATTTTCAAACTTCAACATCTCACATCTTTTTAAGGAAGCCTTCGTGGAAAAAATGATACATAGAAGACGCAGTTCTGTGTATGATGTTCCATTTGTGGTCACGACTTGTGAATCACCTTGCATATGTATTGTTAATCCACTAATTAATGACGTATTGTAATTCATCTTTTGATGATCCGGGAATAAATTAAAAAATGCTTACTTTCAAAACATCCCTGTAACTAACTTCACCATACTGAAGCAATTTACTTTAAAGATTCCCTGAACCTAAATATGCCCTTACATAATGGATGCATAAACATAGGTTCGGCGCTTATAAAATTGCCGTTTACAATATATCATAGATCGATTTACGACCCGTAGCTGCTTACTCGGGAAGTAGACGATAGTTCTTTTGAACGTTTTTGAAACATTTCGGTCAATATAGACGTTATTGAGGTTACAGGTCGGTTGTGTGTATTACATTGATCATGATTCTTGTCAGAATATATCGTAAAAGGACTTATTCCAAAGCTCAACTCCTTTTGCTATATGTACGTGGAGTAGACTGGTGAAAATTATTATAGCAACATCTGTTTTCTTGAGTTCCATGTGAATCAGAGATATTGCCATCCTATTTTGAGAAATAGAAAAAAAAATGCCGAAAATAATTGATAACGTTTCTCAAGACTCAAGCCGAATATTTAACAGTAAAATGTGATTAACTGTATCGAATGCCTTTTTTCAGAACGAGACGAATTTCAGTTTTTCGATCTGGTTCTGGTTGACTTATTCGTATATATACTAAGTGACATATAAATCCGAACACCCAGTTTAAACGGTTTTATTTTAATAAAATTCTGTATAAGTACTTAATGGAGCATAATAAGTAAATGATAAAAATTTCAAAATGATTGCACTGTTTTAAAGCCCTTTGACCTTTAATAATGTGTGGATGCACCCTGATGTGCTACGCATTCTCCAACGCGCCTAGGCATGCTTCTGATCAGGTGGTCAATGTCCTCCTGTGGTATCTCATTCCAGACAACCACCAACTCCTCTCGAAGTGCTTCTAGAGTCTGAGGAGGACGTTGCAAATGGAGCAATCTCCTACCCATCATATCCCACACGTGCTCGATTGGGGATAAGTCGGGAGATCTTGGTGGCCATGGTAACAATGTGACATCGTTATGTTGAAAGAAGTCTATTGTGACTCTTGCAACATGTGGTCGGGCATTATCTTGTTGGAAAGTTGGATCTGCCAGGGTGTCAAGATAGGGTAAAAGATGGGGTTCTAGAACTTCGTAGATATAACGCTGCGCGTTCATGTTACCTCTGATGAAGATTAAAGGTGACCTGGAACCATAAGCTATAGCACCCCAAACCATAACTCCAACAGTGTGATGAACATGTCTTTCAACAAAAAACAGTGGATTCCTCCTTTCACCACGTCGCCTTCTAACCCTGGCACGACCATCGTGCATGCCTAAACAAAATCGAGACTCGTCACTAAAGACAATACTGTTCCATTTCTGATCCCAGAGTGACCGTTGTCTGCACCACTCAAGGCGATTACGTCGGTGTTCTCGAGTTAAACGGAGGACCCAGTGTGGCCGGTATGAAAACAAGCCAAAACTTCTCATTCGTCGGTAAACACTTCGCATGCCAATAGGTCTTCCGTGTTCTGCAAACCATTCATTTGCAATGGACCTGGTAGTGGAGAAACGGTCTCTTAAGACCAATAATCTTAGGCGGCGATCTTCACGGTCTGTTGTTCTACGGCGGCGTCCAGTGCCCCTTGCTCTTTGCGTACGGCCTTCTCGAAGCCATGCCTGACAACACCTAACAACAGTGTCTACACTTCTTTGCACTCTAACTGCAATTGCCCGAAAAGAAAGTCCAGCTTCCCGAAGTCCCACTATACGGCCCCTATCAAACTCACTAAGTTGACGAAATCGTACAGGTCTCCGTACTCTAGGCATCGTAACCGATCGTAAAGGATGTCAAGAACCAAAATCCGCCAACGTTGATTCTTTACTGCGGCTGAAATGTTCATTTTTAGAGCGTTAGTGAATTAAAAAAAGCAGTATAAAAACCGGAATGTCCAACTGATAAGGCTGAAAATTTTTTCACTTGTTATTTGCAGTAAGATAAATACATTCACCAAAAACCATTTAAACTGGGTGTTCGGATTTATATGTCACTTAGTATATGTTTGACTTGCAGCATTTTGAAGAATCACAATTTTAATATAAGGCGTGACTGCGATGAACTAGCTTCCACCCTTGTTGATTATTTTTGAATAAATACTTCTCACGAAAAACTCACTGAACAGACAAAAGCTCTCATCGAATAGACTGTGCACTACTAGTTAAATAAAACACTATTTTTTAACGACAAATACTGTTAAACGATAATATAAATGTGCGGCGCGACAAGTTCGAATTGATAGTCAATTAAGAAAAGAAACGTATTTTCATCCGTCAACTCACAACGATATCAATCAGGCAACACTGCAGTTTCTTTTTGAGGGGGACATCGTAAAGTACGGATGGTAAAGAAACGAAAGTCCAAGAACGAAAGCATCTTGTTTTCGTACGCAATTTTCTATCAATAGCTGTTGGAATGAAGATGGCGGAGAGGAGTGCCTGTCTCTTTTCGTACTTGAGATATTTCTTTTGATGTGTGTGCTCCATGTTCAAGCAAACTGTCAAACGCGTGTAGCTTAAATATTCAGCAGATTTTCAATAATTTCTCAATTTTCTGCGCAATTTGCTTGATTTTTCTTTCAGTAAGCACCTTCTGTTCAGCATAAGGAGAATTTGTAAAGAAAGATGAATGAAATCGGTAAAGTCGTTCTCAAGGTATGGCGTGACCACGCGAAATAGGGATTCATTTTTATACAGGGTCGCGCATCGAGAACAAAACAGACGCATTTACTGGCAGTTCAGTTTTTTTTTTCGAAAAACGCTCAGTCCCGTCGATTTTGTTTTAGAGGGGGACACAAGTTTGGCAAAAAATCACGTTAGCACGTGCAGCCCCCTAAGCGGGGGTGACACCACCCCCAAAATCTAAAATGGAAAGGGGGTCGAATGATACCTTATTTTAAAGGTCTTTCAATTCCCTTTATAATGATTTAAAATTAATGTACTTCAGTTCAGTAGTTTTGAAGATTTATTGATTTAAAGCTTAAATAAAACTAACAGCTCTTAATTAAAGTTGCCCATTATTATTGTTAGTGAGCATTTCCATTGGATTTAGATAAAAATACTACTGCTAACGCTTTACCGAAATCCGTCTGACGTCAGCAGGCGCCTGCTGGAAAAAAATCTGTCCATTTATATCTCTCATTTCGTCGCTTGAGTTTCTGAAAGGAATTTGAAACGTGTTATCTCTCTAATTTCCGCGCGGCGAAGTTGCGACGCAGTGGAAATGAGGTAATTCGCATTTGTAAAACAAAAAAGAGACAAGTCGAAATGAAGTACCTGTTGAACGCCGATGGAAAGCTGCTAACAGTTTTTGATGCAGGCTAGGTGGAAACTCGTTCAGTCGTGATGAAAGGAAACATTGCTTGCGCATTTTGCTAGAGCTGTTTATTTCTGAGTTTCTTAAAATTGTTGGTAAAATTGCATACGTTGATACGACAGAGGTGATGTCTGTTGGAGCTTCAGCTACTTTACAACTGTGACTGTGTTGAGGGTTGAGTAACGTTTGAGACTTGATGCACCCTTAAACTTTTATGAGAGACGTTCAAGGGACGTTCCACGTTTTGGTATTTCTGTATTAAATTTTACTGAGTAATGCGCAATAACGATAAAAAAGGTAGTTCTTCATATAGTGAACCTTGAGGGTGGACCTGACGGAATATAGGCAACCACCCCTGCAATAATCTGTAATGATCGTTGTATAGTACGTTTCACATGACAAACGCAATATAATTCAGCATTTAGCCTTTACCAGTACAATTCCAGTCAGTAAAAGTAAAGCTGTCAACAAAGTGACGGTGACACATTGGAAATATTGCATCCGTTACGTTTAAAAGACAATTTGGACAATATGATCGATAATCAAATTGAACCTGTAATAATTAGTATTAACCATTCGAACGATGATTCAAGTACTTGGAGCAAATAAAGAATTGTGAAAAGCATGTGCACTTCTTTCTATACTAAGTGACATATAAACTCGAACACCCAGTTTAAATGGTTTTATTTTAATAAAAGTTGGTGAATGTATTTATCATACTGTAAATAACAAGTGAAAAAATTTTCAGCCTTATCAGTTGGACATTCCGGTTTTTATACTGCTTTTTTTAATTCACTAACGCTCTAAAAATGAATATTTCAGCCGCAGTAAAGAATCAACGTTGGCGGATTTTGGTTCTTGACATCCTTTACGATCGGTTACGATGCCTAGAGTACGGAGACCTGTACGATTTCGTCAACTTAGTGAGTTTGATAGGGGCCGAATAGTGGGACTTCGGGGGAAGCTGGACTTTCTTTTCGGGCAATTGCAGTTAGAGTGCAAAGAAGTGTAGACACTGTGGTTAGGTGTTGTCAGGCATGGCTTCGAGAAGGCCGTACGCAAAGAGCAAGGGGCACTGGACGCCGCCGTAGAACAACAGACCGTGAAGATCGCCGCCTAAGATTATTGGCCTTAAGGGGCCGTTTCTCCACTACCAGGTCCATTGCAAATGAATGGTTTGCAGAACACGGAAGACCTATTGGCATGCGAAGTGTTTACCGAAGAATGAGAAGTTTTGGCTTGTTTTCATACCGGCCACACTGGGTACTCCCTTTAATTCGAGAACACCGACGTAATCGCCTTGAGTGGTGCAGACAACGGTCACTCTGGGATCAGGAATGGAACAGTATTGTGTTTAGTGACGAGTCTCGATTTTGTTTAGGCATGCACGATGGTCGTGCCAGGGTTAGAAGGCGACGTGGTGAAAGGAGGAATCCACAGTTTTTTGTTGAAAGACATGTTCATCACACTGTTGGAGTTATGGTTTGGGGTGCTATAGCTTATGGTTCCAGGTAACCTTTAATCTTCATCAGAGGTAACATGAACGCGCAGCGTTATATCCACGAAGTTCTAGAACCCCATCTTTTACCCTATTTTGACACCCTGGCAGATCCAACTTTCCAACAAGATAATGCCCGACCACATGTTGCAAGAGTCACAATAGACTTCTTTCAACATAATGATGTCACATTGTTACCATGGCCACCAAGATCTCCCGACTTATCCCCAATTGAGCATGTGTGGGATATGATGGGTAGGAGATTGCTCAATTTGCAACGTCCTCCTCAGACTCTAGAAGCACTTCGAGAGGCGTTGGTGGTTGCCTGGAATGAGATACCACAGGAGGACATTGACCACCTGATCAGAAGCATGCCTAGGCGCGTTGGAGAATGCGTAGCACATCAGGGTACATCCACACATTATTAAAGGTCAAAGGGCTTTAAAGCAGTGCAATCATTTTTAAATTTTTATCATTTACTTATTATGCTTCATTAAGTACTTGTACAAAATTTTATTAAAATAAAACCATTTAAACTGGGTGTTCGGATTTATATGTCACTTAGTATATTAAAATAATCATTAATTTTGTTAGATTATTGAGGAAAATACGGACCTGTACAGTATCGCTTTTGGGCATGTTGTGTTTTTTCTGGGCGTTAACGGGGTTTATAAAAAAATGGGCGACTGTGGCCACACCATTACGCAACATAGAGTAACTTAGCTTGCACGGAGCATCTCCGAATATTTTCCCGCTAGATAAAAACCCCGGAGGGAATGTTTACATTAAGAATAAAGGAAACGTCGAAGAGCCTTCGTTGGATCCGATGGTAAATGTTCCCTGTCCGCGGTGGCGCGGTGCGGTTCAATCAAACGAACTGAAACGATGGCGCTGATGATGCACAAATTGAAAGGGCCTTTGTTACTCAAAATGAATTATTTCGTTCCTCGTTCCCTACCAGCTGCAGATTGCTTTTCCTTACGAGGAGGGTTCTTTGTGGATCAACGCAATTTTTTATTATGGTATTTCGTTTTGAAATTAATCTAGGAAACGTGGTGGAGTATGTGAAATTTCGGTTTTTGTCTTTATATCAGATGGTATGAACTACAGCTCATGTATTTTACATTATTATACAGGGAATTGAAAGACCTTTATAATAAGGTATCACTCGACCCTCCGCTCCATTTAAGATTTTAGGGTTGGTGTCACCCCCGCCCAGGGGGCTGCACGTGTTAACGTGATTTTTTGACAAACTTGTGTGACCCCCTCGAAAACAAAATCGACGGGTCTGAGCGGTTTTAAAAAAAAACTGATCTGCCCTACTTGGTTCGATTTTCCGTTTGTCGTTAACCAGTTCTGTTTGAGACAAAAACTGCTGCAAAGCTGCGCTACTCGCGCAGTCTTAACCTTTATATAAAAATATTGTAACTGCAATAAGTACAAATACGTTATTTTTTTAAAACGTCTTAACTTAAAAGCTTAGTTACTCTTACAATGTGGTCAGGAGGTAGATAGGAGAATTAATGGCACACTGTGCTACATGTGCGCTTGCGCAAATCCGTCTTGCAGGATTGAAATCCAAACATTTTCACGAGAAAATACTGTATGAAAACTAATCATGAAAAATTTAGAAAACAAATTAAAATATTCATTTTATACAGGGTGTTTCAGTGTATTGTTGCATAACTTTAAGGTGAGATAGAACCTTCAAAATTAATGCATAAAGTCTATATAAGCATGGGTCGAAAAATTCGTGGCTTCCGAAATACAGGGTGTTTAAATTTACTTTCTAAAATAGTTTTTTTTAAATATTTCGAACAATATTTGATGTATAACAGTGAAAATTGGTATACAAGGGTTTTTTGGTACGACAAAACGAACCATGGGCATAGTTTTACTGTAGCCGCTAGAGGGCGCTTTCTACTGTACCTGTAGTGTATTAAAATGACCGAAAAAAATTTCTCAGTGCAACTGTTTGCTTTTTGAATAAAAAAACAGATTATTCGCACATTTCAACATAAAAAAGCTCTCTTGTGAATTTTCGTTATAGTGAGCCGTTTTTGAGATATTTCGATTTTTAGGGTTCGGCGCATTTTTAATTATTTATGATAAAATAACGTTAAAAAGTCAGTATCTCGATAATTTTTATAAGTAAGCTGTGCGTGCAAAGATTTTTGAAATTGAAAGCAGAATAAGGTTAAACGTCAATTAGTTGACAGTTAGTTTTGTTGTCTGTTGAAACCTGAAACGTTTTTTTGCAATTGTGAATGCACGAAATTTAGCTTCTTTTACCTGTTTTCTTTTGTAAGTTTTTGTAAAAATGCCATTTTTATTCTCCAATCAAGAGTTAGCGGATATTCATTTTGTGTATGGCTTTGTAAATGGAAACGCAGCAGAAGCAGCCAGAGAATACGCACGAAGATTTCCAAACAGACGACAACCAACTCGCTCAGTATTTGTAAGAGTGCATCGTCAAATAATGGAAAATGGGTTTGGAAATCTCCAAAGGGATCAAAACATAAATGTTCGTCAGCGCAGATTTACCCGTATGATTCTGCGTGAGTTTGATAGAGATCCGACCACAAGTGTTAGGAGAGTTTCTGGTGCCTTGGGAATTTCAGCAAGCCATGTTAACCGTGTTCTTAGAAATGACCATAGACGTCCTTACCATTTGCAACCTGTGCAAGGACTTCAGCCAGGGGACGGAGAACGAAGAATCAAATTTTGTCAGTAGATTCTTGATAGAACTAGGGAGTTTTGAAGTAACGTTTTATGGACCGATGAGTCATGCTTCACTAGACGTGGAGTGGTAAATTTTCATAATCAACATATTTGGTCGCATGAAAATCTACACGCAGTTCGGGAAAGAAATTTTCAGCATGAATTTAGTGTGAACGTGTGGATTGGTATCTACCGTAACCGACTATTTGGACCCTACCTTTAGCCTGCAAGGTTAAATGCTGTGACCTTGGAATTTTTAAAGGCTGAACATGCAAGTATGTGGGATGATGTTATGTTAGATTTAAGAAGATTGGCCTGGTTCCAGCTTGATGGTTGTCCAGCTCATTATTCGAGAATAGTTAGAAACTGGCTGAACGAAAGTTATCCAGAAAGATGGATTGGCCGTGGAGGACCAGTCGCCTGGCCTCCACGATCCCCTGACCTAAATCCATTAGATTTCTTTGTGTGGGGATTTCTAAAAGAAAAAGTGTACCAGGCTCCCGTAACCACAAGAGATATGCTAATAGACAGAATCAGGAATGCATGTGATGGAATAAGGCCTTATTTGAATAATGCTATACCACGTTCGATCATTCGTAGATGTGAATTGTGTATTGAACAATTGGGTTAACATTCCGAGCAACTACTTTAGACTTTGTATGTTTGTCATGACTATCCAATAGCATTTTAGTTGTAAATAATTAATTTAATTTGTTAAAAATAATATTGGAAAATTAAACAAATTAATATTCTGTTTTTTTTGTGTTTATTTGGAGCTAGGAATTATTGCTGTGTTTAAAAACACAATCTAAACGATCATCTTAATTACTTGTAATGCCCAAATCGAAAATGTAAAAAAAAAATACTATTTTCCAATAAATAATTAAAAATGCATCGAACCTTAGAAATCGAAATATCTCAAAAACGGCTAACTATAACGAAAACTCACAGGAGACCGTTTTCATGCAGAAAAGTGCGAAGAATCAGTTTTTTTATTCAAAAAGCAAAAAATTGCACTAAGAAAAAATTGTCAGTCATTTTAATATACTTCAGGTACAGTAGAGAGCGCCCTCTAGCGGCTACAGTAAAACTATGCCCATGGTTCGTTTTGCCGTACCAAAAAACACTTGTATACCAATATTCACTGTTATACATCAAATATTGTTCGAAATATTTAAAAAAAACTATTTTAAAAAGTAAAACACCCTGTATTTCGGAAGCCACGCATGTTTATATAGACTTTATGCATTAATTTTAAAAGTTCTATCGAATCTTAAAGTTATGCAACAATAAACTGAAACACCCTGTATATATATACTTAAATTAGTTCTTTCTTTAACCTTTCACTTCCCAAAGTTTTTCAATGTAAAAAATATTCACTACTATTATTACTTTTGTTAAAGTTGCAACATTCTACTTGTATGTTGTATTTTGTTGTACTTTTGTACTACTTTTTGCGGTTAAGTTTCACAGAGTTACATTAGCGAAGAAACAGTGTTAAGTAATCCTACTCTTGGAGTTTCTTATCCTTTTTTATTCGCTATCCTCAATTTATGAAAAATAGGTCACTCATGTATTCAAGTATGAAAAGCAGAGAACCAAGAGAGTCGACCTGAGGCGTATTTCATATTTAAATGCTGTCAACTCGGGTAGTTTGAGGTACGCTGTGTGTGCCATGTGTTTTTTCTACGAGACGCGGATTGTGTTGTTTTATCTACTCACGTAGAATGTCTACTCTTATTGACACAACGATGATAAAATTTTCCAATGTCAGAATAAAGGTACCTAAATATCCGCACAGCATCTGTATTTTGCGTACATTGACGGCTCTCAAATTGAAACCATACGTTGTTGCTAAATAACTTTGCGATTAACTCACATTCAGAGGAACACCTTCTAATAATTGTGACAAAAGTTTGTCGAAGAAAATCTGAATGAATTTCACCGGTCATTTAATGAAAATCTATGTGGAAAATGAGTTCTTTTTACAGTATGCACATCTTCTACTGCCCATGTCGTATAAATGTGGGCTCGTCCGTACACAAAATTTATTTCGTATTTCTATTCTAAACTCCACTGTCAAAATTCAACCCTTCTAGGATGATCTTCAGGTTGTAACGCTTGTATCCGTTGACAATTACTCTGATTAGGTAAGAGTACCAATACAGCGGAGTACTTATTCTTGGGTACAACTCATCCGAGGATTCAGGATCAGTTTCCGTAGCCACAAATAACGAACCTCCAACATCAAGGGAACCATCTAATACTGCTAATGGCCTTCCCTGAATTATCGTCGAGCTTTACAGGATTCTATACCGCATTCGGCTTGCAGAAATTTGCAATTAAATGGGAGCAACACTTCAATACCCATAATACGGCCATCCATCACTTGGTACATTTGTGCTAGCAGGTGCATTGGGGCCATTGCTCCGATGGCCCCAAAATTCATGAATTATACATGTATGTTTGTGGATCTATTGATGTATCATCAAATATGGTAAGTTTTTAACACGTTGTTTGTTAGCTTGACCTGTATGTATACTAAGTGACATATAAATCCGAACACCCAGTTTAAATGGTTTTATTTTAATAAAAGTTGGTGAATGTATTTATCTTACTGTAAATAACAAGTGAAAAAATTTTCAGCCTTATCAGTTGGACATTCCGGTTTTTATACTGATTTTTTTTAATTCACTAACGCTCTAAAAATGAATATTTCAGCCGCAGTAAAGAATCAACGTTGGCGGATTTTGGTTCTTGACATCCTTTACGATCGGTTACGATGCCTAGAGTACGGAGACCTGTACGATTTCGTCAACTTAGTGAGTTTGAGAGGGGCCGTATAGCGGGACTTAGAGAAACTGGACTTTTTTTTCGGGCAATTGCAGTTAGAGTGCAAAGAAGTGTAGACACTGTGGTTAGGAGTTGTCAGGCATGGCTTCGAGAAGGCCGTACGCAAAGAGCAAGGGGCACTGGACGCCGCCGTAGAACAACGGACCGTGAAGATCACCGCCTAAGATTATTGGCCTTAAGGGACCGTTTCTTCACTAAGGTCCATTGCAAATGAATGGTTTGCAGAACACGGAAGACCTATTGGCATGCGAAGTGTTTACCGACGGATGAGAATTTTTGGCTTGTTTTTATACAGGCCACACTGGGTCCTCCCTTTAACTCGAGAACACCGACGTAATCGCCTTGAGTGGTGCAGACAACGGTCACTCTGGGATCAGGAATGGAACAGTATTGTCTTTAGTGACGAGTCTCGGTTTTGTTTAGGCATGAACGATGGTCGTGCCAAGGTTAGAAGGCGACGTGGTGAAAGGAGGAATCCACAGTTTTTTGTTGAAAGACATGTTCATCACACTGTTTCGGTTATGGTTTGGGGTGCTATAGCTTATGGTTCCAGGTCACCTTTAATCATCATCAGAGGTAACATGAACGCGCAGCGTTATATCCGCGAAGTTCTAGAACCCCATCTTTTACCCTATCTTGACACCCTGGCAGATCCAACTTTCCAACAAGATAATGCCCGACCACATGTTGCAAGAGTCACAATAGACTTTTTTCAACATAATGTCACATTGTTTTTTTTTATATCGAAACAGCCGCGCAGGCAGAAGCCTAAATGCCGGAACACCGCGGCTGCTATGATGATCCCAAAGAAATTTTGTTAATACGATTTTTGAACTGCCTAAGGTTAGTAGAACTGGGAAAAGCTTCCTCCCGTGGATTGTTCCACAATCTAGACACCCTCAGGACAAAGGAGCGGTCGTATCGGCCAGTTCTGGATGTACGAAGTTTGACACGGTTAGGATGGGACGCCGAAGTCAGGCGGGTCTGTCTAGCAGGCACATCGCGCGGCGGCATCATAGAAGAGAGCTCTGAGGAGCAAAGCCCGTTGGTGTAGCGATAGAAAAGAGCTAGATCGCCGACGGCTCGCCGGTGCGAAAGAGTCCCGAGACTGTCTGTTAGAGAAGAGTCATCGATCAGTCGGATCGCCCTCCTCTGGACAGCATCGAGCATGGACAATGTAGTCGGGGCGGCAGCACCCCAAATGTGTTAGCAATACTCGACGCTAGGCCTTATCTGGGCCTATAGAGTGAGAAGGTCATGCGGAGAAAAGTACTTCTTAGCCCTAAACAAATAGCCTAGCTTTTTCCGAGCAGCTGCAGCTATTGAAGAGATGTGTTGGTGCCAGATCAGGTCCTCGGTGATCTGGACTCCGACCAGCCGAAATGAATGGCTCTTTGGTAGAACTCGACCGTCCATCGAAACTGTATGAGCGCTAGGACGCTTTTTGTTCGTCAAAGTACAGTACTGTGTTTTGGAAGCATTGAACTGTACAAGATTGTTGCGTCCCCAAGCAGTGATAGCCTCCAGGTCTCTTGTCAGAGAAGAAGTCGTCGCTAGTCTTCTTTTTTCCAGCTCAGCGGCAGAGATCGGCTTGTCACTCTGAATTCCTGCATGTAGAGTGCTGTCATCAGCGAAGGTGTGGATTGGGTTGGTCGTGCAGGAAAGGAGGTCGTTGATATGTAAGAGAAACAGTGTTGGAGCCAAGACCGATCCCTGGGGAACACCCGCGTTGACGTTGTAGGATGAAGAGGAGAATCCGTCAATTACGACGGATATCTTGCGGCCAGAGATAAAGTCAGCCACCCATCTGCAAAGCTTTTCTGGGAGGCCGTAGGATGGAAGTTTGCTCAAGAAGGCAGCGTGCCACAGCTGATCGAACGCTTTCGTGATGTCAAGAGCAACGACATGAGCCTCACCATGAGACTGGATGAGTTTACTCCACAGTTGCGTGACGTAAGCTAAGAGGTCCCCTGTGGATCGTTGGTGCCGGAAACCGTACTGCCTGTCGCTAATCAAGCTGTGACGTTCGAGGTAGTCCAGAAGCTCGCGATTTATGCACCTCTCCATCACTTTACTTATAACAGAAAGCAGAGCTATAGGCCTGTAGTTGTAAGGGTCGGTTTTAGATCCTTTTTTTGGGATGGGCTGTACATGAGCAAATTTCCAGTTTTCTGGGAAGGTGCCGGATTCATAAGATATCTGGAAGAGACGCGAAAGAACTGGAGCAAGCTCCGCTGCACATCTCTTCAGTACAATGGCAGGAATCAAGTCCGGACCAGAAGCTTTGTTGATGTCGAGCGACAAGAGCACTCGTCTTACGGTCTTATGCCTGAATGTTACCTCCCGCATAGTGTGGGGAACCCTTTGAATTGACGGCACTTGGGCGTTGGTGGGGACGTCCATGGTGGAGTTGGCAGCAAAGATCTTGGCTAGCACTTCCGCCTTGGCCTTTGAGTCGAATACAATAGTTCCATCCTGACACGTAAGTGGTGGAAGGCTACTGTGTGAGAAGTTCTTTTCAATCTGCTTGGCCAGCGTCCAGAAAGACCGACTGCCATTGCGCTGCGACATTACCCTGTGCCTAACTTTTATATCATGCTGGTTTTTGGCATTGCGAACCGCTTCGTTATATTTGTTTCTGGACTCGACGTCGGCTTGTCTGTTCTCTACAGTGGGGTTTTGTAAGTAGGTTCTGTGGGCCTTGATCTTCTGCTGGCGAGCAGTGTCACACGATTTGTTGAACCAGCCGTTGGACCCTGGTTTAGGAACTTTCACTGTGTGAGGGATGTATTCCTCCATTCCGACGTGGATAATTTCGGTTATTGAAGAACAGACAGTCGACGCATCCGCGTCAGTGAAACAGACATCTCTCCAAGGTAAGCTAGAGAAGAAGTCTCTGAGCCCCTCCCAGTCTGCATGTCCGTAATGCCAAGTTTTGCGGCCTGTGCGAGTTTCTGCTGACACAGCGGCTTCGGACCGAAACCTAACCTCCACAACACCGTGATCTGAGTTACCCAGGGGGGACAGGACAGCAGTGCCATGGCCACCAAGATCTCCCGACTTCTCCCCAATTGAGCACGCGTGGGATATGATGGGTAGGAGATTGCTCAATTTGCAACGTCCTCCTCAGACTCTAGAAGCACTTCGAGAGGAGTTGGTGGTTGCCTGGAATGAGATACCACAGGAGGACATTGACCACCTGATCAGAAGCATGCCAAGGCGCGTTGGAGAATGCGTAGCACATCAGGGTGCATCCACACATTATTAAAGGACAAAGGGCTTTAAAGCAGTGCAATCATTTTAAAATTTTTATCATTTACTTATTATGCTTCATTAAGTACTTATACAAAATTTTATTAAAATAAAACCATTTAAACTGGGTGTTCGGATTTATATGTCACTTAGTATATGTAAGGTAATATTCCCATCTAATTTTCATCAATTTCAAGAAGTATGATTAGCTGACAGTACAAAAATTCTTAAAAAAAGACCGAATTTGAAATTTGGAAAAAATGAATTTGAAAATTTTGAAAATAATAGAAAAATTCGGAAATTTGGAATATAATTTGTTTGAAACTTAAATGTAGAATTTTTTTTAGAAAGAGCCACGCGTTGGGTGCTCGCTAATAAACGTTTTTTAGTCGCTATTTTATGGTCGATGAACATTCAATAATCAAAAAGTCGATTTTGACAATTTTTAAAAAACTTGAAATTGGAATTTGGAAAAGAAATGAATTTGAAAGTTTTGAAAATAATTGGAAAATTCTGAAATTTGGAAAATAGTTTGTAAATCCGAGAATTTTGAAAAAAAAGAATTCGGATAATTTGAATTTGTTTGGAAAGGATCACGCATTGGCTGCTTGATAATAAATGTTCTTTAGTTGCTATTTGTATCGCCGATGACAATACAGTAATCAAAAAATCGGATTTGAAAATTTTCAAAAGATTGAAGTTGAAATTTGGAAAAGAAATGAATTTGGAAAACAATTTGTGGATTAGGGAATTTTGAAAAAATAATGGAAAATTCGCAATATTTTTGGAATGAACCACGCATTGGACTCTTGATAATAAATGCTTTATAGTTGCTATTTTTATACAATAATCAGAAAATCGATTGAGTTATTTTTAAAAAAATTGAATTTGAAACTTTGAAAATTTGTTGAATAATTATTGGAACATTTCAATTTGAAATTTGGAAAATAATTGTAAAGTTCTGAAACTTGGAAGATAATTTCTAAATTTGGGAATTTTTTAAAAAAAAATGAAGTTTTGAATTTTTTTTTTTTTGGAAACAACCACGCATTGGATGCTTGATAATGAATGTTTTTTAGTTGCTATTTTTATGAAGTGACAATATAATAATAAAAGATCGAATTTGAAAATATTAGAAAAGGTGAAATTAAAACTTGGAAGAGAAATAGATTTGAAAATTTGGAAAATTCTGAAATTTGGAAAATAACTTGTGGATTTTGGGAATTTTGAAAATCAAAATTGGAAGTTTTGGATATATTTTAGAGAGAACCACCCATTGGGTGCTTGATAATAAATGTTTTTAAGTTGCTATTCACTAAATTGGAGTTATTAAGAAAATATAGTCAATGGCACCCCACGTTTGTTAGACTTTCTATTGCAGTATCACAGACTCTCCTATACGTTTTATTTAAATTTAAAAATGAAGAACGAACTGACCCGTTAGGCAGGTAAATGTTGAAAACGGCCACCATGACTCTCCATGCAATAATAAAGATTTTGCTCAAAACCTTGCCGCACGTTTTGCAATATTTTAGGAGTAATTTGAAGGCACTCATTCACAATTCTTTGTCGCAGGTCTTCTAATGATGTTGGCTGAGTAGCATAGAGTTTGCTTTTCAAATGACCCCACATAAAGAAATCCAAAGGTGATAAATCTGGCGATCCTGGGGGCCATTCAATGGCACCTCTTCTACCAATCCATCGATCTGGAAACGTCTGATCTAAATATTGTCGGACACGTAATGCGTGGGGCACCATCCTGTTGGAACATCAACCTATTCGCAATGTACCGCCGATCGTTCTGATTCTCAATTATGGCTGTTAATGCAGGATCTATGGCCCCTTCCAGTAATTTCAAATACATTTCACCGGTAAAATTTCACGGTAAGAAAAAAGGACCATCTAAATGATCGCCGAAAATATCAGCCCAAACATTTTTAATTTTTGTGGCTGCTGTGTATGAATCTCACGATAAATTCTGGGATTAGAATCGGACCAATATCGGACCAACTACGCCATTTAAGAAAAAGGAAGATTCGTCGGAAAAGCAAGTGTTGAAAAGAAAAGGTTCATCGTTTATAATTCGTTCACTCATATCTTCACAAAATTGTAATCGCTGATCAAAATCGTCTTCATTAAGTTCATGTACCAGGTGAATCTTATACGGATGAGAACTATGGGCCTTTAGAATCCGTTGGACAGTACGTCAACTAACACCACACACAGTCTCCAATTTGCGAGTACTTGCGTTTTTTATTGGCGACTGACCCAGTTTGTCGCTCATTAAATGTTTCTGCTGTTCTATTAGCGGACTGATTATTTCCCAAAAATATTTCGATAATTTCATCTTTCTGCTGTGGAATACACCATGGTTAATTTATGTAATAAAGCGTTACAAGTTATTTTAGCAACAAAGTTTTGTCAAATCAGTCGCAAACTATGTACTAAATTCTTATTTAAAATATGTACGAGATATTTCCTCATCTTTCTTCAAGAAATAACTTTTTTTGCCACAAAAAACGCTCCAATAGCTATTATCAACAACAAAATGATAAACCATGGGTGTAGTGAAGAAAATCATTTACCTATTAGGTAAATTCTCTTAGTCAAATTTCTTCTGAAAGTAGTAGGGGAGACACGGGCAGCCGGAATCACTTTCGGAGAGTGCCAATTCATAGCACGAAATTATTAAAAAATGATCTATCTGAATACTTTTATGTGGATTTTAATTATTTCAGAAACATTAAACACTACTATTTTAACTTTACAATATAGTTTGAGCAAGTTACGGCCTAAATTATTAAAGACTGTATTTGATTCTATTTGCCCGACCCTCTAGGGTAAAAGGAATCACAGGTGAGGGCAAAAGGATTCAAAAGAAAAAATATAATATGGAAAATAGAAAAATATATATTATCATTAAGGAAAACTGAAAATGGTAACTCTTACAATAATTATTCTCTTAACCTAATTATTTTCTCTAATCTTTAACCTGATTTTATTAATCTTGATATATATAAAATAAAAAAAAACTATTATTAGTAGAAACTGAAAAAGGTATTCTATAATTATTCTTAACTCAATTAGGTTCTCTGATCTTTGACCTGATTTTGACAATCTTGACAAATATAAATTCCAGTCTTGTAGCTTGTGCATTTCTGATGTGCCCACTTCTCACAGAAATTGCACTGTATCCAGTGTTCGCCTGGAATGGAGTTTTCAAAGGAATCGTCACATATCAAACATGGAGTTTCTTCTTCATCTGGAGCGGTTTTCGGTGGTGAAGGTGGACGAGGTATTTTCAGTTTGCTGGAATCTGTCTCTTGTTGGATCTTCCTTCTAACGCTTTTCACTCATTCTTTGCTCTTACTTTTTTCTCTAATTTCTTCTTTAATTGGCGTAGAAGTCAAAATCTCTGATTTCTGTTGATTCCTTTTTGTTTTGGGTTCTTTTCGTTTATCACATTTAGGTATAATATGAATATCAATAATTTTAATGCGATTATTTCCTTTTGGAGCGTCACTAGATTGTTTTAAGGTCGTACTATTATTGAGACCAGAAGGTTCAGGTTTTGCGAGATCATTATGGGCAGATGTATTGGGCGGTCCAATTTCAATAACATCCATATCTTGAGGATTATGGTTAATACGGACCTCTGGTTCTTCAATGTTAGTTACATCTGCTGGAAGGAAGTCCACTTCGGAAAAAACATCTAAATCACATCTTGCAATGCCAGTTTTTTCGAAACCTTTTATAGCGTTTGTTGGTGTTGCAGCTTTAAGGTAGGCATTATTAAAAATTTTGCCTATTTATGGTCTTCATTTGGTCTAACGTTGCTTACAAAAAACTTCATCCACTCCAGGAAAGCTTCGGAACTTATCCATCCAGAATCAGTTACTAACTGAGAAGAGAAAACTAGTGTAGGAGGAATATATGCTCCAGCAGCGGAACAACAAAACAGTGCCGTTACTAGTGTGCCTCGCTCGGAGGAAGATATAGCTCCAACTCCCTTTTTGCCTTTCAGGGAAATAACCTTAGGAGGCCTATTTGTAGAGGTTTGGATCCCTGTCTCATCTACATTGTACATATTTTCAGGCAAAATATTGTTTTTCTCGATGACGTCCCTCAAATTTTCGAAAAACCTCTCCACTTGTGGGCGATTAAAGCCACTGGCTCGTGCAACACTGGTCGGCTCAGGTGTCCGTAAGCTTAACTCAGGATGTCTCTTCATAAAATTTTGATACCATTGCTGACCCGCTGCATTATTTTTAAAACAATGAATAATGTGGTTCGCTTCGGCGTATTGATATGCTAACACACAAGTATCTCGTCGCGTAAGCCCATAAAAACGGCTATCAAGCTCTTTGATATGGGTAACAAATTCTTGTTCTTCTTCTGGAGTGAAAACCGTCTTAAATCTGCTCAGAGATTTAGTAGTTTGATTAGACTACACATGCTTAAGGAGCGTTGAGAATGGAATGTTATATATTAAAGACGCTTTTCTTATCGACTCCCCGTTACGCACTGCTTGCAATGCATGTTCCATGGATGTTTCTGTCCAGGTGCTTCCTCGTTCCGACTTTCTTTTATAGTTGAAATCCATCTAGAAAAGAAGCGAAAATTACATACCTACATGAAAATCGAAAATTGATATACGGGCAAAAGGAATCATGATCCCTTTTGCCTGATTCCTCTTGCCCGAAATGCACTGTCACAAAGGAAATAAAAATTTACGAGACGCTGGCAACAATGGACATATTTTCAAGGTTAGGTAGAAAAGTAGAAGTGCCAATCTTTCGATTATTAACTAAATCGTTTTGAATAAATGGCTGAGTCACTACTTACCCTTCTTCAAAAATCCTTTGAACAACTATTCAAGACGTAATTAATTAAAACACCTTAAAAAATATGAGGTAAAAACTTTAGCACGAGGGAACGCGTTGCGCATGAACTTGTGCCATACTCAGCGAATTGTTAAACAGCGTTGTCAGGTTTCTGTGATGAAGCTGTTTTCATTTATTTAGCTGATCCTTTTGCCACTATATCCCTTTTGCCCGATTTTACCCTACAAACTAATCTGATGTACCTATTAAAGTTTACTTTAAGCTTTTATTAACGTGATTTTTCGAAAAACTTGTGTCCCCCTCGAAAACAAAATCGATGGGTCTGAGCGTTTTCCCAAAAAAAAAACTGAGCTGCGAGTAAATGCGTCTGTTTCGTTTTCGATGCGCCCCCCTGTATTATAAAGAACATAACGCATTCACCATTTTTTCAATTGCAACCTTGAACAGGGCTGCAGGATTGAGTCAGAAAAAAATGTTGATATCGTCTTCTCTGTTCGTTGATGATGCCCGGTGGTATACAGGTTTTGTTTCATTTTGCGGAGACAATGTTTGCCAGCGAGTGCTCTATACGAGTGAGAATTGTTTTCTCAAGCGCAAACCTATATGCGGTAGCGATTCGTGGTAAAATGAGATTCTATTTAGATAAGCCGACAATATTGCTACTATACGTACAACGCAAATATTTATTGGTTCGGCAACACATCCATATTTATAAAATTCGTACCACCTCACACGCTAGTGAGCAAATATAGCAGATACAATGCAAATTTAAACACAACAGCCGCATTTCAGCGATATTTTATATTTTATGGAAATTTGCGAGACGGCAAAATCGGTTTCTCGGGATCTTCCCTTTTTTGTCATAAAATCAGTTCGTAGTATGTTTTTTAAGTGGATGAAAGGTGAATAGAGACTTCGAATATCAATTTATCAGGTGATAGCGATTTAAGAACAAGATGTAAGGTGACTTACCTATTATTTTAAGCCCAGAAGGCTCCTTAACCTCCTTTGTTTTGCTTCTACGAGCACCCTTTTTGTTTGTTTATCGGCCCCCATACGGCACTTCCTCCACTCTAAGGATAAAGTTGTTGTTGAAAGGCTATAAACTTTATGGGTTGTGGTGGTACGGTCTGGTTGCAAACGTTTTGACATCTAGTTCACTATGTAAGCTGTCCAATCATTTTCTTATAAAATGCACAGATGTTTCTCCATGTTTCAAGTGTATGAAGAACGCTCTTCCACACGTTATCATTCAGGACCGCGTGAATATGTTTACCTGGTGTAAAGAGCTAAGAATACTGGTCGATCTCAGTATTATTGAGATGGACACAGTGGAAGACCTAGACAACCCCGAACTTTGCAAATTACACTGGACAACAAATTTTAGTTTTTTAATTGTATCTTGTGGGAAAAGTGCAGTTCTTTGTTAATTTTGGGGCGCTGAATCCAAAAATGACATAGGAAATAAAAAAATCAGTTGCGGTTTAGAAAAAAAAATTATTTTTAAGAATTAACAAGATTCATATACTTATAAGAATCACTATATGCGCTGTCTTTTTGCTGTTCTTTTATGGATCGTTTCTGGAGCATCTCTAGCAAGAGTCCAACAGTAGTCCGCAAGCATGGAAGGATTCCACTTTCCCTGGTACCTTTTTTCCATTGTTGAAATATCCTGATGAAAACGTTCGCCGTGCTCATCACTTACGGCTCCGCAATTGTCAGGAAAAAAGTCCAGGTGTGAGTCTAGGAAATGTATCTTAAGAGACATATTACAGCCCATCTTTTGATACGATGATAGCATATTTTTGACAAGGGTTTTATAGTTTTCAGCTTTTCTATTTCCCAAGAAATTAGTGACCACCAGACGGAAATCATTCCAAGCAGTTTTTTCAATACCTGTTAAAGTGTTTTCAAAATGTGTATCTTTCAAAATATTTCGAATCTGTGGCCCAACAAAAATACCTTCTTTAATCTTTGCCTCACTTAGTCTTGGAAATTTCTGACGCAGGTATTGAAAAGCTGACCCATCTCTATCTAATGCCTTGACAAAGTTTTTCATTAGGCCCAACTTGATATGCAGTGGTGGTAATAAATTTTTTTTCGAATCTACTAATGGCATATGCTGTACATTTTTTTGACCTGGCTCTAGGAATTGACGAACATACCAGTTTTGTCTGGTGTAATGAAGTGCCTTTGCTCGACTATCCCATTCACACAAAAAACAGCAAAACTTTGTGTAGCCTAGCTGCAGCCCAAGTAAAAGTGCAACAACTTTCAAACCGCCACAAATATGCCATTGGTGCTCATCGTATTTTATGCATGTCAATAGGTACTTCATATTGTCATATGATTCTTTCATGTGAACTGCATACCCTACAGGAAGAGATGGTAAAATATTTCCAATATGCAATAACACTGCCTTTAAACTCAATGTTGATCTGTCTATAAACAATCTCCATTCTTCTGGGTTATAGTTTATATTTAAAGCCGCCAGTAAGCCGTTAATGTTACTGCAGAAAACCAAGTTATTCTCCATATTGAAAAATGGTTCTAAGCCTTTGTGGCGTTTACGAAAAACACATACCGAAACATCGTCTTCTAACAAGTTCCACTGCTGCAGTCTTGATCCAAGTAACTCTCCTTACATTTTGGAAGTTCTAAATCTCTTACAAGATCATTTAATTCTGACTGTGTTACTTTGTGCGGTTGGTGACATGACGTGCTCGGTATAAAATCAGGATCTCTTGACGTTGATGGCATATATTCTTCCTGACGAATCACTCGATCGCCATGATCTGATTCGTTTTCTGATTCGCAAGTGTAGGATTCTGGGGGTTTTGCAATAGGATTTTCGTCACTGTGAGGCACAGGTCTCATCGCAGATGGTATGTTTGGGTAGTTAATGACCGATTTTTTTTTCTTGGACATACCTGTGGCTTGTCCAACACAAGGTACCATGCAAAAGTAACAATCATTAATATGATTTGTAGGCTCTCTCCAAACCATTGGGACAGCAAAGCGCATAGACCGTTTTTTGCCATTTAACCAGCTCCTCAGACTTGAAGCACATGTATTACAGCAGATGTGGGGTGCCCACTGTTTGTCTTGATCACCTAGTTTACAACCGAAATGAAGCTGTTATGCCTTTGCTATTAGTGGAGTAATAGACCGTCTCTGAGACGCAAAAGTCACATCATCACACACGCAACAAAACTGATCTGGATTGTTTACACACTTTCGAGACATCTTGCATGAACGCTGTCAGCCAACTGAGGAAAAAATGGCTAATATAAAACAATATAATGTACACGTATGTATAACGTAACACAATCATGCCGATTACATCATCTTTCCTTGCCGAATATAAAAATGTAGCACGTGCATTCTTGTGAATTACGGTATATTAACACTGTCACAGCAGGAACACATAATTACCGTATCTCTAAAACTTGAACTAATTTTGAAAAAATAGGTTTCATTCCGGTTTTAGCACATTAAAAATAGTAATATTTTGTTGATTTTATTTATGATATTTTTTGGCTATTGATCAGTGTTATGGAAGGAGTATTGAATCTTCTTCTTCTTCTTCTTCCTACTTTATTAATAGGTTCATGCCTCTTTTACTTCGATTTTTAACCTTCCTCGGTCGTCCCATTGATCTTCTTCCATTTGGCGATTTGTCTCTTGCTATTCGTACTGTTCCATTTTCTGTCATTCTTTCCATATATGTTGAATCCATTCTATTTCTCTTCTTTTGGTCCACAGGTTTATTTCCTCTATACCACATTTCGCTCGTATTTCCTTACTCTGTCTCTTAGAGTTTGGTTTGTTATTTTTCGTAGGACTTTCATCTCTCCTGTTTCCAATAATCTTTGTGTTTTCTCCGTATCTGCTCTTGTGTACATCATTATCGGTTTATTATTGATTTATAAATATATATCCAAGTTTTCGTTTCCGTAGTGAGGTATTTGTTTCTACCAGATTGTATTGTTGAGGCATCTTGCTGCTCCTTTCGCCATGTTCACTTGTTTTTGTACTTCTTCTTCCACTTTTCCATAGCTTGACAGTTTGATTCCCAGGTATTCCGTTTCCATCACTTGTTCTATTATGTTGTTATTCACGACCAGTTTACATCGTCTCGGTTCCGATATCACTATCGATTTAGTTTTCTCTGTTGAAATCACCATGTTGTATATGAGCGCCGTATCTACGAATTCTTTAATTAATCTTTGTAGGTCGTCTTCATTTTCGGCTATTATTATGGCGTCGTCGGCGTAGCATATTATCTGCATTTCCTTTTCTCGTAACTCCTTGTCTAATGCCACTTTCATACTTGATAGGTTGCCAGAGTTTTCTTTTACATCTTATATTGAATCTATAGTAGAAAATCCTTCAAGAAGAACTGGGAAGGTAGCTAGACAAGTGCAAGACCCCAAGGCTAAAGTGTGGCACACTCTGCGTGATGATGGATTTTACCAATATTTTTGCAAGCTAAGGATGTTTCTGCGGGTGCGTATTTGTGAGTGGTTATTATAACGACATTAAAATAAGCCCGGAAACTTCATACTTACAAGAACTAAAAAAATATTCCGATTCATACAATGAGCTTTATTGAGTTTTAGAGAAAGGAAGTTATGCTGCCGCATCATGTAAAGACGCCTTTTCCACAAACATTTTATTTAACGCAGTGTCTATGGGCTGCAGTTCTAGCTTTCACGTTCAGTAATTGCCTTTTCTAACAATGCGCCCCGAATGGTATATTATTCGTTGCATAGTAATCCACACCGGCCATATTTCATCTGCTAAAATGAAGGCCGAGCTGTAAAATAAACGATAAAACTGCTTGAAGGACCACCTAATGGACTTATTGTTCTCCTATACCAACACGCTATCCTTAAATGACTTGCATTATTTATGTTGTGCTATATTTGCATTGTTATCGATACGCTATTAAAAGTATGATATAACGTTTGACGGCCTTCGTCGCTTCGAATATGGCTAAAAAGGTGCTTGGTTTCGTTTTCCGACATCATATTAAATTTCAGTCAGACACAGTTAACCCGATTGGAGCAGCAGATCATAGATATGACAGCAGAAATATTTAATGACATGAGAACAGTAACGTGCATCGAAAATATGTACTAGAACTTGTAACTAAATTTCGGGAAACTTTGTCAGTCGCCAATAAAAAATGCAACATTGAAAATCCCATAAGGAACGAAGCAATAGAAGTGGGGGCTTTAGGGCAAGTTTATGTAGATCCTACGTTAAGTACCCGCAAATTGGAGACTGTGTGTGGTGTTAGTCGAGGTACTGTCCAACGGATTCTAAAGGCTCATAGTTTTCATCCGTATAAAATTCACCTCGTACAAGAACTTAATGAAGACGATTTTGATCGGCGATTTCAAATTTGTGAACGAATTATAAAAGATGAATATTTTCTATTCAACACTTGCTTTTCCGACGAATGTTCCGTTTTCTTAAATGGCGTAGTAAATCGTCAAAACTGCCGATATTGGTCCGATTCTAATCCCTGAATGTATCATGAGGTTCATACACAGCAGCCACAAAAATTAAATGTTTGGGCTGGTATGTTTGGCGATCATTTAATTGGTCATTTTCTCTTACCTGGAAATTTAACCGGAGAAATGTATTTGGAATTACTGGAAGACGCCATAGATCCTGTATTAACAGCCATAATTGAAAATCAGAATGATCGGCGGTACATTGCGAATAGGTTGATGTTAGTGCCCCACGACATTACGCATTACGTGTTCGACAATATTTAGATCAGACGTTTCCAGATCGATGGATTGGTAGAAGAGGTGCCACTGAATGGCCCCCAAGATCGCCAGATTTAGCACCTTTGGATTTCTTTATGTGGGGTCATTTAAAAAGAATTGTGAATGAGTGCCTTCAAATTACTTTTCAAATATTGCAAAATCTGCGGCAACGTTTTGAGCAGAACCACGTATCGCTACATCCTATAGGTTGTATTGCAAAATTCTGTTGAACACTATTTTATCTTGTAGACGTCACTGAATCTATCGAATACGAGGCTTAGACTTAAAGTGGATCAACACACTTCCACGCTATGACCTCTACATGCAAAAACATAATATCGATCTTCTAACCATATTCGTGAAATAGAAATTGTATAAATATAAAATTGCGTTTTGTGCTATACCTTGCACGTGCTCGTACTTTTATATAATACGGCCATGATAGAAATCTATTACATCATGGTGCACTTATTATATCGTTCATCATAGTATTTAGAAGACGGCCAGCGCATGTATGGAACGGATCGGAACGCAATTGCTTGCAACATTCAATTCTGTACACGCACGACCATATTACGAGGCTTGATCCTTGTGTTTCGCCTCTTACCGTTTTGCAGATGCTTATTTGTTGAAGTTGTTGAGATTAAAACAAGTGATCTGTCGTTAAAGTGCAAGACGACTTGCCAATAGTCAATTACTATATTCTTATATTACCGATCTGTTTATAAATAGACGTCTAGGAAAGCACAGTCGGCTAATGCATAAATAAAAATAAACCCGCTCCTTGGAACAACAGTATCCAGATTATGTCCAATCGAAGTGCTAAAATATTAACGCTTCTGTTGTCGTCACTAGGATGCAGCGTTATTGACATAAAATGTCAATATGCCACCGGCCATAATGCTAATGTCTATATAAAACCCACTCTACTACTTTTATGACCCAATTCTAGTATCGACTGTATATTTTATTCACGATCCGCTGTATAATTCGTCGCTAATTGTAGCCACATTTCGTACAGACCGAATGTCAAGGGCATCCCGTAGTTCAGATCGATACTATCAATGCCGTCACAACGAAATACATTAGTTATTATGACACGACTCGTCTATAACTTTATTAGGCTGGGTAGTTTGTGGCCCGAATTGAACAAGGCTTTCAGTGCCGTCATTTGAAGTACCATATGTTTTTGTTTTTGGATAATAGCCCAAGAAAAGTCGTAAGAAGTAGATATCAAATCCGTCTTCTTCCATCTACTTTGGATAGTTTGAAATCCAAACAAACAAACGCTGCTTAGCAGGAACGAAACTGGACATCGCTGCTGTAATTACGTCAAACTTATGCCTATGTTAGATTCACTGTATAATAAATTTGTATCTATTTCCAGTATGCAAAGACTTGACTGCTTCTACATAGTTTGAGATGCAACTGTTGTAAAGGGTTTACCTCGGATCTGCAATTGATGCCGAATGGCGTCCCTGATGCTTTCATGTACTGTAGTCACCAGTTACTTTACTTTTGACTTATAAAATCAGGAAAAAACTGGGAGACTAACACACCTGCAACTACTATCCGCACTTCTATTTACCTTCTTACAATACATGGTTGTCACATGCAACTTAAAGTCGGGTTACTAGATACAATATTCCAAATGTAATAAAGTCCCAAACAGCAACAATGCAGTTAACCCACATATGCCTACAGCTGAAATCAATCAATTATAATAAAGTATGTTCTCTGCAAATTCATTCTATATGAAGCATATATTAAACAAACTTATTATTTAAATTTTATTTTAGGAAAAAGTGTAAAAAATACCGTACAAAATATGGTATACTAGGCACATAGGCGAACATTAAGGTTTAGTATGGAAGGACAAAAAACATTTTACATGCATCCCTATATTGCGCTTAGAGCACCTTGTTTTTGCTCTTTCATGACATAAGCCACATCTAGTTGGCTTTCCTTGTGGTATCACAAAATGATCTAAACGATCATAACGAATATTCATTAGCCGAAGGACGTCCTCTAGAAAAAGATGGCGGTTTCTTGTTTTGTTGTAACAAGGCTGTGGTAAGCCGCCGTCCAAATAATAACTGATCCATAGGTCCTCCGTGCGATCTATAAAGTTGCCAGGAATTATGAACAGCCATATCGATACAGCGGCTTTTTACCCCGGATGGAAATGCGACACAGACCAATATTTTGATCACAACGATCAACGCCGCCCATTTTTGCGTTGTATACATTTACAAGATGAGGCTGTTCTACCTAAAATCAAAAGCATTTTTGAAAACATTGATTTTTTTACAGATTGTGTTTCTTACCTGAATACTTTTTTTATCCTTTTGAGAGTATCGCTTTACGAAGCGAATTGTTTGCAATCCTGCGGCATTTGAACAGAGTGTTACTAAATTATTGTCATGCCATTTTACTGCAATTATGTTTGTATCGGAAATTTTGTTGTAATCGTAACTACCTCTCTTTTCCCTTTTCATAGCTAGCAGTACAAGTTGTAGAGAAATTTTTTCTGTCAATTTTATCATAAGAGGGAGAGAAAAATTGTCGAAAACTAAATGAAATTTTTCATTTGGTCATTTTCTCCTCAGTGCATCAGAATACTCTAATACCACACCAGCACCAACCCCCAAATCTGCATAATTCTTACTAATGTTGGTTGACGACCCTTGGTAAGGTTCAACCCAGAAAACGTAGATTAGTCTTGATGCGCCAACACATAATTTATAGCCGTATCGTATAGGTTTTCAGTGAATGAACTGTTTGCATGAGTGTCTCCCAAAATAAGGAACCATTGCCTCATCTACACTATGCCTTTCTGTCAAAATTCCATGTTCCATAAATTTTTGATTCAGGCTCGCAAATAAAGATCTAACTTTTGCAAACTTATCTCCTTGCTGTAAATTGTAGTTATCTACAAAATCGAAGTTTGACATAGAATACTCAAATTTATCTCGTGTAAGCGCTCCTGCGACGATTTGATTATTAGCATCTCTTTCATGTTCCCAGATCATTCTTCTACGTGGTACATCGACATAACCCCTCAATATTAGTGTTCCAATTAATGCCCTTATTTCATACTCTTGCACCTCTTGTTGGCGATTATTTTGGCTGGCATATCTATTTGTTTCAGCTGTTATGCGTGTTATAAGTTCGCCGACAAAAAAAAGTGAAAACCATTCAAGTGGATTCTTAGAAGAATTATTTTGTTCAAGAATTTCTTCGAAGTTCCCTGGAACTTCTTGTGGTAGATCCTCCTTCACCTATTTGTACGTTTTTCGTTTCTTTAGCTCTTTATTTTTTGTTTTTTTTTGGCCAATTCAGTCAATAGAATATTATCTTCGGAATCGGATGAAGATATGCTAAATTTTTCATGAGGTATGTTTATCTCAGCAGTTGCTTGTAATTGTGAACGCGGTAGATTATCAACTGACATTACATTCTCATTGCCGGAGTCCTCGTGTGTGAGAATGTCACAAGCATTGATTGGAGGCATCAATGTGATATTATCCACATCTGCTACTACATCTTCATTATCATCCAGCATAGCAAGGGCTTCCTCCAGAGTAAAGCCCCTAAAAATGAAACAGGCATGTATTTTCCTGGCGTACAATATTTTGCACACTCAAATATATTGTCGCAATTGTGAATCCAAAATAATAACATAAGTATACTAAGTGACATATAAATCCGAACACCCAGTTTAAATGGTTTTATTTTAATAAAATTTTGTATAAGTACTTAATGAAGCATAATAATTTACTTATTATATTATTATTATGAAAATTTCAAAATGATTGCACTGCTTTAAAGCCCTTTGACCTTTAATAATGTGTGGATGCACCCTGATGTGCTACGCATTCTCCAACGCGCCTAGGCATGCTTCTGATCAGGTGGTCAATGTCCTCCTGTGGTATCTCATTCCAGGCAACCACCAACTCCTCTCGAAGTGCTTCTAGAGTCTGAGGAGGACGTTGCAAATTGAGCAATCTCCTACCCATCATATCCCACACGTGCTCAATTGGGGATAAGTCGGGAGATCTTGGTGGCCATGGTAACAATGTGACATCATTATGTTGAAAGAAGTCTATTGTGACTCTTGCAACATGTGGTCGGGCATTATCTTGTTGGAAAGTTGGATCTGCCAGGGTGTCAAGATGGGGTAAAAGATGGGGTTCTAGAACTTCGTGGATATAACGCTGCGCGTTCGTGTTACCTCTGATGAAGATTAAAGGTGACCTGGAACCATAAGCTATAGCACCCCAAACCATAACTCCAACAGTGTGATGAACATGTCTTTCAACAAAAAACTGCGGATTTCTCCTTTCACCACGTTGCCTTCTAACCCTAGCACGACCATCGTGCATGCCTAAACAAAATCGAGACTCATCACTAAAGACAATACTGTTCCATTCCTGATCCCAGAGTGACCGTTGTCTGCATCACTCAAGGGGATTACGTCGGTGTTCTCGAGTTAAAGGGAGGACCCAGTGTGGCCGGTATGAAAACAAGCCAAAACTCCTTATTCGTCGGTAAACACTTCGCATGGCAATAGGTCTTCCGTGTTCTGCAAACCATTCATTTGCAATGGACCTGGTAGTGGAGAAACGGTCCGTTAAGGCCAATAATCTTAGGCGGCGATCTTTACGGTCTGTTGTTCTACGGCGGCGTCCAGTGCCCCTTGCTCTTTGCGTATTGGCCTTCTCGAAGCCATGCCTGACAACACCTAACCACAGTGTCTACACTTCTTTGCACTTTAACTGCAATTGCCCGAAAAGAAAGTCCAGCTTCCCGAAGTCCCACTATATGGCCCCTATCAAACTCACTAAGTTGACGAAATCGTACAGGTCTCCGTACTCTAGGCATCGTAACCGATCGTAAAGGATGTCAAGAACCAAAATCCGCCAGCGTTGATTCTTTACTGCGGCTGAAATATTCATTTTTAGAGCGTTAGTGAATTAAAAAAAGCAGTATAAAAACCGGAATGTCCAACTGATAAGGGTGAAAATTTTTTCTCTTGCTATTTACAGTATGATAAATACATTCACTAGATTTTATTAAAATAAAACCATTTAAACTTCGTGTTCGGATTTATATTTCACTTAGTATAATTTGGCATTATAACTGGAAAAAAGCATGTGTGTTTTATTGGTAGAAGCAATCAAAACATTTTTTTTATTTACGTAAAGACCATATATTTACTTACTTGGCAAATCGTATTCCATATTCAGCCATGTCACAAAAAATAAAAACTTCTTCACAAAATCGCAAAAAAATCTCAATACAACGATAATACCCAACCGCACTAAGGCTTACTGAATACATCTGTGTATTACCGCGTCAAAATAAGCACAGGTCGTTGCAAGTCGCGACTTGTTTACGGTGTACTATAAATTGTACGCTAGGCATATCTGGATTAATGCCTCTTGACCTTATCCAATACTTTCTTCAAAATGCTGACCAAGAATTCATCTACCACATCTGTCAAATTTATAAGCTTTTCAAGACACACCTCTACCAAAACTTGAAACGTGTATAGTGTCACCGTGAAACCACTACTATATGTCATTTGCAAAATAATTTAAGGTACCGTCGAATCATCACTAATTCACTCATATTGTGTTTCAGGTAAGGCTGCACACAAAATGAAGTATTGCAAGAGCAACGGTGAGTTCGGAGATATACTAGGTGACAAAAAAAGGTAAACACCTAGGTACGTTTATCCGATTTTAACAATTTTTGGCATATACGAGTACATATGTTCAATGTTCTACGATTTCTTATACACGCATCGACAGGCCTGGGCAACGTGCTGATAAGGAGGTCAACATTCTTTTTTGATATCTCATTCCAGGCTACTGCAACTTCGCGAGTAAGAGCTGCTAAAATATGTGGAGGGTGATGTAAATTGTAGAACCTACGACGTATCGTGTCCCAGACATGTTCAATTGGAGATATGTCAGGCGTCACTAAATGCGACTTGATTCCATTCCAGGCCCTATAGAATTCTTTCTCTACACCAGAGCAAACGGTTACGCCGATGTTCAGCTGTGAGATGTAGCCCCCATTGTGAGCGATAAAAAAAGGCCAAGCCGTAAGCATACCAACCATCCTTCTATGCTCTTCAAACCACTGATTAGCGATGGCTCGAGTACCACTGAGTACTAGTGAATCTGTCGCTCCGTGCTTCCTCTGGGACGTCTAAAACCCCTCGCTCGCTGTCCTCGGCCTTCGTGAGACCACGCTCGTTCACACTGCAATGTCTGCGTAAGGATCTGTTGGTCCTCCTAGAAACTTCTCTTATGGATAGACCGACAATTCGACCCCCGCACTCTAGGCATTTTGAGCAATCACAAGAAGACTTCTCGGTAAGCTACATGAAACTTAACATTTGACTGACCATTTTCGCACTTGTTGTTCATGGCAAGATAAATTGATATGTAAGAAATTCTTGAATTATAAGAGACATTATGAGGTGTTTACCGTTTTTTTTCACTCAGTATAGATAGGTAAACATATTTCATTGTCTGGAGAATACATTCATTCTTAATTACAAAACTTAAACTGTTACATAAATACATATGTAGGTTTAAAGTGAGTGAATTTTATAACTCACACACAGTATAATATGGTTTACGAATTGCCAAGTCTTTGACTTCGCGGCAGGATATTATAAAATTGTTAACTATTTTGACTACATCACATACATGTAAATGTCCTATAAATTATTGAGTCTTTCACAAGTGTTGGCGTAGAGCCGTTTTACACACAAGAGAATTACTCCGAAAATTATGGTCATAATTATGGCGAAAATCTTTGCTGTCGTATTACACGTAAAAGAATTCTTGTGAAAATGTTCGTGGTAAAAATATAAAACCCGTTCCATAGAATATGCGCGAGAATCGGCGCAGAGGGTTATTTCCGTGCATGTCAATATCAAATGTCAACGACAACAACATAAACTCACTTGCATGAAAATTTTCAGCATGAATTTAGTGTGAACGTGTGGATTGGTATCTGCCGTAATTGACTATTTGGACCCTACCTTTTGCCTTCAAGGTTGAATGCTGCGACCTTCTTGGAATTTTTAAAAGCTGAACATGCAAATATGTGGGATGATGTTATGTTATATTTAAGAAGATTGGCCTGGTTCCAGCTTGATGGTAGTCCAGCTCATTATTCGAGAATAGTTATAAACTGGCTGGACGAAAATTATCCAGAAAGATGGATCGGCCATGGAGGGCCAGTCGCCTGGCCTCCACGATCCCCTGACCTAAATCCATTAGATTTTTTGTGTGGGGATTTCTAAAAGAAAAAGTGTACCAGACTCCCATAACCACAAGAGATATGCTAATAGAAAGAATCAGGAATGCATGTGATCAAATAAGGCCTTATTTGAATAATGCTATACCACGTTCGGCCATTCGTAAATGTGAATTGTGTATTGAACAATTGGGTTTACATTTCGAGCAACTACTTTAGGTTTTGTATGTTTGTCCTAACTATCCAATAGCATTTTATTTGTAAATAATTAATTTAATTTGTTAATGATATTGGAAAATTAAACAAATTAATATTCTGTTTTTTTGTGTTTATTTGGAGTTAGGAATTATTGCTGTGTTTAAAAACACAATCTAAACGATCATCTTAATTACTTGTAATGCCCAAATCGAAAATGTAAAAAAATATTATTTTCCCATAAATAATTAAAAATGCATCGAACCCTAAAAATCGAAATATCTCAATAACGGCTAACTATAACGAAAACTCACAGGAGAGCTTTTTTATGTTTAAAAGTGTGAGGAATCAGTTTTTTTATTCAAAAAGCAAACAATTGCACTAAGGAATTTTTTTCGGTCATTTTAATACACTACAGGTGCAGTAGAGAGCGCCCTCTAGCGGCTACAGTAGAACTATGCCCATGGTTCGTTTTGTCGTACCAAAAAACCCTTGTATACCAATTTTCACTGTTATACATCAAATATTGTTCGAAATATTTAAAAAAAACTATTTTACACCCTGTATTTCGGAAGCCACGCATTTTTCGACGCATGTTTATATTAAAAGTTATGCAACAATAAACTGAAACACCCTGTATAATAAAATAAATCTTTGATAGTTGAGAAGGCAATTTGTCAGCAAGATTAGTAAAATCTTATTTATGATCAACGTTGTCTCAATGATCTGATGGATTCATACAAAGCAATGTAAGTTAATGATCAGTAGATCCTTCTTAGTACACCCATTGCAAAAGCTTCTAGGTGATTGATACGAATAGTCGAATCGCTATCTGTATTTGTTCTTGTTTCAATCTTTTGTGTTATAATACCCGATGTGCATATTTCCTTCTTCGCGTATATACCCCGTATATGAAAACGAAGGTTCTTCCAAGGTTCATCTACTATGGAAACCGCTAAATCTTTGAAATATCTAATTTATTCATCGATTGCATGAAACAGAGTTTCTATTTTCGGCCTTATTATATTGGTAATATTTCAGTAAGCAGCGCCGGCATGCCACAGTCAACCCTATCGACGACCGAGTCACAGCCGCTATCCTCACGTAAACCTAGCACGGAACGATTCCGGTTCATCGGCAAGTCGAAGTTCATGGCCGAGAAATGATAGTCCAAGATCCTAAGACTGCCAAGTATTACTCATTTTCTGGGACATTGAACGGCGCTTATACGTGCTAAGTTGAGTAAAGAGCGGACTCGGTTGCACCAAATGAGAAAAGTTAAGCAGTACTAGTACTAGAAAGGAAGGCGCGGGAAAAAGAACCTCCTATACATGCTTAAAGCTACTGGTATACGTAAGTCGAAAACTGAAGACGGAGCTGGAGCTGGGATTTATGGGACAAGGCAAAATACCTAGATCTCTATAAGTCTAGGTAATATTTCACTCTGAAGTAGTAAGTCCGCGCAAAGAGGTAATGAGGAATGAGATCGCAAAGATCGTCTCTACTGGTAGGAGATTGAGTGAATACTCTCAAAGAGCTGGGAAACCATGGGCACCAGAACCTGAAGGACACAAAGGAAATGAAAAGGTGGATGAGCTAACCCAACAGGGTGCGGCCAATCACTTTATAGGTCCAGGACCTTTTTGTGGCGTGACGAGAATACGCACTGAACAGTCCATAATATATATAACAAAGTTAAAGCCCCTAGAATGGTGGAACAGCAAATTAGGGCAAAGGCAGGCAAAATAGTTCATCAAAGAACAAACATCCGCACTTACAGAGGACCTAGTCGGATCTAATAAGAAGGCGACGAGCGCGGTAGTGGGACTTCTGACAGGACATCAATCTAAGTCGACATATGAGGCTCTTGAGTCTGTCAGAAGAGACCTCATGCCGTTTCTGCAGAGAGAGTTTCAGATAGTGCGAATCACAAATCCAGCAGCAGAAACTACAAGACCCTGTGTCAAGGTTATAGTGTCTGACTAAAGGATCAAGGGTGGACACAGTGCTTTAGATTGTGTATATGCATTGCTGTCTTTCAGAAAGTAAGTAGTGTCTGGAAGCCCTGAGTTCCTACTGTGTGAAAATAGTTAAACCAAAGATATAAGATGGCTGGGACCTGAAGACATTTTACTTCTTCAGCGACGGAAACTGACTTGGGTAGATGCCTCTTAGGTAATGCATATGCCAGTGCTCCAATGCTAATTTAAATTTTTGGTAGTGAAATTATTTTACGAACCATTGAATCAGTGTCACAATATAACAGTCCCTTCCAAATATTCAATTAATCACTGCATAGCATGGACTATTTTATTTCCCATGTTCGTTAGTTTTTACCTTTATGTTATTTAAATAGCGCCCTTTCAAGGACTTGAAGGAACCCTTTTCCGGTGCTCAAGGCAGCAATATTTTATGAAATAAGAATGGTAACACGCAACATGATGTAGATATATTTGAGCAATCTGCCAGTAAGTAACTTGAGTGTTAGTAATTAGTTACTAAAAATGCTAAAACTCACACCTTCAACCATATATAAATGAATGTATGATTTAATTGAAGAAAGTTTTTGTGTCGCCTTGTGACATATTGGAAGGAGTTCAATCTTGGAACTACTTAACTAAACATAGTTCTAAGTTCAGCGTTCATTGCTCTTTTCAGCGAAATAATTGAACGTAATAAAATAGAGAATCCTCCCCTGGAATTCTCTTTTATTCTCAATTTATTCTGCTGATCAATCAGGCTTTTTTCGTACATAGTCAGACATTCCAATGTTTAGCTTAAAATGTGTTGATTTTGATAAAAAAGAACGAGAAAGTGAGAAAAATCCCAGCCCATCCCTGAATTTTTGAAACGTTCATCCAGTTTTACATTACTCTCAGGTGACCGTGTCATCGTGCAAAATTCCGACAAAATCAGTTTAATAGTGCGTCAGATATTATAGGTATGACGTGTTTCAGACATCAGAATGGCTCTGCTTATACTACCCACCATTTCACTATGTCCATCTGGATACGAAACACCCTGCATACGAATATGCTCATTCTTGCTTATAATTCCTGTATCATAAATATTATTCAAGCTTCGTCTACGTAGGAAACCGTTAAATCTCTCAACAAATCTAAATTATCCATCGGTTGCATGAGTCACAATTTCTATTTTCGTCCTCATTTATATTTGAAATATTTCTGTAGATTGGCTTGTCGTTAGCGTCAGATTGCCGAGACTGACTCTATTATAATCGACTGCCTTCTAGGAATATTGAAGCGACCTGTCAGTTGTTAATAGTGTTGAATCGCGCGACCTTGTCAATGACCGAGTCACATTTCCTTTGCTATCTCCAGGCAGAGAATAATCGCGGCTTGCCGACAAGATGAAATTTTGGAAGCATTAGTCATGAGGTATGCGGAATTCAGAGTCATTTGATAGTTTGTGCTAGAAGTGCTACAGGAGAGTACCTTATATGGCATACGTATTAGTGCTTGTTTACGAAGCACGAATGTTTGCAAATCATGGAGTCGGTGTCACGATAGGGTACCAAGAGTTATTTTACAAATACCCGATTTGCGCTTACTGTATAATACGATATTGGAAGGCGACGTAATTTCCAATCATTTAGAACTTTATGTTGCTTAATCATCTTCGAGTTATATAAGCTTTACAAGACGATCATTTCAAATGGAAGCAACGTAGGGCCAAGTTATGAACAACTTATTTCCCCCATGCACTTAAGATGGCTTAACCTTATCCCGCTCCATCCAAATTGAGAACCAGAACATAATCTGCAATTAACAAAAACGTCGCGTCTGGAGTCTAAACATCTTATGAATAAATGACGGTCTGTGATGACCTAAGCCAAGAAAAATTTAAAACTGCACTTACATTCCATTTATAATAACGTGCAAAATCACATATTGACTTTATATTCGATGTTACTTCCCAGGTGATTAGATACGATAAAACAAACGAGGTGGGGAAGTGTTAATCTGTATCGCCACTTTATGTGTTATTGACCTTTCAGTCATTAACGAATCCTGATAATGACCAGGAACCTTCGTCGATCGCCCACATTATGACGTAAAAGCCGACACCTAAAAAGGCACAGTCATTATTTTCGAATGCTGACTCACGCAACCGAAGGCTTTTTAACTAACCATAAAAGGCCACCATAAAAACTTTTCCCATTGCTCCATACTCACGACACGGAAATAGTTTTATACTTTCCGACCGTGAATTTGTTCTAACGACGTTTTTGTACTAGCGAGATAGATGGCACCATGAGCGCGCTATCACAAGCTCAGAGGGTAATTTAGTGTGAAGAAAGTTGGTAAGTAAATGAGCGCGTTTGAAACAACATAATGTAAGAGTAGTACAGCTATAGGCGTTCCCGACCACCTAAAATAGCATGTGGAATTGTACCGTAAAACTTATAGGCGTTCCCGACCACTACACGTTCTGGACCAAAGTACGTTCTAGACCAGTCTCTCTAGACCAAAAGTCATTCTAGACCAGTCACTCTAGACCAAAGTACAAAAAAAAACGTCGTTTTTCAGCGCCTTTTTGTCACCATCCCCCTTAGTAGCGCGCGCGCGTGCGCATGCGCATGGGGCTCGTTCTGGCGAGCGTACTACTGGGGGGAGGAGGAGGGAGTGTAGATAGCAGAGAATAAACGATACGCTGTAAGGAGTTTATCTATCTTTATTTTTTTTTCTCACAGTTACACGTTGTTTTGAATTTAATTGTTTTATATAGTAATTCCCCTTTGTCATTATAATGTACCTGTATAGTTATGTTTTTTGTTGGTTGATTTGGTAGGGCTGGCACTTTTTCCCTTTTATTGCAAGGGCAACTTTGTTTTTGTTGTATGTTTTTGGTGGTGATGGTGGTGGTGGATGGTCCGGGTGCCGTTGATGCAGGTGCCGCCGGAGATGGAGTAGATTATATTGATTCGGAGCAAATCAGAGAGTTGTCTTCTTCTTCTTCTGAAAGTATGTGATAATTGATAGACTCTGGACAAAAGCAGAAGTGTTTTTGACATTTTAGGCAGTATGCTGTACCGTACTGTGACATTATAACAAATAATGAAAATGAAAAAAGAAGTTTTTGCTAATGAAGAAATTTATTTAAACACTAGCTTGTTATCATAAATGACAACTCAATACTTAAGTAAAGGAATATCTATCATGAGGTCCGGGACAAAATACAGATCAACTTCTCTCAGTTTTTCGAAAATTCGCCGACTTCATGTCATTGCTATTTTTTAAACGTTTTGTAGCTCCTGTTGATGATGACATAGTTAATCTTGAGAATAAAGTTACAACAGTACACACAGCACTAATTTGTCGAGGTACCCAATAAACGTTGAAGCTTCTTCGCACCTAAATGGTTATTTAGACGACAACGACCACGGCTCACGTTATACAGGGTGTAAACGTTGTGATAGTCATTACTTAAATGGGTGATCAAAATAAGTCAAAAAGTTCATATGACCCATGGTCCAAACACCCTGTATATAATAATATCGTCCTACAGTATATTCAGATAAGAGATAGACCGGATGTAAACAAAAGGTTCGGGTGATTTTCATGCTAACGCCGCCGTCTCGACGTAAAACAGGAGAACTCATTGGTCAATTCGCAATTAAATGCCTATGCCGAGCGGCAGAGCAGTCGTATCAAGGCAGAGTCACATTCAGGTTCAGACGTGTTACGTATGTCGTGTGCATCATTACAATTTGATATTTCTTTGGACGTTTTCGTTTGTTATCTTATTAAGTTGTTCAGCTTGTCGTTGTTATTGTTATACCTTGTTATTGATTGTTATTGTTATCAACTGCTTGCGCAAAATGCCCAGTAGTACAGATACTGCCGATGAAGTTGTAAACTCCGGTAGTCCACCTAGGAAACGCTCTAAAAAAAGACACCTGAGTACAGAAATGAAAGAGGTCATTTTGAATATATATAAGATCGAGCGCGAGGAGAACGAGGCATCAACCATCAAAGAAATTGTTGTGAAGGTTTCTCACAAAGTTGGGGTGTGTCGTGCATCAGTGTTTAATGTGTTAAGACAATACAAAAAAAATAACACCTTTTCTGAGCCAATGACTAGTAAACATCGCAAAAGTATTGTTAAATCATTGGATGAAGCTGATAAGCATGCGATTCGGAGGAAAGTGCATGAATTCCTCTTTAGGAATGAAATACCTACTATAGATAAAGTACTGCAGGAGGTAAATGGAGATACAACGTTGCCAAATTTCAAACGATCAACTTTCCATGCGTTACTGAAGCATTTAAATTTCAAATGGAAAAAACGGGGTCGTAATAGATAGAGAAGAAATTGTGCTATGGAGGAGGGATTATTTAACAAAAATTGGGAAATATAGAAATCAAAACAGGAAGATCTATTACCTTGATGAAACGTGGGTAAACGCAGGACACACTACAAGTAAAGTATGGGTTGATGATTCTGTAACTTCATCCAGGAGGGCCTTTCGAGATGGACTGTCCACCGGATTAAAAAATCCAGCAGGTAAATACGAGTAATAGACAACAATCGGATGTTTTTCAAACCTTGGGAACAAGGTTCTAAACATTAATTCCAGGGGGCAGATAAAACATATTACAAGTAACAAAACTTTTATAACTTTCGATAAAATGCGTGGATGTTTTATTGTCATTTTCATTTGTTAGAACTTTTTTAAGCCATGTTTTTATGTGTTTTCGATATTTCAATAATTTTTTAATATAATCTTAAAATATGTCGAATATTATAAACATAAAAAAGTTACTAAGTTTTATATTGTGTACCGTTCCTAATATTTCTAATCATTTTAATTCATACTTTAAGCTTTATAAAGTTATAATTTGTTAATATTAATATTTGCGCGTATTTCAGGTTCCTGATCATTCATTTTTTAAAGGTTTATAACTTTAAATCAAATTGTGAAGCGCTGAGTAATCCTACGACGTTCAATATTCTTTCTTTCAATATGACTAAATAATCCCAATTATAGCAATCTGATACTCATGACTCAATGTTTTTTCGCTGAATGTGATGAAAACATTTGAAAAAGGTTCGCTTATTGAAATAAATCTACACCAGTTAGTACTTCGATTTCCAGGTAAAGGGAAAAGGCTCATTATCTGCCATATTGGCAGTGAGGATGGATTTGTTATTGACGGTCTGTGGTGCTTTGAGTCTAAGAAAACTGGAGATTACCACGAGGAAATGAATGGCGAATCGTTTGAACAGTGGTTTTCAAAAATTTTACCGAACTTAGAGGAAAACGCAGTAATTGTGTTGGATAATGCGCCTTATCATTCTCGAAGAATGGAGAAGGTCCCAACAACGGCTTAAAGGAAAGTTGATGTTCAAAATTGGCTCCGCTCGAAAAATATCAACTTTGAAGAAGCAATGCTGAAAGTACAATTATTAAGAATTGTCAAGGATCACAAGGCGGAATATCAAAAATACGCCATTGACGAAATGGCAGCAAGTCAAAATAAAACTGTGCTCCGTTTATCTCCATACCATTGCGAGCTCAATCCCATTGAGCTCATATGGGCAGAGGTTAAAAATTATATAGCTAAGCACAATACAACTTTTAAATTTTGTGACCTCAAAGGACTTTTCAAAGAAGCACTAGAATTAATAACAGCGCAAAAATGGGAAAACTGTATTAAGCACGTGAAAGACAAAGTTGAAAAGAGAATGTGGGAACTGGACAATATTTTAGAGGAACAAGTCGAGCCATTCATTATTGACGTTGGTGCTTCAGGCAGTAGCGATGATGAAAGCTCATCAAGCTCATCTTTCCAATAAAAGATGTCGTTCATCAAATTCGGTAAGTTATAAGTAATTATAAAGCTACTGTATTTTTTAATTAATTATTGACATTTTTTAACCCTTTTTGGCAAAACCTATTCAAGAATCTACTTTCTGACAATGTTCAACCATGCAAATTTTTTTACATTTTGAACGTTTTAATTTGGTTACATATTTACCTAGAAATCAAAAAATATACTAATCAATATTCTAAAAGCAATTTTAAGAGATATACGATTATTTTTAATTTAGGCTAATTTAAACGCCATTTGGAGATTATATTCGACTGTATTTCACCAAACATCATGCGGCATCCGAAGCTGGAAATCGAAGTGAAAATTTTGAAACCCTTATGTATATTTACATCATTATATATTTCTTACCCCACCCCCACATGATCCTATATCCATCACCAATCGTATACGTACACATCGAATTGTGTTAATTTACTACAAAGTTACGCAAAGCAGCATCTACTATCCAAAATATGTACTGCGTGACTCTTAATACGTCCCTGCCGAATGTTACAGCGTTCGATGATCACGTGGTCTTGTTTATGTCCGGTCTATCTCTTATCTGAATATACTGTAGGTTGTTTCATATAACATCAATCGAAAGGTTAAATTCGTCTGTCGAGATCCGCACTCGGTCTCCTGAGATTGACCCGGGTAGCACCTCTTCTATAAATGTCAAAGGATTCAGTTTCCAGCAAGTGATATTACCACGCTCACTTCCCCATTTTCAGAGTTGACCTCCTAGCCCACTACGATGTATCGATAATTGCGATAGTCAAATGTTGACGGAGCATTGTAAATCTGAATCCTCACAATGGATTCGAGCCAGAACACATCCGCACGTCTTTCAGGTTAAATAATTTATGGCATTAGGGAGATGGTTCTGTCGATCGGCTTTGCACCTCGGTCAACTGGAATAAATTATTTAACGCGATTTTACCAGTTCGATGCAGGAGTCAGGAGAACTGGAACCAAGCGTAGAGCCGGTGGTCGTGCATACATTTCGTAGCATTTACCACATGGTTTAGTCAAGTTCAGCTGTGTGCTACATAATGAATACGATATGTGTACTGGGCATAGGAGAAGCCGTGAATGCGTCTAAATAATGCTTCCATATACAGGGTGACGGGAAAATAGATGCGGAGCCGGTGGGGGGAGATAGTACAAGCCAATCTGAGTTGATTTTACTATAGGAAATGCTGTCCGAAAATTAGCCGCTTTCGATTTATACTAATTTTTAAGATTTTATAAAATTAACGTCCATTATACGTTAAGCAAGTCATAAAACTTGAAAATTGGGTGTTTAATTTGATTTTTTTTTTGGGTTTTACAATAAAAATATTCTAAAGTACGAAAATTGATACTCAAATCTACATTATTGACGTAAGCTTCAAAATATACTAAGTGACATATAAATCCGAACACCCAGTTTAAATGGTTTTATTTTAATAAAAGTTGGTGAATGTATTTATCTTACTGTAAATAACAAGTGAAAAATTTTTCAGCCTTATCAGTTGGACATTCCGGTTTTTATACTCCTTTTTTTTTAATTCACTAACGCTCTAAAAATGAATATTTCAGCCGCAGTAAAGAATCAACGTTGGCGGATTTTGGTTCTTGACATCCTTTACGATCGGTTACGATGCCTAGAGTACGGAGGCCTGTAAGATTACGTCAACTTAGTGAATTTGATAGGGGCCGTATAGTGGGACTTCGGGAAGCTGGACTTTATTTTCGGGCAATTGCAGTTAGAGTGCTAAGAAGTGTAGACACTGTGGTTAGGTGTTGGCAGGCATGGCTTCGAGAAGGCCGTACGCAAAGAGCAAGGGGCACTGGACGCCGCCGTAGAACAACAGACCGTGAAGATCGCCGCCTAAGATTATTAGCCTTAAGGGACCGTTTCTTCACTACCAGGTCCATTGCAAATGAATGGTTTGCAGAACACGGAAGACCTATTGGCATGCGAAGTGTTTACCGACGAATTAGAAGTTTTGGTTTGTTTTCATACCGGCCACACTAGGTCCTCCCTTTAACTCGAGAACACCGACGTAATCGCCTTGAGTGGTGCAGACAACGGCCACTCTGGGATCAGGAATGGAACAGTATTGTCTTTAGTGACGAGTCTCGATTTTGTTTAGGCATGCACGATGGTCGTGCCAGGGTTAGAAGGCGACGTGGTGAAAGGAGGAATCCACAGTTTTTTGTTGAAATACGTGTTCATCACACTGTTAGAGTTATGGTTTGGGGTGCTATAGCTTATGGTTCCAGGTCACCTTTAATCTTCATCAGAGGTAACATAAACGCGCAGCGTTATATCCACGAAGTGCTAGAACGCCATCTTTTACCCTATCTTGACACCCTGGCAGATCCATCTTTCCAACAAGATAATGCCCGACCACATGTTGCAAGAGTCACAATAGACTTCTTTCAACATGTCACATTGTTACCGTGGTCACCAAGATCTCCCAACTTATCCCCAATTGAGCACGTGTGGGATATGATGGGTAGGAGATTGCTCAATTTGCAACGTCCTCCTCAGACTCTAGAAGCACTTCGAGAGGAGTTGGTGGTTGCCTGGAATGAGATACCACAGGAGAACATTGGCCACCTGATCAGAAGCATGCCTAGGCGTGTTGAAGGATGCGTAGCACATCAGGGTGCATCCACACATTATTAAAGGTCAAAGGGCTTTAAAGCAATGCAATCATTTTGAAATTTTTATCATTTACTTATTATGCTTCATTAAGTACTTATACAAAATTTTATTAAAATAAAACCATTTAAACTGGGTGTTCGGATTTATATGTCACTTAGTATACGTAGTACAGGGCAGTCGAAAAGCAGAACAAACATTAGCTTTTTAAAAACCCGGAAAGCCAAGATCTTTAAACGAATATCACATTTATTTATCATGGGATAAGTTTATACAGGATCGAATTCGCATAGCAAAGATCAGTGACCTTGTGCAAATACCTACGAGCATGCATCATCGGTTACATCCACCGTATTAAAACATCCATCGGATAAATGACGGTAGACGATTTACAGTAAATTGGACCGTCGCTGAAGCGGGAGAATTTTTTTTGAAAATTGAGTGGAAAGCCGGTTATACAAAGGGTAGGATTTGAATTATCGCTGCCGTTCGAAAGCCAGATTTATACGAAGCCTCCATCGAGACACTATACAAAAAAGGCGGTGTAAACCTTTGTATATCGGTTCTGTCGGATCGTATGGGGGGCTGCGAATTTAATTTGTTAGCCATAATACGAACAACTTACAATAATGATTTCATTTTTCATCCCTCCTAGTTCCAACCCGCCAGATCTTAGTTGAGTTATAATAATGATAATAATAATAATATTCACCATAAAAAAAACACAGACCACATGTCTGCTAATCGAAAAGGCCAGGAAATATAAAAACCTCGAAATCGAAATACCGCGCATGTGGAAAACAAAGACAAGAACGATGCCCATGGTCATCGAGGCTTTGGGGACTGTTACTATGTCATCCAAAAACAACATAAAAGAAATCACCGGAGATGTTTTTGCTACACAACTTCAAAAGATGGCACTGCTAGGAACAGCCCAAAGTGCTGGCGATATTTACAGTGGTTTTATATATTACACTAAAATAAAACCGTATCTGAGTAACGATTCCACCAGGGCTTTATAGCTACAGATTAATAAGTGATTGTTTAAAATTTCTCCGATCATGTAAAATTTTCTAATTAGTTTTCGTAGATTGTTAGTTAACCTAAGCACATGTTGCTTCCACTTAAGATTTTGATCTGTTTTTACACCAAGATGTCTGGTGTATGCTACCTCATTTATTTCATTTCCAAAACCATTTACTTGTATGCTGTTAAAATTCGGTCGATTTGCTGATGTTTAGATGAATCAAGCCAACATTATATTTTTTCTAATCCAAGAGATGTTTTTTCATATACGTCTTCCCATGTTTCCACCATACCGTTTTCTAGAATAATAACTGTCAAAGAGTTTATATATAATGTAAATAGTAATGGCCCAATAACGGTGCCCTGTGGTATGCCGATTTCTATTTCTGACGGGTCACTGATCACATTTCCGGTTTTAGTCGTCTGTATTCTACCTGTCAGGTAACTCGCAAAAACTTCCGACACAACACCCCTGCACCCATAAATATAGAGGACACCTAGAAGTGAGGCATAAGGCACTGTGTCAAATGTCTTTGCAAGGTCTAGAAAGGCCGCAATGCATTTCTTTCCTTGATCAAGATTTTTTGAAATGGTTGAAATGGCTCTTGTGAATTCCGGTCAAGCTCATCCCTTCTTCTAGGAAATGCGATACAGTCAATAATAATAATAATAAATATTTTTGTTTGGGGTGAGCTCCCCATACATGAAAACCCGCGAAACTAGTATTTGCTACTCATATATTGATCCATAAAAGTCACTAGCAGATGCTAATAACAATGGAATAATGTTCACAACGAATTTAAATTTTTAGTAAGAAATTATTATAATAAAGTAAACATTACCATATTTTCCAAAGCAAAGAACACCAAAGAGTAAAAAAGCATAAAAAATGTAAGGAAAGTAAAAAAGTATGTAATCAATGGTGATTTCACTTTTTGTCGAAAAGCTGGAAACGAGTATTGTTTATACACTTTTAGTAAGGAAATCATACTGGGTGTTGATGTGAAAATTTCCCACCTCGGATTTACCGAAAATCACTGATTGAAAGAAAACACGCTGAGACACGTCAAAAGATTTGTCTAAGGGGACCTTCTAACTACCTTTCACCCTCTGCCCCAGGGTCATCACTTCAAAAATTTTAAATTGAACAGGGAATATCGAGTAATAGCTTGTTTGAGAGGCATTTCGAAGTCCTTTGTTTTGACGTTTGATTTTTCAAAATCTGTCGATTCGTTTTTAAGGAAATTATGAAAATCTTTAATTATCTCAAATTGATCAGATAGAAAACAATTTCACTTTTTACTTAAATAAGTGTTCAAAATGTTGTCCGTCATTAGTCGCCAAACAATGATATCGACAATGTCCAAATCCCTGACGGACATTTTCAAAAACGTGGGTCCACGCTTTCAGGTTGGGGAGTAAATATAAGTGACATATAAATCCGAACACCCAGTTTAAATGGTTTTATTTTAATAAATATTTGTATAAGTACTTAATGAAGCATAATAAGTAAATGATAAAAATTTCAAAATGATTGCACTGCTTTAAAGCCCTTTGACCTTTAATAATGTGTTGATACACACATTCTCCAACGCGCCTAGGCATGCTTCTGAACAGGTGGTCAATGTCCTCCTATGGTATCTCATTCCAGGCAACCACCAACTCCTCTCGAAGTGCTTCTAGAGTCGGAGGAGGACGTTGCAAATTGAGCAATCTCCTACCCATCATATCCCACACGTGCTCAATTGGGGATAAGTAGGGAGATCTTGGTGGCCATGGTAACAATGTGACATCATTATGTTGAAAGAAGTCTATTGTGACTCTTGCAACATGTGGTCGGGCATTATCTTGTTGGAAAGTTGGATCTGTCAGGGTGTCAAGATGGGGTAAAAGATGGGGTTCTAGAACTTCGTGGATATAACGCTGCGCGTTCATGTTACCTCTGATGAAGATTAAAGGTGACCTGGAACCATAAGCTATAGCACCCCAAACCATAACTCCAACAGTGTGATGAACATGTCTTTCAACAAAAAACTGTGGATTGGTCCTTTCACCACGTCGCCTTCTAACCCTGGCACGACCATCGTGCATGCCTAAACAAAATCGAAACTCGTCACTAAAGACAATACTGTTCCATTCCTGATCCCAGAGTAACCGTTGTCTGCACCACTCAAGGCGATTACTTCGGTGTTTTCGAGTTAAAGGGAGGACTCAGTGTGGTCGTTATAAAAACAAGCCAAAACTTCTCATTCGTCGGTAAACGCTTCGCATGCCAATAGGTCTTCCGTGTTCTGGAAACCATTCATTTGCAATGGACCTGGTAGTGGAGAAACGGTCCCTTAAGGCCAATAATCTTAGGCGGCGCTCTTCACGGTCTGTTTTTCTACGGCGGCGTCCAGTGCCCCTTGCTCTTTGCGTACGGCCTTCTCGAAGCCATGCCTGACAACACTTAACCACAGTGTCTACACTTCTTTGCACTCTAACTGCAATTGCCCGAAAAGAAAGTCCAGCTTCCCGAAGTCCCACTATACGGCCCCTATCAAACTCACTAAGTTGACGAAATCGTACAGGTCTCCGTACTCTAGGCATCGTAACCGATCGTAAAGGATGTCAAGAACCAAAATCCGCCAACGTTGATTCTTTACTGCGGCTGAAATATTCATTTTTAGAGCGTTAGCGAATTAAAAAAAAGCAGTATAAAAACCGGAATGTCCAACTGATAAGGCTGAAAATTTTTTCACTTGTTATTTACAGTAAGATAAATACATTCACCAACTTTTATTAAAATAAAACCATTTAAACTGCGTGTTGTTGAACCGGAAATACATACTGGTCAAGTATAGGATCCACCCTTTTCGATTTCGTTTTCAATGATTTTAATGTTAAGCGGATTATATCCAAATAATTGTCTTCATTCAATTTATATTAATAAACAATTCTAGTTTTCTCCTCTTTAAAAAATCAAACGTAAAAATAAAGGACTTTGAAAGAACTTTCGAACAAGCTCTTACTCGACATTTAATGAGGGGATGACCTTGTGGAGCTGAAAGGGGGCGAAGTAGTTTTTGGTTAAACAGTTGTATCCCTTGACAAATCTGTTAACGTGTCTCGGTGTTTTTTCTTTTAATCAGCGGTTTTCGGAAAATATGTGGTGGCAACATTATAGGAGAAACTAAGTTGAAATAGGGTTGTTGAATATTGAGGTATCCTGATAATTATATCTTTGTGCTCTTGAATGAATATCAGGCGGTTTAGACGTAATTAATAATTTATGGCGGAAACTGAGTAGCGATATTTAACCGAATAAGTTATTTTCAACCAAAACGAACACAATTATTTTAGATAATTGGAATTAGGTTTTTCGTATAGCTGTCTGACACGACTGAGGATTCGCATAATTTTTTGCGTAACTTGAAATTCAGCAGATATTTGTTTGCAATTAAAGTAGATGTTTGGCAAGAGCCTTTCGACATCTTAATTTTGTGTCAAAAACACCGTCAAGAGTTTCTGCAGAATCGTATTACTTACGTCTTTAAGAGTTCAAGTTAAGTCGACATTATTTTTCTAGGCACAAAATACTGACATTTTAGACATTTGATGGTTGACAGCCAAATTATGATCAGACGAATATAGCATTAAACTACTAATATGTATTGATAACATGCTTCAAAAAACTTTGTCCTGCCTGAAGATGTATTAATGCACCTGCGAAATCTGAAGACCTCTTCCTCCCCTGGTAAAGATGGGATGACGGCTGCTGTACTTAAAAACTGCGCTTCAGCACTAGCCCTACCATTAAGCTTGATATTCACATCGTCTTTTAGATCTCATACCCTACCCTCATGCTGGCTTAGTGCTTCTGTTACCCCTGTATTCAAAAAGGGCGACAAATCCTCCGCTAAAAATTATCGACCAATAAGTCTCGTTCCTATCGCCGCCAAAACAGCTGAAAGAATCATATTAGATAAGTTCCTGTCATTTGCTTTCGAAAATGACCTTATCCCTAAGAATCAGCATGGATTTCTCCCTGGTCGATCAATAATGACCAACCTTCTCCACTCTCTCAACGATTGGACTCAGTATCTGGACACAAAGACTCCTGTTGATATAATCTACTTAGATTTTTCTAGGGCTTTCGATCGCATACCACATAGAAGGCTTCTGTTTAAGTTGGAATGTATGGGAGTAAGAGGCGAGTTGTTGTTGTGGATTAAGGCTTTTCTCACCGGGAGGACTTTCTCTGTGCGCGTCAGTGATAGCCAGTCTCACCTTCATCATGCAGCAAGTGGAGTTCCTCAAGGCTCTGTCTTGGGGCCAGTGCTGTTCCTTCTGTATACAAGTGACCTGCCCGCATTGATTTCCTCCACATGTTCAGCTTATGCCGACGACACCAAGATTTACAATACTGTCGTAAATTCTGCTATGCTTCAACGAAATCTTGGTATTGTTTGTCAATGGTCAGTTGGCTGTTACCCTTAAATCTAACTAAGTGTTGTGTCCTTCACCTCGGGAAGACAAATCCGCGATTTACATACAAGATATCTGACCACAATATCGAAGCAGTTTCCAGCCACACTGATCTGGGCGTTGTAGTCAACGATCGTCTTTCCTGGTCAGAGCATATTCACCACGTTATATCAAAAGCCAAGAAACTTCTATACATGCTGGGGAGGTCTTTCAAAGGATCCGATGTCAACACTTGCGCCTACATTTACAAGGCATTCGTGAGGCCAATTCTTGAATTCGCTGGTCCGGTATGGGACACTGTGCTTCTGCGCGATAGAAATCTCGTCGAATCAGTACAGCGTCGGGCTACTCGTATCCTTTGGAGCACGAAGACCAAGCTATGAAGATCGCCTTGAATTATTCAACCTGACCTCATTCTCTGAGCGAAGACTTCGTGGCGATCTTATAGTTACGTTCAGGATACTTCATGGTTTGATGGGCACCAACCTCATGCATCTATACCGTCTGTCGCGCAGCAATCTACGCGGACACAGCTTCAAACTGCATAAGGAGCCATTTAAAACAACAGTCCGACAGTGGTTTCTTCCCAACCGCATATTCAACACCTGGAATAGTTTACCTTAAAGTGTGGTTGGTGCTACTTCAGTTAATAACTTCAAAGTGCAGTATGATAGCTGAAGGAGTGTACAAACTTTATAGCTATGAACTGTCTTTTTTTATTTTTTTCTATTTGATGCATTTGTGTTACGTGTCCGTACACTATATTTACTGCATGAGCTTATAGTACTGTGTACTCTGCTCATCTCAATTATCATAATAATATTAATAATAGTAATAAATTTATAGCGATTCTCTTTACTAAACACTTCACGTCAACATATAGATATCGTACTTTGCATTAGATCTGTACGGATCTGCATAAATTGCAGCACATGCTTATGCTTAAATCGCGCATTTGATTTTGTAGAGAGAGACAAAAGCAAGCGCGTGCGGCTTGTGTCGAAGTAGTGCACATACCCTTTTCAAGTGGCCCATGAATAATGTTGCGCTGCGATCGCGACGAAAATGACAAGTACACAATTGGTCGATTATAATGCTGCAAAACAGACTCGACGGCGTGGCTCGCGGGGGCAGGTCGGTATTGTTTCTATTTGTGTGATAACATGAAAAATAAATAATGATCTAATTACTACTGTTTTTTTCTGTTAAGACAAAAGTTTTGGCAGTTCTGCAGAACTTAAGGGACAGCCGCCCGATTCATTATATTTTAAATATGTACACTAATAGTAAATATTAAAAATTTAATCATACATATGAATGTAGACAGAAAAGCAAACGTTTTGCGAAATGAGTGGTCAAACTATGTAGGTGAGTACTTTTTTAAAATTATTTATTAGTCTGCAACATGTATTTTGAATTTCTTGAAAACGTGAAAGAGATATTGTATCTAAAAGTGGATTGTAAACTATATCACAGTAAGTAATTGTGGACATAATCAATGATTCGCATAAGATTTTTTTAGTTTGATAATCGAGAATTTGTTTATTGAGATATAATTGACGTAAAACCGGAAAGCAGCTCTTAGTAATTTTGTTTACATAAGGTATGAACTTGAGACACTCATCAAAAGGAACTCCCAAGTTTCTGACCGCTTCATTAATTTCGGTAGTAGCACCATCTAAGCTAACGTTAAAGTTATTCTTAACATAATTTCTAAAGGTTTTGAAGGGTTGAGTTTGAGGTTATGACTTTGTGCATATGCACTAATTGTTTTTATATTTTCATTTATTTCATATTCAGCAAGTCGCATACCGAAAAACGAATGAGTTACGCCAAAAAACTACGGATGCGACTTTTATATTGGAATATGCGAGGGTACTGCAGAGTCTCAATTCCATAAAATATTGAACAGCTTATCTCGCTCCACTCGAGAAGTGTTTGACTTGCCGAGTCATCCCGGTCCCATCAAATACCGGCGACAGCTTGTAGATGTTTCCCCTGGCTCCTAATTCGGCTACTATCGTTCTTTCTCCGGGTTGTACAATAGCCCAAAATGGACCCTTAACGACTCCACTCCGTCCGGAGGCACCGGTTCGGCTCCGGTTTCGGTCTCATGGCCTGTGAATGCAAATTATCTGACTAATTCGAAGCCCGTAATCCGTCCCGTAACTGCTGCAGACTGATGCTGCAGACTTATTTGTATTCGTAACCGCACCGGACGATACCATGGAGTGGAAAGCGGTGATTTTCGGGTCCAAGGGACACATCAATTCTATTTTGTTGCCTGCGTTTCCCTGTGAATTTCTGGGTGTTACGGGAAATTATCGATGCATTTAGGGCCAATTTCACCAACATTAATATTATGGACCAATGGGAGAATACCTTATCGAAATGCAATTTGACGGAAGCTGTCAAAGGCCGCTGAATATTAGTGATTTCTATTGAAATATTGAATAAAATCGTGAAAATTCGACTGTATTATAAACAAGACCACTTTTTGATTCCAACATGATGCTTTTGTACAGAAAAATCAGGACAACTTTCATGTATTTTCATATATGTTATAGGTTTACATTTAACAATCCGTTATCCCCCTCAGCGAATGGGAATGCGGCAAATAACACTGATCAACAGCCAAAAAATATCCTAAATAAAATCAACAAAATATTACTATTTTTAATGTGCTAAAACCGGAATGAAACTTATTTTTTCAATATTAGTTCAAGTTTTAGAGATACGGTAATTATATGTGTTCCTGCTGTGACAGTGTTAATATACTGTAATTCACAAGAATGCACGTGCTACATTTTTATATTCGGCAAGGAAAGATGATGTAATCGGCATGATTGTGTTACGTTATACATACGTGTACATTATATTGTTTTATATTACCCATTTTTTCCTCAGTTGGTTGACAGCGTTCATGCAAGATGTCTCGAAAGTGTGTAAACAATCCAGATCAGTTTTGTTACGTGTATGGTGATGTGACTTTTGCGTCTCAGAGACGGTCTATTACTCCACTAATAACAAAGGCAATCAGCTTTATTTCGGTTGTAAACTAGGTGATCAAGACAAACAGTGGGCACCCCACATCTGCTGTAATACATGTGCTTCAAGTCTGAGGAGCTGGTTAAATGGCAAAAAACGGTCTATGCGCTTTGCTGTCCCAATGGTTTGGAGAGAGCCTACAAATCATATTAATGATTGTTACTTTTGCATGGTACCTTGTATTGGACAAGCCACAGGTATGTCCAAGAAAAAAAAATCGGTTATTAACTACCCAAACATACCATCTGCGATGAGACCTGTGCCTCACAGTGACGAAAATCCTATTCCAAAACCCCCAGAATCCTACACTTGCGAATCAGAAAACGAATCAGATCATGGCGATCGAGTGATTCGTCAGGAAGAAGATATGCCATCATCGTCAAGAGATCCTGATTTTATATCGAGCACGTCATGCCACCAACCCCACAAAATAACACAGTCAGAATTAAACGATCTTGTAAGAGATTTAGAACTTCCATAATGTAACGCAGAGTTACTTGGATCAAGACTGCAGCAGTGGAACTTGTTAGAAGACGATGTTTCGTTATGTGTTTTTCGTAAACGCCACAAAGAATTAGAACCATTTTTCAATATGGAGAATAACTTGGTTTTCTGCAGTAACATTAACGGCTTACTGGCGGCTTTAAATATAAACTATAACCCAGAAGAATGGAGATTGTTTATAGACATTTCAACATTGAGTTTAAAGGCAGTGTTATTGCATATTGGAAATATTTTACCATCTCTTCCTGTAGGGTATGCAGTTCACATGAAAGAATCATATGACAATATGAAGTACCTATTGACATGCATAAAATACGATGAGCACCAATGGCATATTTGTGGCGATTTGAAAGTTGTTGCACTTTTACTTGGGCTGCAGCTAGGCTACACAAAGTTTTGCTGTTTTTTGTGTGAATGGGACAGTCGGGCAAAGGCACTTCATTACACGAGACATAACTGGCCTGTTCGTCAATTCCTAGAGCCAGGTCAAAAAAATGTACAGCATATGTCATTAGTAGATTCGAAAAAAATTTTATTACCACCACTGCATATCAAGTTGGGCCTAATGAAAAACTTTGTCAAGGCCTTAGATAGAGATGGGTCAGCTTTTCAATACCTGCGTCAGAAATTTCCAAGACTAAGTGAGGCAAAGGTTAAAGAAGGTATTTTTGTTGGACCACAGATTCGAAATATTTTGAAAGATACACAGTTTGAAAACACTTTAACAGGTATTGAAAAAACTGCTTGGAATGATTTCCGTCTGGTGGTCACTAATTTCTTGGGAAATAGAAAAGCTGACAACTATAAAACCCTTGTCAAAAATATGCTGTCATCGTATCAAAAGATGGGCTGTAATATGTCTCTTAAGATACATTTCCTACACTCACACCTGGACTTTTTTCCTGACAATTGCGGAGCCGTAAGTGATGAGCACGGCGAACGTTTTCATCAGGATATTTCAACAATGGAAAAAAAGGTACCAGGGAAAGTGGAATCCTTCCATGCTTGCAGACTACTGTTGGACTCTTGGTAGAGATGCTCCAGAAACGATCCATAAAAGAACAGCAAAAAGACAGCGCATATAGTGATTCTTATAGGTATATGAATCTCGTTACTTTTTTTAATATATCCTTAAAAATGAAAAGTTTTTTTTCTAAACCGCAACTATTTTTTTTTATTTCATTGTCATTTTTGGAATCAGCGCCCCAAAATTAACAACGAAGTGCACTTTTCCCACAAGATACAATTAAAAAAACTAAAATTTGTTGTCCAGTGTAATAGGTCGATTGTCTGGCTGTTAAATTTGGCAGCAGATTCAAATAATGTCTAATATAAATATAACCTAGAATGTGCACTCGTGAAAAAAAAAATATGGCAAATTTGCAGTTTTTTTTGCAGGTTTTAGGTTTGCTGGGAGCTCTAAGGCGTATATTTGGGAATTTCTTAATCGCTGTGAATATAGTGTGGATGTTTGTTCAGTTCCTGAACAACGAAAAATATTCAACTTTATGGATGTATGGGTATCAAAAAACCTGAATGGTTTTGTGGGTATATCAATCTAAGGTGCCATAATGGTTCTGATGAACGGCAAGTAAATGAATGAATGTTTGGAAACGAGCAATATCTTTTGGTAGAGCCTGTCATCAAGTAGGTGCTTAATGGCTATCTGCAAGAGGTTTATAGGAAAAAAACACCCAGTATCATATACCAATTGAAGAAAATAATATGAACATGAACAAAAAATCAACAATAGAAATTAAAACATGAATTTAATTCAAAAATCAAACATTTCTTAAAATTTTGACTGAATTATATGTAATTTCTTAATATTCAATAAGCTGGTGATGTTTCAATGACAAATTGTCATCTCATACTTTGACAGTATTTTGTTTTGAACATTTTATAGCTATTGGTTGCTAAAATTTGTTGATTGGAGCTTGAAGCTCATTCGCTATATCTGACGGTCTATTACCCTATAGGTGGAGAATAACGGACTGTTGTTGGTGAAATTGTGCCTTACAGATGTTGTATGAGATACGGCGATGATATAACGATGAACGTAAAAATAACAAACCTAACTAAACTTAAACGAGTGCGAAGTATGACCATGTACTATTTCATTTCATTACAAGGGCAGTACGTACCAATAAATAAAAGCCACTTACTAAGTGCTCTTTCAGACTGTCGAGCACCGAGCACTAATTAACATAACTACCTGTACCCAGCAATCGGGCTCCGAGAAACCCATGACAGCCCCAGAAACAGAAGTCTTCCAATCCATAAATTAAAATATGAAGGTAAATAGCACAGCATCTTTAAAAACATGGCTTAAGACATTCAGGATCATGAATATAAAAGTATTATGATTAGAAACCCATACAGCACAGCAGAACAAAGGAAATACTCAGTGATTGCTCACCTTTCAGGTAATCAAAACAGTACAACGAATAACCTGCAATACTTGATCTTAGTAGTGACCGCTATACTCGTCTGCGTGTAAATGACCCCTCTGAATTCAGATTTCCGTAGTTGTTTTCTCGTTATTTTTAGAGAAATCGGAGGATTAATTCTTGAGCGCAGTAGAGCGGTGCTTCTGGGAATGACGTCATATTCCTCCGATTGTCTGAAGATCTTTGTGAGGTTTTTAGTGTCCTTATTTTTTATTAAAAGTAATTTTTTAATGAATTTCCTATAATAATTTTAAGTTGAGGACAATACCTATTGAAAGAGGATGTTTTATAAAAAAAAATGTAATTGTTATAGTTCTTATAAAAATAGAGAGCAATGACCTTGTCAACCACTTCCGTTTTAGCCTTGTACTCGGTTAAATTGGAAATATTAGCTGGAAGGCTACTCTTACAGAAGTTCCCTTCTATCTGCTTGGGCAGCGTCCTGAAAGACCTACTGTCCTAATTGTTACATCGTTACATAGACTGTCTGTTCCGAAACATGGACATTTTTACACCTGTTTGTAAAAGGTTCCATTGCTGCAAAAGAGATCCAAGTAGTTGTGCTTTTCTTTTCGGAAGATCTAAATCACGAACTACTATAGATCAGTGAGATATAAAATGGGACTGCTTGCAGCTACTACGTTCGACTTTCTCTTCAAAACTTCGACCGGCTTTTGGCTCCCCTGTGTCAGAATTATCTGGTTCATCATACATTTTTTTGGAGGCTTAGGAACAGGTATACTAGAAGAGTCATGAGGTACAGGTCTACTGGCTGAGGAGATATTAGGATATACTATTTTATGCTTGGCTTTACTAGAAAATCGCAGAATTTTTGTTAAGCAAAAGTAACAATCAACAATTCTTAGGTTCCCGCCAAATCATTGGTAAGGTTCGAACGCTCTTAGGATATGACCGCTACGTCATCGTGGGCGGGTCCGCTCATCACGCGGTCGTCGACAGAGCGCAGTGGCGTTCTATTTTATTTGAAGTATAAAATAAAGTGAATAGGTTGTGTAGACATTGATCATTAATTGATTTTTGTATTATTATATTCATTTAGTATGCGCATTAAGTTGTTCGGAAGCAAATTTGAATTAGAAGAGGGAGCAAACTAAAGACGGTTATAATTCAAATTATATATTATCATTAAAAAATCTAATCGCTATCAGATGATAGTGTGTTTAGCTTCAAATCTTCATCTGAGTCGCTTTCGTCACTATCTTCTGATGATGACTCTGTGTTCACATTGAATTGATACGTATCCATTTGATCGTCGAGAAGATGTTCTTTTTCCATTTGTGCTTGCTCATATTTTTTCACGTGGTTACAAATTTTCTTCCACTCATCTGCTCCAATTTCTTCAAACCTGCTACGGGTCAGATGCTCCACATCAGACAACCTAAATGTCACATTTCGTGGAGCAACCCAGTTTTTTACGAGAGCCCAAATCTTCTCGATTGGGTTTAGCTCCGGATGATATGGAGGCAGTCGTGCTGTTCCATTAAGGCATCTAGCTTGTATTTGACTGGAAATCTTCTTTTATTTTCCTGTATTTTTTTATATAGTTCGGCCTTAGTCAATGACTTTTCACTAGGAATTTGATGTTTTTCTAGCCAGTCAATCATCTCTGATTTCAGGCTAGAAGACGTTACATTTTTTTCTTCCAGGACATTGTGATAAGAAGCGTTGTCAACTACAAGCACAGAATTTTCAGGCAAATTTGGGATCAATTGGCTTTCTACCCATTTCATGAAGTTCAAATGATTCATGTCGTTGTGGTAGTCCCCAGATTTTGAGCCTGAAAATAAAATACATACATATAATCCAGTAAATATAAAAATATATTGGAAATATTTTACATCATTGTAACACAAATAATACCTGATTTGAATATCAACAAGGCGTTAGGAATAAAGCCGAATTCTCCACCAGCATGCACAATAATCATTCGTTGTCCTTTTGATAAAGGCGTTTTTAGTTCCTTGTCATAATTGTCATCTGACCATCCTTTTTTTGGGGTATGACTAGAATGTATATATGTTTCATCCGTATAAATTATGTTCCTGTTCTCAGCTCTATATTTCATAATTTGCTTCAGATATTCGATTCGCTTCAAGCGAATTTCATATTTTTCCATGAGAGCTCTTTTATTATCAGTAGTTCTTTTCCATCTGTAGATATAAATTATATTTATAGCGTTGTAAATCGAAAACCTTATAGTGTGTATGAATACTGACCTAAAGCCCATTTGTTTCAAAAGTTTGTTCAAAGTCGTTATTTTACCCTCAAAATTAAGTTGTCGATCTTGCATTTTTTGGTAAATACCTAAAAAAATCTTAAAATGAAATATGACTAGATGCTACGGTTACAATTTTAAAACTTACATTTCAGCGAAGGTCTTCTTTTCTCCAAAATATAAAAATCGTATATGATTGCTTTGATTTCTTCAATTTGGCCTGCAGTCACTTTATCCACAACAGGTGATTTTCGTTGCCGCTTTTTAGATGGGGATGAAAATGAAAAGTTGCTTGAATATATTCCATCTCTGCTCTCTTTAGCTATTTTTTGATAAGTACATTTACTTATACCCGTGGCAGCTAACACACGTTTCCTAAATGGGTTAATCAGTTTTAATTGACAATAATTATAAAAATCTTTTACATTCATACATACCGGTATTGTTGAAGTGGAAACTTTAATCCCTCTACACTTTCCTGTACCATGAAATTATTGACATTGTTGATAATTTCCTTTCCTTGACTCCCAATCGCCTTTCCTTTCACGCCAATCTCTTTCACAGACATTGTTTAGATCACTGGTTCAAAACTATTAATAATTTAAATTTGATCAATAGTAAAAATTTCCACTATATTGCAATCTATTTGACAATTTTTACACACGGTGCCTTGTTCAAATTAGTTTACAAACTGAACTTATGACTAACGGACAGGTTTATATATCTGTTGCAGGTAAAATAAATGTGATTGATTAACACTCATCCTCTTAACGCTACTTACGAACGAAGGGATTTAGCAACCGGGAATTATTCCAGGTAGTTCAATTTTACACTTGTTATTATTAGATTTGTTTCTACTAATTTTGTTTACCTACGCTTGATATTGGTATTAGCCTATTTATCTAGGTACTAATGATGCACTCTAGGAAATCTCATGATTGGTATAGATATAAGCGGATCACAGTCTTAGGATTAATTTAATTTCTTTCAGTTGTTTGCCAACTTTGGGGTTTTACCCTTCAATATTGTGTCTATTATATGTAGGTACCTGTTCACTATTTTAAATTTTGATTTATGGATCTCCATCAAATATCCACAAACCCCATAAGATTAATAATTTTCAACACAATCAAATATAAAATATGATATGGTTAATAAATAAAAAAATAAATAAGTCGAAGAAACGTCTCATCAGATCCCAATTGTGTCAACAATCTCAACTGACTGAAACTTGCACTAAAAAACGTTCCGCCTATGGCTTTCTGAGAGTGGGATGTCCCTTAAAAGCGTCAACAGCAACATAATTTCTGGACATTGAAGACCACATACATTTTTAAGCTTTCTACGATATAAATATTCGCCACGATTAGTACTGGACCACATTAAGAGGGCGGTAACAGATGTCCATAAATCTTACCAGAGACTGTCACAACAATTTTCTATATTCTTATAGGGTACAATCCACGCCATAGGCGGAACGTTTTTTAGTGCAAGTTTCAGTCAGTTGAGATTGTTGACACAATTGGGATCTGATGAGACGTTTCTTCGACTTATTTATTTTTTTATTTATTAACCATATCATATTTTATATTTGATTGTGTTGAAAATTATTAATCTTATGGGGTTTGTGGATATTTGATGGAGATCCATAAATCAAAATTTAAAATAGTGAACAGGTACCTACATATAATAGACACAATATTGAAGGGTAAAACCGCAAAGTTGGCAAACAACTGAAAGAAATTAAATTAATCCTAAGACTGTGATCGGCTTATATCTATACCAATCATGAGATTTCCTAGAGTGCATCATTAGTACCTAGATAAATAGGCTAATACCAATATCAAGCGTAGGTAAACAAAATTAGTAGAAACAAATCTAATAATAACAAGTGTAAAATTGAACTACCTGGAATAATTCCCGGTTGCTAAATCCCTTCGTTCGTAAGTAGCGTTAAGAGGATGAGTGTTAATCAATCACATTTATTTTACCTGCAACAGATATATAAACCTGTCCGTTAGTCATAAATTCAGTTTGTAAACTAATTTGAACAAGGCACCGTGTGTAAAAATTGTCAAATAGATTGCAATATAGTGGAAATTTTTACTATTGATCAAATTTAAATTATTAATAGTTTTGAACCAGTGATCTAAACAATGTCTGTGAAAGAGATTGGCGTGAAAGGAAAGGCGATTGGGAGTCAAGGAAAGGAAATTATCAACAATGTCAATAACTTCATGGTACAGGAAAGTGTAGAGGGATTAAAGTTTCCACTTCAACAATACCGGTATGTATGAATGTAAAAGATTTTTATAATTATTGTTAATTAAAACTGATTAACCCATTTAGGAAACGTGTGTTAGCTGCCACGGGTATAAGTAAATGTACTTATCAAAAAATAGCTAAAGAGAGCAGAGATGGAATATATTCAAGCAACTTTTCATTTTCATCCCCATCTAAAAAGCGGCAACGAAAATCACCTGTTGTGGATAAAGTGACTGCAGGCCAAATTGAAGAAATGAAAGCAATCATATACGATTTTTATATTTTGGAGAAAAGAAGACCTTCGCTGAAATGTAAGTTTTAAAATTGTAACCGTAGCATCTAGTCATATTTCATTTTAAGATCTTTTTAGGTATTTACCAAAAAATGCAAGATCGACAACTTAATTTTGAGGGTAAAATAACGACTTTGAACAAACTTTTGAAACAAATGGGCTTTAGGTCAGTATTCATACACACTATAAGGTTTTCGATTTACAACGCTATAAATATAATTTATATCTACAGATGGAAAAGAACTACTGATAATAAAAGAGCTCTCATGGAAAAATATGAAATTCGCTTGAAGCGAATCGAATATCTGAAGCAAATTATGAAATATAGAGCTGAGAACAGGAACATAATTTATACGGATGAAACATATATACATTCTAGTCATACCCCAAAAAAAGGATGGTCAGATGACAATTATGACAAGGAACTAAAAACGCCTTTATCAAAAGGACAACGAATGATTATTGTGCATGCTGGTGGAGAATTCGGCTTTATTCCTAACGCCTTGTTGATATTCAAATCAGGTATTATTTGTGTTACAATGATGTAAAATATTTCCAATATATTTTTACATTTACTGGATTATATGTATGTATTTTATTTTCAGGCTCAAAATCTGGGGACTACCACAACGACATGAATCATTTGAACTTCATGAAATGGGTAGAAAGCCAATTGATCCCAAATTTGCCTGAAAATTCTGTGCTTGTAGTTGACAACGCTTCTTATCACAATGTCCTGGAAGAAAAAAATGTAACGTCTTCTAGCCTGAAATCAGAGATGATTGACTGGCTAGAAAAACATCAAATTCCTAGTGAAAAGTCATTGACTAAGGCCGAACTATATAAAAAAATACAGGAAAATAAAAGAAGATTTCCAGTCAAATACAAGCTAGATGCCTTAATGGAACAGCACGGGCATAAAGTTTTACGACTGCCTCCATATCATCCGGAGCTAAACCCAATCGAGAAGATTTGGGCTCTCGTAAAAAACTGGGTTGCTCCACGAAATGTGACATTTAGGTTGTCTGATGTGGAGCATCTGACCCGTAGCAGGTTTGAAGAAATTGGAGCAGATGAGTGGAAGAAAATTTGTAACCACGTGAAAAAATATGAGCAAGCACAAATGGAAAAAGAACATCTTCTCGACGATCAAATGGATACGTATCAATTCAATGTGAACACAGGGTCATCATCAGAAGATAGTGACGAAAGCGACTCAGATGAAGATTTGAAGCTAAACACACTATCATCTGATAGCGATTAGATTTTTTAATGATAATATATAATTTGAATTATAACCGTCTTTAGTTTGCTCCCTCTTCTAATTCAAATTTGCTTCCGAACAACTTAATGCGCATACTAAATGAATATAATAATACAAAAATCAATTAATGATCAATGTCTACACAACCTATTCACTTTATTTTATACTTCAAATAAAATAGAACGCCACTGCGCTCTGTCGACGACCGCGTGATGAGCGGACCCGCCCACGATGACGTAGCGGTGATATTCTAAGAGCGTTCGAACCCTACTCCAGATCTCATAGAAGTGTGTACCCCGTAGCCATCCTGCTAAGGTACCTGAGCAAGTGCGGCAGCATGTTTTGGGAGCCCAAGTTTTGTCTTGATCGGCAACTTTGAACTCGAATTATAAGTCGTACTTATTTCGAACATCTGATATCTTCTATAAACAGCAGGAATCAAGAGATCGCAAACCAGTTTTGTATACAGGGGCCATTCAATAAGTATCTGTCCGACGATTATAGGGTAGGGTAGAATCAGGAACCACCTGAGGTTAAATCGGTGGGATCCTTTATTAGAAGCATTGCCAGATTGTATACAATCTCCCAAGACTAAGAGAAAACGTAGACTTGGCATCGTCATACCCTATTATGATATAAAAAGATAAATATCGCTCAGGTACATTTCTACAAGTGCCTAAAGCATGTTGGTGGATGTGATAATTTAACGGTCCATGTAGAACTTATCGAAATAACGTATTTGTTCAACAGAGAAGACTTTCGTGCAGAGCAGTTTTGTCTGTACTATAAGAACGCCCTTGTGCATCGTGCAGCTTCTAGGAGTCGCCCAACGACGATGACGAACGTCCTAGTTCCAGCGCCGCATCGGTCGCCAGAAATGGCCCACTGAAATTTTTATGCGGCGTTTATATGCACCGTAATGATGCTGAAATAGCCCTTCGCTGGACGACATAACTTCATGTCGCGATGTCCAGTCGGGACGTGACGTTCGACGTTCATGCGAGTTCTATAAATGTGTGACAGTCCGCATTGGCACTAACATTTTGGGGAAAACCGAGAAGAAAAGAAGTATATACGAGGTGAGAACTCTTACATTGTATTACATTGTATTCTTTGTTTGAGGTTGTGTTACAAAGTGAATAATAAAGTTCTTCGGGTGGTAATGGACATACAGAATCATTTACCATGATTGAGGTATTCTACATGTATTCCACATTATCATCTCAATACTGTAAAAGAAGACTGTCAAAGATCTATTTGTCTTCTAATTCTCATAGTCAATAGTGAGGATCAATGTGCACTTGACAACATTTTTTGGCAGTGCTGCCATTATATTCGTATATGTAGTGTTATTTTTTAAAAGTGAGAGTGTTTGCAATTGTAGTGTAAGACGAATCCAAGGCATGGTGCTTCTGACATAATTTACAATCAGCGGCACCAGCCTGATAAAGGTACCAGTTTTGCATCGGTAAGTATTATTATATTATAGCACAGCCGCCTCTTGGCAACAGAATACATATTACAGAAATCGTGCATTAACACTCGTGCGGAACGGAAAAAGAGATTACTTACAAGCTGTTCGAAATCAGGATATAAAAACGTTTTCAAAGCAAATATGTTGCTATACGCAAATAAAACAAAAAGGAGTGCTTTAAAAGAGGACATAAACATAAAGGTAACCAAATAGTATCTCAGAATCATACGAAAAACCTAGGTACTATAATGGATGATGACTTAAAACTTGTTGACCTCGTGAACCACATAATTTCTCAGTGCTGCGTTCTATCAGAGTTCTATCAGCATATAAGGCAAGGTATTTAAAAAAAAAAAACAAAGTCAATACTTCAGCAAGTTTCTGCAAGAAATTCAACGGTGACCTTGGATTTGACCTTCTCCTTCAAGGTTAATTCACGATCAACTTTAATTTTTCAAACAAAAGCCTGTATTTTTGATGCCCGCAATCGAAAGGACAGAAAGTTTTACGTTCAAACATAATTGAAGTTCAAGATCAGGAGGACTTCTAAAGGTCAAATGAAGATCAAATATGTGCTGCTTCGAAAATCCCTATAAGTCTCACAGTACTAGTAATGAAAATGGCTATCAAGGTCAGATCTGTAGTCAATTTTGACAAGGGATCTTGAGTTTCAAATCCACAGTAACAGTAGTAGCTAACAGTCATTTAACGAGCCCCGTAGTTCCTCGTCTGAGATTTCTAGGTCTACTAGCCGCACACATTTGACCTTTATGTGACTTCTAGTGGTCACCTTAACCTTAAATTCTAATACACATTAGAACATAAAGTTTCCGACTCTGGATTGTTGGGATCAAATAGGCGTATCTATTTAGGAAAAGAGTTGATCTTGGAAGTGAGGTTCAAGGTCTCCGTTCACTCGTTCGTTAAAATTTACCTAAGATCTTACCTTACTAGCTATTTTTATCTCTAATATTGTAAGATTCATAGTTGTTTTTCCAGCAGTTCACATTTGAAACTCATTTGACCTCTAGAGGTCATCATGACCTTGGTCTTCAATTCGTATTTGAACGTAAAATATACGACTCTTTCGATTGCTGACATCAAAATCAACGACTTCCATTAAAGATATGAAGTTAGCCTTGAAATTACCTTGAAGGTGAGGATCAAGGTCAAATTCAAGATCACCGTTCATTCCCTCGTTAAGATTCACCACAGACCTCACAGTTATTTTCATCACTCATCCTGTGAGATGTATATGAAGTTGAGTCATTTATTTTAGCAGTGAGTAGATCTGATGAAAAGAAATGTTTTTTTGCTTTACCATTTTTCTGGTAAAATTAAAGTAACAAAGTTATAGCCCTTTGGAAGTTTGAGTAACGCCCTGTCTCAATAATAATATCATGTGCTCGTGTTTGGCAACAACGGATATAATCCGCCTTATCGGTTCATCGCATCGGAAACAAAAAAGCGAAAGAATTTGGAACGATGTTTTTACAATTATTTTATTCAGTTCAGTTATACATACAGTCAGTGTCAGTCGGTAATACGTGTGAATAGTGTCTGTTGCGTGGCTCAAACGAAATAAAAAACGGCACATGTTTATGCGGATCGGTTTCCCAATCGAGTGCAACCAACCCCTCGTGCCTTTGTTAATGTAGTACAACGGGCTCGTGAATCAGGTGACTTAAGACCTCACAGGGGACCTCACGATCAAATACAGGTCTGCACTGAAATACTTGTCGGGAGGATACTTTGTAAAAAAAGGTAAACATTTTTTTAAATTTTTTTTTTATTTTTACACACATATTTTGGTTTATCTTCCTTCTACAATCATTATCTGAAAATTAATGACTCAACTTCAAAGTCACCCTGTAGAGGTTTTCTGAGTAGCACACATTTGATCTCCATCTGACCTTTAGTAGTCATCTTGAGCTTGGACTTCACCTTCAAGGTCATTTCAAGATCAACTATTTTCCAAAATAGATACGCCTATTTGATGCCGAAAATCCACAGAGTCGGAAATTTGATGTACAAATGTGAATTAGAATTCAAGGTCAAGGTGACTACTAGAGGTCACATAAAGGTCAAGAGTGCTGCTTGTGAAACTTCTAGAAATCTCACATGAGTAGTGACGAAAATAACTAGCAACGTTGGATCTTTGGGTAAGTTTTACTTTGGGTTTAAAAATTAACCTTGAAATGACCTTGAAGGTGGAGTTCAAGATAAAATCCACGATCTCTTGTCAAAATTGGCTACAGACCTGACCTTGACAGGTATTTTCATGACTAATCCTGTGACACTTATAGATCTTCATTTGACCTTTAGCACTCATCCTGACCTTGGACTGCAATTGTGTTTGAACGTAAAAGATTGCCGGCATCAAATATGGGGTTTTCTATTTGAAAAATATAGTTGACCATGAATTAACCTTGAAGGTGAAAGTTAGGGTCAAATTCAAGGTCATTGATGAATTCCTCGCTGAAAGTGAAGAAACAGAACCGTTGCGGGAATTATTTTGTCACGGTGTATGTGTAATTTCGTTCTGTGGATTGTTTTTTTTTTCCTTTTTTATAATGATTGTTTATTTTTTTCATGGCCAGAGACCAATTGTAATGCAACTAAATTTGTTTCTTAATAACAACTCCGATACTATCATTGTAAAGACGTACGGAAAAACTTATTTGTTTTTATAGGCTTGGCTATTTCTAATCTATTCGAATTCGTTGGCGCATCCCTAATTTTAATCACCAATCGCTGTCCCCGTCGGTGTAAATTACCGGATCGGCCGATCCTGGAATTATGCCCGATATTTACACCCCATTTAACGACGTTGAAATGCCGCTGCTTCTAAAAGCAGCACGAAATAAATTATGATGGTAATTCCACAGTTTATTGTATGTACCTTGCTTAGATCAACAGCACGCTTGTGACGTTCGGTGTAATTGATAACGATGGGGTCAGGTTTGCCTGCTGCTGCTCCTCTTATTTACCATCAGGATCGAGAGGAAGCAGTACCTGGCTAGTGTCGTTTTTCTGCTGACGCTCCTAGCAAGGAATTGTTTTGGAGATTCCAGACTACGAGTGTATGCTCGTAAAATTTGTGGGCTGTTTCATTATTTTCTAGCGGTTTGGCAGCATCCTCGGCCTCTCGCCTACTGGCGCGTCTCTCTCTAAATAGGATGGAATAGTATGGAACGAGGCGTCGCTGTCTGTCATTTTCTTGCGGTTTTTCAAGATTTTCTGGCTTATTATTGAAAATATCGAATTGTCCTTTTGCAGTGTGAAAGGATGCCCATAATCACATGTTTTCCCGTCATCAGTTGTTACAAAAAAATTTCGCAACTAGTCGAACCAACTTTTACAAAAAAAAGCTTCTGTAAGCAAATCCTTCTGTAGACACCTAAATATTGATGAACTGATCCTGACTAGTAAAATATAGTCAAATAGCAAACAAGTGGTAACATTTAGATCTAGAGAAACTTCTGATACACAGTATGTTTAATCAGGAGTCCGCAGAGTTCAGTACTGGGGCCTCTCTTATTTCTGGTGCACACATGATATATAGTAAGTATATGTCATGTCAATATGCCTTTGAGAGATTCGGTTTTGTATATAACAAATTTTATTTTCTTCATGAAATGTTCCACCCGACACACAAATCTTATTTTTCTTATCTACTAACGTGAATAAAGAAATAGACTACGCCCATGGTTTGTTTATCATTTTGTTGTTGAAAATAGCTATTGGAGCGTTTTTTTGTGGCAAAAAAGTTATTTCTTGAAGAAAGATAAGGAAATATCTCGTAATTATTTCAAATAGGAATTTAGTACATAAACTGTATCCATCGAAGAAACAAAGTAAAATCAAACATATACACCCGTATTGCACGTGATCAAGAACTTAACCGTAGGAGACGCTACAGGGCCGTATCAAGCTATTGTGACTGATCTATCAAAAAATGTCGTACAAGATATGTGCTGCTGTAAATTCTATCAAAAGCATAGTAAATTATCAGGAATATACCACGCCTTTCTAATCGTATTTCGACATTAGGAATCAGTGCAAAAAATTCTGTATTCACCATTTCAGCAAAATGTTACTAAAACGCACACGAAAAAAACTTGTGGACCATCTCAATTGAAATTGTTCATATTTTATTATTAACTTACATATATACCCAATAATATTTACAAATCAACCTTCTATTCACAATGCAGAGCAAATTTTTTTGAGCAAATAGAAACTACAGACGTAGTAGTACAAAAGTTTATTACAGACTCCATAAAGTTTGTTAGTTTGATTGCTATTAAAATTTACATGAGAAATATGAAGACGGTCAAAATGGCACTGTTATGCTTTGGAACTCCTAAATTAACCCTAATTTTGTGTAATTATAAATTTGGAATTTCCACATTAATAACTAGAAACTTACACTTTGATTGCAGTCTATAATGAACTTACCTGTCTTGCCAAAAAGCCCGTTAAACTGCCAGTCTTAATGGTATCAATCGATTTATATGCTCTTGTGTCCCCTCTAAAACAAAATCGACTGGTCTGAGCGTTTTTCCAAAAAAACTGAGCTGGCAGTAAATGCGTCTGTTTCGTTTTCGATGCGCCACCCTGTATAATATCTCTACAAATTGAATTTTTCATTCTCGGCGATTATCTCCAGTATAATTTATAACAAACGGCTGTTTCCTCTTCCGTCGTACGACTCTGGCACGGCATTAAAAAAAACACACATATTGCCGTAAACACAAGCATTAATCTCACATCAAGAAGGTCAAAGAAATTATGTCTTAGCTTCCACTGCCACGTTCAAGGGAATTAAACCTAATAGTTCGGGATCCCATACACGTATGTTAACGAATGCAAACTTGAATTCAAGAGCCTGCGGCCTATCATGTCCCAGACATGTTCAATTGGAGACAGGTCAGGCGTTCGTGGTGGCCAGGGTAAGCGGTTGATGCGATGTTGATCCACGAAGGCTAACGATGCTCTAGCAACATGCAATCTGGCATTGTCTTTCTGATAAATCGGATTTCGGATGGTGTTTCTCTTCAAACCACTGATTAACGATGGCTCAAGTACTACAGAATCTGAATACTACTTAACCTTCCAGTACTCGTGCGGGGAAAATCACGTAGGTACTCGCGTGGGGTACTGAGGTACCCCAACCAGTTTTTGTGTTTTTTAATTTAAATAAAACAATAGTTGGAGCTTTTCTTTGAAAAATATATTCACACAATTTTTCTAAATGCTTTTATAACAGAACAAAAAGTATTCTCTTACGAAAGAAATGCTAACATAATAATTATATAAAATCCTAACCGACAAATCAGGTCTCTGAAGGTATAATATGGCAAAAGCATCTATTCGCTGTCAAAATTGGTTTTTATTTCTCTGCTATCAAGGCAATTATGGCATACGAAATTTTGATGAATTTTACATATCCACTCAGCACATTCTACGCATGTAATTTGCGTTTTTATATCAGCTGATCTGGGACATAAATAGCACCTCCCCTTTCCAAGTTTTTGTTTCTTTGTAGTAGCCTTGTCTGTTGCTAGAGTAGTTTCCTCAATGTTCAGTAAAGCGATAGCCCTTTTCTTTATATTTCTTGGGATATTATCCATATATTTATATTCTTTTCATTATTTGTGGCCGTACTAACTCTGCAGCTAACTCTTGCAGGAAATGTGCTTCGTTTGGTTTTTCAAAATTATTGTTCATAGCAAATAGACAAAGTGCGTTGATACCAGGAATATTTAGAATGTCAAAGAAAACTGTCACAGGCCAACGTCGGCTATTTCTAGCCACGTCATACTGGGCACAAAGTTCTGTTGTATTCCAGGATTATTTCAGGTTTCAAGCATTCCCTATCAACCTCGTCATCGTGGTGCATTGATAAAATCAGCAATACATTTTTGCCTTTTTTTGGAACGTAAGACAGCAAGGTAAGATCTGATTGAAAGGCAAACATACAACTCTGTTCCGGTCTAGAACCAGTCTGTGTGAATTCTAATGGAATCTCTCTTTTATTTTTCCTGAGCCTACCAACCATAGTCAATTTATCTTTCAATAAGTCCCTAGTAAGAGGTACACTGGAAAACCAATTATCCATTGTAATGTTACGACCTGTACCTTTTAGAGGCTCAACTAACCTTTTTACGACATCTCCAGGACTGTTACTCAAACCATACGGCCCGTTCGGTCGTTTACCTGCATATATTTCTAACCTGTATGTATACGTGGTTTTGACATTGACCAATGCAAATATTTTGATTCCATATGTGCTGGGCTTATTAGGTATATATTGCCTGAAGGCGCATCTTCCTCGAAAGGCAACCAGTTGTTCATCGATGGTTAGAAAAGCGCTTGGTATCACTGAAGACTGGCAATTGTTCACAAATCGCTGAAAAATGTCCCTAATCGCTGCCAGTTTGTCGTACATACGTCGATCTTCCCTAGTATTTACATCATCAAATCTGATACTTATACACAGGAATCTGAAGTGATTATAACTCATTGCTATACAGGGTGACTTTGAAGTTGAGTCATTAATTTTCAGATAATGATTGTAGAAGGAAGATAAACCAAAATATGTGTGTAAAAATAAAAAAAAATTAAAAAAAAATGTTACCTTGTTTTATAAAGTATCCTCCCAACAAGTATTTCAGTGTGGACCTGTATTTGATCGTGAGGTCTTGGAGCACCGGCATGCCGTCCATATGTGAGGTCTTAAGTCAAATGATTCACGAACCCGTTGTACTACATTAACAAAGGCACGAGGGGTTGGTTGCACTCGATTGGGAAACCGATCCGCATAAACATGTGCCATTTTTTATTTCGTTTGAGCCCCGCAACAGACACCACTATCCACTACCGACTGACACTGACTGTATACAACTGAATGAAATAATTGTAAAAACATCGTTCCAAATTCTTTCGCTTTTTTGTTTCCGATGCGATGAACCGATAAGGCGAATTATATCCGTTGTCGCCAAACACGAGCACATAATATTATTATTGAGACAGGGCGGTACTCAAACTTCCAAAGGGCTATAACTTTGTTAGTTTAATTTTACCAGAAAAATGGTAAAGGAAAAAAACATTTCTTTTGATCAGATCTACTAACTGTTAAAATAAATGACTCAACTTCGAAGTCACCCTGTATATATGTTTTCAATTCCATTGCCATTTGTGTTCCATAATGTCCGAATATTCTGCCTCCCAGATTTCAAAGATCCCGCCAAATAAAGTATTCCTATAAAAGATCTTATCTCATATACGTCAGTCAATCGAGCATCACGTTCTCTATCGACATTTGCTTGAATCTTTGCTATGTATAGATTGGTACATTTCACAACGATTCCAATCATTGAATCATCAATAAATTGGCTAAGACAGTCCATCGAGGATTTGGCGTTTTTTGCGTTGCCTACTGGCCCTGGAACTTTCAATATGAGATTATGAGCCTTTGTTCTTGACGTTGGTGGTTTGTTTTTACTCCATTCAGTTTCTTTATCCTTTCCCAAAAAATACGGACCACCGTTTTTTACAGAATCTTCTTCAGTTATATTCGAAATATCAGCTCCCTCTTCAGACTCCGTATCTGAACGTTTACCTTGTACTTCCAAGTTGTCTGTTTCTTGCTCCGATGGATCATCTTCACCATAAACTTCTTCGTCGTCACTGTCAAGCATTTCATTATACCATTTCAGCCATTGCTGCGGGTCTCTACATGATAAATTTGCCATATTTTTACCTGCAATAACACCAATAAATTGCAAAAAACCTCAAAAAACAAACAAAAATACCCTTACTTCCTTGTTACTCCGATGCTCGCGAGGGGTATCTAAATACCCCAATCAAATGCGTATACTACACTCGAGGAATAGACGAAACTATATGCCGATCGTCATTTCCCCACTCCAGTATAGATAGAGTTATTACTAGTGGGGTATTTGGATACCCCGCGCGAGTACTGGAAGGTTAAAGATCTGTTGGTCCTTCTAGGAGCTTTTCTGATCGATAGACCCGCTTTACAGTTCGACCCCTCTTAAAGTCACCTAGCTGGGACACCCAGCGAGCTATACGCACTCTACGCATTTCGAGCAATCACAAGAAGGCTTCGCAATAATCTGCACGAAATTTAAAATTCAACTGACACCGTAAATGTACGAAACCTAAATGCTTCTGTATCACCAAACAATACACGCAGCCGCCACAAAAACTTAACCGGAAAACCTGACCATTTTATCACTTGTTGTTCATGGCAAGATAAAAAATTCTAGAATTCTAAAAACCATACGTAGGCGTTTACCTTTTTTGTCTCAGTATAATTTGGATTCATCAACAAGGGATCTCAGACTATGGAGTAAATTAAAAAAATGTCCTTTCCAGTAGAATTTCCTACGGATGCAATTTTTCATTTCCTCATTTCTAATTAGAGCCACTTCGTGCCTGGACTAGATTAAAATCGCCGGACTGCCGACGTATCTCTCGCAAAAATATATGTCTCTGGCAATTTATCATCCGTAAAAGCTCTTATGATCTAGAGAGGAATGAGATACGTGATCTATGCCACGCTTGAGAATTATGTCTTCGTTAGGAAAGTTGGCGCAGTATTGAAGTAAACGGCCTTGCAGGCAACGAAATGGAATTATCCTGAGAATAAAAATTCGAGGAGGGAACGACGGTGTTCAGAAAGAGGCAGATGCTTTGCTAGTTAATACTCGCATTTTACAGAATATCTTTTATACAGTCTCTTCGAAATCTCAAATGGTGGAGAGTGTAAGTTTGGCTGGGAGTCACATGATAGAACAGCTCAATCGCCAAAGGTAACATAACTAAATTACTAGAGAAAGTCATGTAGCATAGACTATATAATTTCGTTGAAAAATCTGATATCCTAAATACATTTAAACATGAGTTTAGAGCTTAAAGATTTGTTGAAACTACTAGTTGTGATTTACTAGAACACCGCTATAACAAACTTGACAATATATATAATGTATCTTTCTAAGCTATTCGACATTATTTATATAAATATATTCAGGCAAACCTTATATGCTATGGGTATAATAGGTTTTATTTGAATTGTCTGATCTCATACATGTGGAATACAAAACTTAGAGTGAACCTTCTAACTACAGTATCCAATATGTATTATGTTGAGCACAGCGTCCCTCAGGGATCTGTATCGGGACTACTAATATTCAACTTATAAGTAAGTCATTTGCCCAGTCATATCGCTGAGGCAACACAACAAATCAAAATTTGTAAATATTTCAGAAACATCCTACTACTTGTTTCCAAAAGTCCACATGTTACAACTGGGTGATATTCAACGAAAAGTAGTTAAAATTCAACAAACTAGTAATTATGTTTCATTTAAAACAGAGGTTAACACATATATAAACTTGTATCAACTGGATGTGAATGATAAAGATTGCCCAGCAGTGTTTTTGTTAATTGGATCCTGGAAAGAGAAGACGGATTTTCGCTCAAAGTGCTCTTTTCTGATGAGGCTCATTTTCACCTCAATGGGTACGTAAATAAGCAAAATTGCAGATTCTGAGGGCTGAAAATCCACATCAATATCATGAACAACCTCTCCATCCTGAAAAAGTGACTGTCTGATGCGGATTATGGGCTGGTGGCGTCGTTTGATCATTCTTCCGTCAACGGGGAACGTCATCGCGGCATGTTAACAGACTTTTTGTGGCCAAAATTGGATCGTGTTGGTGCTGACGATCTTTGGTTTCATCAAGACGGAGCAACGGATCACACATCTCGCCAAACAATAACGAAGTTTCAAGACCGCATAATTTCACGAAATTCAGATGTGAGTTGGCCCCCGAGATCGTGCGATTTAACACCGCTTGACTATTTCCTTTGGGGATTTTTGAAAAGAAAGGTGTATGCGAATAGTCCCCGGACAATTCAAGACCTAAAGCGCAATATTCGGACTGAAATTGCGGCCATAGACCCGATTATTCTGGGAAAAGTCCTTGAAAATTTTGATGTTCGGATGTTGACTGTAAACGAAGCCGCGGTGGTCACATGACTGATGTTATTTTTCATACACAAATGGCATAAAGCAACCTTCATTTATCAATAAAAGAATTCGATTTCACCTCTTAAAGAGCGTGTTGATTTTTCAAATAGAAAAAAAGTAATAGATGACACACCGACTACGATTTTGTTATTGAATGAACGAATAATGCTGTCACTGTCAAGTGCTTCAATTCACGGACAGTAGATTTGATGCTTTTTTACTATTGATAACATTCTGCTGGATCGAATATTTAGGGTCATTAAAGAAAAAACTCATGGTTGTATCGCTTTATGTGACATGAGAGAAGGAATGGTGGAAGTTTGTTCATTGTTTTCAAATTACACTGTTTGCAAATTTTTCCATAAATTCGTCGGCAAATCAACTTTACTTTTTTTAACTTTTACGCGATATTTAATAACTACGAAACTACTTATATTGAGTGACCAAGTTAAATGATAAAAATAAGAGAGTAAAGGAGTTGCACTTCGTTATTGAGCAAGCGATCTTTCATCCATGATTTTAGCATTTTTTTTCTAGGATTGCACAAAATTTCGCATAACTTAAAAACAGTATAACATTGTACTAAGGTATATGAAGCTCAATGTCCTCCTAACAGGGTTGTATTAAAGCCTCTTAAAAGGATAATATTGAGCTTCAAAACACTCTGCATATATCGCAAACATTATTTCTGCTTTAAAGTTCTTACTATCTAAGAGGAGTGAAATACGTGATCTATGCCACGCCTGAAAATTATGTCTTCGTTAGGAAAGTTTGCGCAGCATTGAGCTGGAAGATATCTTAGGCAGAAATTTACCTGAGAATAAGAATTTGAAGTTATGGATGATTGTATCAGATAGGGGTAGAAGATACATTCGTAGTTTAATGACCAATTAGCTTAACTGATACAGTTAGCCTGTAGGCAAAATAAGAATATGTTGTTATTTTTACATACATTGCATTATTATTTATCGTAATAGACGCTTGACTATGAGAGCAACATATTTGACGCACTTGATGGTTTTGGAATATTTTTTTATGAGATGACGTGTTAGATTTGACTAATCAACCAAAAATTCAAAAATCATCATCCTGGAGATGGGGAAAATCTGGCTCTTAGTCAATGGCCGCTCAAAATACAGCAAAAAATATTGCAAAAATTTCTACGAAACTGAAAATTTGTACATACCATAAATACACCATTATGAAAATTATATCAATCAATATTCATATATGCTTGTAGTGACACCTTGATTTATTCTGAATGAAATGTCAAAAATATCACGTGCTGCCAGATTTTTCGTTTCAGGAAGACACCACAGACATTGTAAAAGATGCAATTTTCTATATAAATTGTTTACGCTTTTTAATTCTCGAGGCACCGATTATAGGATTTACTGATCTTCGGACTATCAGGTACTCTACTGCTCTTATAGTTGCTAAAACACATATTTAGGTATTCAGCTTGTCTCATCGAGTATGAGTTGAAATTGTCTAAAAACCAATTTTGGTTAATAAAAGTATACACAGCTATTTCGAATAAAGACAATGATGGTAAAGTTAAAACCTTTAAATGCTTAAGAATATTCTCACAAGAATGTCAATTACTGACTCCGATCATGTATCTAATCAATCTTGTCTAGGATAAAAATACTTGCTGGACATTTTGTGGACAAACTCCAGAAACATAATGCATACCCCAGCTGTGTCTCAACTTGATCATGATAAATAGAAACTAGCTGTGGTTCAATAAGGACCGTTCTTAAACTTCTCATAAGATATGATTGGAACTTTATCTTTGAAGCAATGTATATATATATATAGGTGAAAAATTAAAGCTTCCGCCTTTTGTTGGGTACTTCGACAAAATTTAAGCAAAGAGGACTCTTTATACTTTTTTAATTCTCTCTAGCTTTCAATGGACTTTGCCATCATCATCAGGAGCTGCAATTACAATGATAACAGTAGCAACAAAAGTGTAAAATGAATTTAAATTGAATTAACTTACAGTAGTATGTGAGGATGTCGCTAATTGTTGTTTTCGTATAGGATGAGTGAAACGTCCAGTAACATGGTGAGAGCTGGATACATGGTACAATGGTTAAAATTATATAAAATATGACGAGACAAGTTAAAGACAGATTAAAAATTACTTAGAAAACATTAGAGCATTACGTCGTGAAGCCACTTGATGATTGCACAAAATGGTGGTCATGGAATAATGAGTGAGATGAACCTTTGACAGAAGGCTGAAGGTTGTCAATGTCTGTGTTGAAAGATGGAACGAATTGTGGGCGTGTGCCAAAACGTTGCCAAATTACTTCAGATGATGTGATTTTCAGAATGTTATGTAAGAAATTGTTAAACCGATCAGAGGCTTTAATTTTTCACCTAACTGGTTTAGACGACAATGACCACTTCTCAAGTTATATATATATATACAGTGGTCATTAAAGTTTCATTCTGTATACTAGGCTAGATACAAGCCCAAGAATTTTTATTCCGTGCCAACGGATTTCTTTGTCCATTAAAATTGATACTTAATGCCACTGGTTTCTTCAAGATGTTATAAAATCGGTCAACTGATGTTTTCCATCATTAAAGTAGAGTTATTAACCCACTTGTTGCAGTAAAGCCCCACAATATCACTCTAAAGTATCTTGATACTTATTCCATATCACCACTGAAATATCATCTGCATATAAAATGAATCTTCAGAGAAACAGTACTCAAGGTCATTTGAGGATAGACTTGAGGGACGCCTGTGGTGATGTCAGCGATGTCGGACTTAATAGGCGCATTCAGACCACTATCAGTGATACTTACAAATTGATCCAATCTACTTGACATTTTTTCGTATGATCAACAATATCGACTGCGGATATAAATAGTATTTAGTCAACCCGATGCGTATTTATAAATCGAATCACCGGTCCATGTCGATTTTCTGTCAGAGAGCGCTATTGTACGTTAACAATTGCCGTTATGCGATTGTTGAACGATTCAATTTAACGTATGCGATTTACTGCTATAATTGTTCAAGTCTAATTATGTATTCGCTAATTGAATTAGAACTGCTCCATTAATTATTGTGTTGTTATTTGCTGGAAATGTTGTACGAGCAGCTTGTGTGCATTTGACGTAATGCGGTAGTTCTGAATACCAATGAAGCTAAGGCGGATAGCAGCTGCTGCGAGGAATCTATTAGCACTACAGGGTGTTGAAATTGGCATGCCTGCTTTCCGTCTCTGTAACCATGACAAACCGCGGACAGCGCTGTTTCAAATGCACTTATTTTATATTCTAGAGTTATAAAGTACCCTGCAAAATAAGATATCCAATCTAATAACATATGAAAAAAGTAGCATGATCTCCGAAAGAAGTGCTAGGCTATCGAACAAGTCCATAAAATCCTGAAATCAAGCTCATGCAGAGTTAAATAATAAAATATATCTACTATTCCTCAACCGTTTAGCAAAGCCTCGCACACGAACAAACAAAAAGGAAATGGAAGTTCCATGTGCCTTATTCTATAAAACGACAAACTTGTATTGTAGATTTATAAGGAAATATATTCGTATTATTTTTGCTACATGTCTTGTCGCACGCTGAAGGATATTCTATCCGGGTTGATATTCATAAAAGCACCGTAAAAATTCAAATACCGAATCGCGTACACAATGTAAGGCTCTTTATGTCTGAGTCGGGCAAATGACTGACATGACAGAGAGTCATAAACTTTATAAAACGAAATTCGGGCGACGACCCCCTTTTAAGAGGGGCGCTTTAGTAAATACTAAAACATTGTCAGATCAAACCTAGCATTACAGCTTTGCTTCATCCGACCATGGACAGTTGTTCCGTGCTATTTGGCAACTCTTCAGCATGGTGTAGGCCGGATCTCGGCATTGTGTTCCCATATTCGGGCCCATGAAATTTGATGGTGAAGTTACTTACTCAGCGGAATGGCCTTCATGAAGATTACTGAATTAATAGAAATTAAAACTAATTTAATTATATAATTTATCCAAATTAATTTAAATTTGAACACTATACATAGGATGTCCTTGCTTGCATGTTTCATATATGTCGATATACACTACCGTTCAAAAGTATTTGAACACCTGCATATTTCTTTGTTAAAAGCATAACACACAAAAAAAAACTATTCAGTACGTATTTATTTTTCTTTATTTATTGAAAGCCATCACCATGGAAATCAAGGATTACTGGAAGGTCATTGAAATCACGCTATTATTTGTATCTCGTCATTAGCCAAAATAGGAATTTCTTTGCCTTTAGAATATTGTTATGTTGTTACGGGTGTAAACAATTTTTCGAAGCAAGAGAAGAACAAAATATTTTGAATGTCATACAGATTTTTACATTTAATAACTTCTGTCAGTTTCCTTGTTTTCTGGGTGTTCAAATACTTTTGAACGATAGCGTAATTCCGTATAAGTACAATTGTAGCAGCTCTTCATCATGCATTTTGTTCACTTCATATTTTTATAGATCTCCCCTATACGGGGACAAACATTTTTCTGAAAAAGTTCTATTCAGCAACGCAACGCTTATACGCTGCTCTTAACGTCTTTGAGGGCAACATCCAGGGAAAATACCCTCCAAATGGGAGAGGTACAGAAATACAATTTTGTATAATAAGTCAAGAGCGGCTTTATTTGTAAGACGGAGCTATTATGAGGATTATCTCAGCTTCTTTTAGCTCTTTTGTATTCACGTCATGACTGTAATCTATGGCATGTAAAGGAACAATATATTTTTTGTACTCGAGCCACTACGAAAGCAAAATGTACTCCTGCTTCGGAAATATTAGGAAAAAAACAGATAAAGCTCCTTAATACCACCTAGAGATTAAACAAGATCGTTGACTCTATTTCATGCCCAAGAATAAAAATTCCTGGCGGCCGTGCAGAGACAGATAGACATCTACTGAAAGCTTTCTTCCTTTCCCAAAAGGGGCTCCTGCAGAATGATGACTGCATTTGGAGTTCCTCAGCCATAACGCACACTAAGTACTTCATGATAATTGGAATTTGGGCTTTATTGACAATTAAATGATTTCGGAATTCTGGTTACAAAAACGTGTATAAACTGACTTAGGTTTTTAAGTGAGGCTTCGCTCTTCTGTACATGCACCAACTTGTTTTGGAACTGTACGCTAGCGCGGCAAAATTTTTAAATTTAAAGAGCAACGACGTTGCATGAACAAGTAGTAGACACTTATTTACTCCATTATATAAGAACAATAACAACATAGAATGGGTAAATAAATGTTTCAATCCACTGCGTGTACATGGATCAGTTGTATGTTGGAATGTGTTCTGAAATAAAAAAAAAGTTAAAAGAATTTTACGAAAGAGGCGTATATGTAGAGGGTGACAATTTTTAATGAATATTTGATAGGAATTCAATAGTATGTTGTCTTCTTATTACGCGTTTACGCGTATCCATTTTGGTAATTTCTTTTTGAAACAAAGTGTATTTAGAATTTGTTTTAAGTCTTTGGGTACGTGTTCATATAATTTTGAAGCCAAATAGAGAAAAGATCGCTTCATTATGGTCTTATGAGGTTTAGAGACAGTTCTTGCTCGTAATTTATATCGAGTATGATGGCAATGTATGATTTTATTACGCTCACTGACAACTTTGTGATAATGGCTTGTAGTATGTGAAAAATAAAGTTGATTGATACCAAATAATTTTGTTTCGTTATATAAATCATTTGTTGAATATATACTAAGTGACATATAAATCCGAACACCCAGTTTAAATGGTTTTATTTTAGTAAAAGTTGGTGAATGTATTTATCTTACTGTAAATAACAAGTGAAAAAATTGTCAGCCTTATCAGTTGGACATTCCGGTTTTTATACTGCTTTTTTTAATTCACTAACGCTCTAAAAATAAATATTTCAGCCGCAGTAAAGAATCAACGTTGGCGGATTTTGGTTCTTAACATCCTTTACGATCGGTTACGATGCCTAGAGTACGGAGACCTGTACGATTTCGTCAACTTAGTGAGTTTGATAGGGGCCGTATAGTGGGACTTCGGGAAGCTGGACTTTCTTTTCGGGCAATTGCAGTTAGAGTGCAAAGAAGTGTAGACACTGTGGTTAGGTGTTGTCAGGCATGGCTTCGAGAAGGCCGTACGCAAAGAGCAAGGGGCACTGGACGCCGCCGTAGAACAACAGACCGTGAAGATCGCCGCCTAAGATTATTGGCCTTAAGGGACCGTTTCTCCACTACCAGGTCCATTGCAAATGAATGGTTTGCAGAACACGGAAGACCTATTGGCATGCGAAGTGTTTACCGACGAATGAGAAGTTTTCATACCGGCCACACTGGGTCCTCCCTTTAACTCGAGAACACCGACGTAATCGCCTTGAGTGGTGCAGACAACGGTCACTCTGGGATCAGGAATGGAACAGTATTGTCTTTAGTGACGAGTCTCGATTTTATTTAGGCATGCACGATGGTGGTGCCAGGGTTAGAAGGCGACGTGGTGAAAGGAGGAATCCACAGTTTTTTGTTGAAAGACATGTTCATCACACTGTTGGAGTTATGGTTTGGGGTGCTATAGCTTATAGTTCCAGGTCACCTTTAATCTTCATCAGAGGTAACATAAACGCGCAGCGTTATATCCACGAAGTTCTAGAACTCCATCTTTTACCCTATCTTGACACCCTGGCAGAACCAACTTTCCAACAAGATAATGCCCGACCACATGTTGCAAGAGTCACAATAGACTTATTTCAACATAATGATGTCACATTGTTACCATGGCCACCAAGATCTCAAGACTTATCCCCAATTGGGCACGTGTGGGATATGATGGGTAGGAGATTGCTCAATTTGCAACGTCCTCCTCAGACTCTAGAAGCACTTCGAGAGGAGTTGGTGGTTGCCTGGAATGACATACCACAGGAGGACATTGACCACCTGATCAGAAGCATGCCTAGGCGCGTTGGAGAATGCGTAGCACATCAGGGTGCATCCACACATTATTAAAGGTCAAAGGGCTTTAAAGCAGTGCAATCATTTTGAAATTTTTATCATTTACTTATTATGCTTCATTAAGTACTTATACAGAATTTTATTAAAATAAAACCTTTTAAACTGTGTGTTCGGATTTATATGTCACTTAGTATATAAGACAATACTGTGCTTAGCTGATGAAAACAAAAAATTCGCTTAGCTGATGAAACAAATGAATATCAGAGAACTTCAAGGCCTAGTTACCAAATAAAATTTTTCAGAAATATGTTTCAATGTGTGTCCATATTATATATTCTTAGAATCAGAATTAAAAACCCAACTCTTCTATGTAAAAATCCAATATGGCATCTATGAGGAAAAAGAAAGTTGATGTGAAAAAGTGGTTACGCTATTAACTTTTGAGTTCTCATACCAAATAGAGTTAGGAAAAAATAAAGACGATTTTCGGAACTTTTGGTTTCTTTACCCTCATTTATTAGACTTTGTATCTCTTACCCTTTCTATATACAGATTGGTTGTGGTAAGAAACCATAGATTCTCGTTCATCCTCTCCCTATTATGTGCAATTTTAAGGGTACTTGACCCTCAGTGCAAAGCGCTGCCTCACAAAATGGCGGACAAGTGGTCATTACCATTTATTAATCCTCAACAGGATTTAAAAAGCATAAAAATTAAAATGGAAGCAAACCTCGCATCTGCCTGGCTGCGACTTAATCCGATTTTTATCCAGGATGCATAGACCAGGTGACTAGGCTGCAAGTAACATTATCTAGAATATTCCGATTTGGTGGAAGATTACTTTCTGAAAATCTTGTCCAGTTCCGTAATAGCTATTTCTATATCAAAGGCGCAAATAATGTATTGTACAACATTACATACCTTTCTATTGATACTTGGTATGCATAGAAGATGACTATTCTGTGCACAGTCAGCTGACAGCATTATCATTTTAAAGGATATACAAAAGAGTTATATGTTTCTCACTTTCGTTCTCTATGAATTCTTTTAAATGTGATGCCCTGTATATTTTAGTATGTTTTGAATAAGTTTAATATAGCATTTGGGAAAATTGGCTGTAAAAACGTTAACTTAGAGAGCTTATAAGTCAATCAATTTTGCAAACTTTTCGTCAAAAGTAGCTTCGTATCTCACAGTTTCCCGCCATTTTAGCGTTTTTCAAATTTGATATATCATCTGTACAAGATGCCTTTAAGCACAAAATTTTTTTCTCAAAAAAATCTAATGGTACACCTTTCATGTGCACAGTTGATAAATATCATATTGCTCAGGAAGAGGGCCGATTTTTCGGGAAATGTTTGTACCGATCCACGAAAACTAGTAATTTATTCATACGCTGTCACAGCTGAGCGTTTTTTCATACAAAATACTCCGTCACTCTAGCTGTACCACTGCTATAACTCCTTCCTCAGAAGAGGTATTTCAAAATTCATTTAAACGTGTTGGGTATTCCATGTAAAAAATGATAACCTAGTTATGAATCACCCTGTATAGAGCAGCATATTTGTAAGCAACTATACTTGTGTACCACTTTTTTAAACTAAATACCAATTACGAGTATACTTTATTATTGCCTAAGGTTAGTGAATCATCTCTCCAATTGAAGATGGAAACAAAGTCTCCCTCCTTGTCAGCATGTCCTTAATATATGTTAAGTGAGCCCCCGTTTCATTTACGCCCGGTGTTCCGCAAGGATCAAAATTGGGTCCTTTACTATTCATTCTTTATATTAATGATCTGTTAGCGGCAGTCGAGTGTAAGGTTTTATGTTTTGCGGACGATGTCAAAATGTTTTTCAAGGACTAATGAGGTCGAACATTGCCACTCACTTCAAAATAACTTGTTTTTTATTGAAAACTGGTGTAATGAGGATAAATCTTTCCTCGATGCCCAAAAATTTGCAGTCGTTCCATGTAGTAGAAGAATCACTGTTATTAATTTCAGCTACGTGGTCGATCATTGTGAGATACAAAAAGCAACCACTGTCGAAGGTCTAGGGAAAATTTTTGATTCTAAGTTTGCAAACCATATTTAACGCTGTGAATAATTTTCGGAACTGTCAAAGCTTATGTTATTAACCTTTTGTTTAATTCTGTTGTACATCAGACCATGAAGGATTGTGTTCCAGATAAGGATCTACTTTGAACCAGATGTGTCAAAGAAATTCCTGGAGCAGAATCGACTTAAGCTCATCGTCAGATCGCAAGAACGCAAACCTACTGGTTATGAGCTATGTCACGATAAGAAGGTAAATAAAGGGTTTCCCGGAATAGTTGATCTTTGGATATACCGGGTGTAATAGAAGAAAGGGAACAACTTAACGTAAAATCCTAGGTAAGGTATTTTTTTAAAAGACCAAAATTAAGTCCTTTAATGGTGACCTAGAAGCTAGAATATGGTTGTGTTATATGGGATCTTTTATATGATTGCTACATAGGAAGAACTTATCCTGAACTGGGCATTGACTTTGAAATTTTATTTAGCATGTTTGATCAAGACTTTGCAACTGAGGCGAAATAAAGCATCTCTTTCCATTCTGTACAAACAATTGCTTAAAATCGATTTTAATATACCCAGGTTAAGTAGTACAGAAGTACGTTCAAGTATAGTATACAGTTGGGGTTTTCCTTTACACGACGTGTAGATCTTGAAAACATAAGCAATTTTTCTTAGTACCATGTACACCAATGTCTTAAGGGAACCGAGATAAAGGACTCTGCAACATCAAAAATATCTGAATACCGTCCTGTAGCCGCGACCCGCCGCGATATCCCAGACTGGTACCGGCTACTAGCTGAACCCGACGACATAACTGGGTCGGGGGTCGGGGTCAGTGTGTCAGGTCAGTATGCAACCTTCAACCGACGGTAAAGGGTCACGAGTATAGACGTAACGAACCCGTATAATCGATTGCGTTTCAAAAAAAAAAAATAATAATGGCACACTCATACGCCAATAATGAACTCGTTGATATGTTGTTAATTTATGGCGAATGTCTTCAAAATGCTACAGAATCGTCGCGACTGTATGCAGATCGTTTCCCTAGACGACATCATCCAAGGCCCCGCAGATTTGTGTACCTGGATACGGGCGATTTGGAGGAATTTCGAGGTGGGCACAGTGGGAGGCCTAGACAACCACGAATGGTGCAAGTTGAGGAAGAACTACTGAATCGCGTAGACGAGAATCCCTCAACAAGCACTAGAGACGTGGCTAGAGAAGTGCAAGTATCAAAAACTAAAGTGTGGCAAACGTCCAACGTGTATAAGCCCTTCAACCTGACGATTTTCCAGCAAGAGTGCGGTTTTGTGAGTGGCTGTTGCATCAACATGACAATAATCCGGAATTTTTGAAGTGCATATTGGTGACGGACGAATCTACGTGCACGCGTAATGGGGTGAATAACTTTCGATTTCAGGCAGAGACGTACTTAGCCCTTCTCGTCAACTGGAGAGTGAGTACTTTTTCCTTTATTTTTTTTACTTGGTCCCCCTCGTTTCACTACACATTACTTTTGTTATTTTAAGGGTAGTTGTTTCTGAAAAGGAAAACCCCAACTTTACGCACACAACGTATAGTGATAAGGCTGTTTTACATCTATAATTCACTATTTGTCTTAATGTCCCTGTAAATGATCAGCTTTCGGGTAACGAATTATTGTTAATATTATTAAAGAAACTGCTGCGGACAAAAGAAGCAACTCCCCCGTTCTTCCTGCAAATTGGAGTGCACCTTTTAATTTGGAAACACAAGAAAACTATGGCGGGGCGATTGGACTGCAGATTGTTGTGACCAGCCTCAATGCTGCTGCTTCAGATGTTAGTGAAGGTGATGTTATCAACGATGTTGTTCCTTCACCCTCCACCCGGACATTTCAAGAGTGGATTGAGTCGACGTCTCAAATTCTTAGTACTCGATGGAATCATCATTTATTCCTTTGTTGTGAAGATAAAAGGGAAGAAAACATACAGCGTAGTCTAAGCGAGACGATATGCAGGCATTCTGGAGAAACATAGAGGGTGGTACCTCCACGGTCGACTGGTCCATGTTTACCACCTTCTTTTTGCTTGTGAATGATGCTAAATGAACTTGAAGTGGCCCGTTGAACGACTTGTACCGTCAGCCGGTAATTGGTATTGACCGATTACACACTAGCTACCTTGTATCTGATCTAAAGTTCTACTCTTACCCAACAACATCATCATCATTTTGGCAGAAGCCCCAATCGCGACCCCCTGCTGACCGACCTGAAAACGCCGGGCTTGCCGGCAGACGATGGCGAAGCGCTCTTCTAGTAATTACTCCCTTATCTCATTCGGTCGGATTATTAGCTGCTTTTTTGTGGACGAATTAAAATTGTCGGCAGGCGCGCCGCTACCGACTGCTTTTTGTTGCCGCATCGTCTGCGGCATCGACCGCGTTTGTTAGGCTCGCAGAAAAACTGCAGACAAAAATGATGAGAGAAATTCTCCTGGCCACCAGCCCTGTTCCAAGATAGCGGGATCAGCATCCTTATTTTCGTTGTAAGGATGAGTTTAGTGTACTTGCTGAGTTATGATGGGATCCCAGAAGTGCACGATTCAATTTTTTATAATTTTGTCTAACAGCTCAGTATGAAATAATAATAATAATAATAACACTGATGAACACAGGATTTGTGACATAACAATTTTTGGGTGTATCTTATGTATTTTAAGACACTTAGATCAAAACAGATATTCGGTAACATCTGCTTTTATGAATTACAATACGTAATATCTCATATTGCTGCATTTCTTGGCGTTTATGCGATGACGCACATATATAATGTTAAGACCTGTCTATTCCTGTTTATTATATGCGAGCGCAATGTTTAGAGAGCATATAGCGTTTATTAGAAGACTAATAGGAGCCGAGACAGCTAAGTTTTCTGTGTTGAAGAGTACTGAGATGTTCTGAGTACTGTTAATTTTTGTTAAAACGGTGTGTTGTTTTTAGTTTATTATGATCGAGACTAGCTTTATCGACAATGCCTAGAAATTGTATAAATAGTGCGAACAATTTTTGTGATGTGTGCACCTCTGCGTTTTCTTATCTGACAGTATCACGAAGAGACTCGATGTTTACATTGATCGGAGTGGACGCAGGAAACGGGCGTGGCTGTACTACGGGCCGTACCGTGTCGCCGCAGCGAGGTACAGCCGCGTAGTACAGCCATGCCCCTTTCCGTCTCCCACTCCGCGCGTGTGCTCCCGGTCAACGTAAACATCATCAACAGCACACACACGCTTCAGTCTCTCGGTAACCGTTGGCGCGGCGGAATGTCTACGTGTTCTATTCCGTGCAGAGTTATATTTCGTTTAGCTACTTTTTTCAATAGTGGTGTTCACTATAGGGTTCTCGATTGTGCCTCAGTGGTGCTGTGTCAAGTGTCTCCAAAGTGGAAAATAGGTCTACCTCCAACTCTTGTGAGGGAAACAGGATATCTGTACAGTAAACTAGGTGAGCCTTACATACTCATCACTTGTGTGTTAGGGTTGACATCCTACATTTTTTTTAAATAAATGTATCTATGCATCTTTTTTGCGGATATAAACCATTGTGATATTGCATACAAAACTCAATAAAATTCCACATCTATTTTGAAAGGATAAAGAGGCGATTGATCTTCCTAAGAATGGATTCATGCGTCCAGGCACTTGAAAGCATATTTGAAGTAGCCAACCCTATATAAATAAAAAGTGAGTTTGCTTTTTGAGACTGACATGTATTACACTGCGATTTGTAAATTAAAGGTAGGCATAAGCCTGTATAATCATAAAAGTTAAAATCTTTAGAGGCTGAGAGCAGTTTTGTTAGGCCTGGGCAGGGGTTCTCGAATGTCTAATGGTTAATATTGCATGTCACACGAAACTTGATAAAGTGCCTTTTTGAATATTGTAATCGACATTTCTATTTGACAAAATCTAACAAAGCTGATGCAATGGGTGTCAGATTGAATACTTGACATCACAGCACAGTGGCAAATGATGACAATCACAAAAATAAAATTCCAGTGATCTAGCAAGGATGATATGAAATACCTACATATTTTAACGCTTATTCCTATATCGGCACTTAGGACTAAAACATAAGAAATATATATACTTATAATAGTCTTTTTTAGATCTACTTGCATTGTTCAAAGGGCCCGTTGCCCTGTTAAGCCCAGGGTACTAGATACTGTTCCAAGACAAAATAACTCCAATGTAAAGAACGTAATTAGAGAAAAAAACATATTTAAATTGGATATTTCATGAAGTTTAGTACCTACAGTTAATTAACTTTCCAAATATGAACTACCCCTACAAACTAGAAAGATTTGTTTGTAATTGATTAGATAGAAAAGAAGGATTAAAAATTGATGAAATCTATATTTATAGATATTTTTGAAAGAACTTATTGTATTTCTGTGGGTATACAATTGAGAATAAAAAATATTTATTTAACCAATTATTCTCTTATTTATACTCTGCAAATACTTACTAACTGAAAAATATACTACATGAAATTGTTAAGGAATTCATCGATAGTACGTCAAAACACATAAGTATCAGTAATCAAATGAAGTCTTCATATTTAAAAGGTACAACTGATAACAGGCAATATGAACAAATATATAGCCAAAACAATATATCCAAACTGGAAAACTACAATAGGGTATTACAATAACCTTTAATAATTTTAGATTTACTTACATAAAATATATAAGGTGTTTTCGAACTGAATATCAATTCAAGATACTTTTGGTTGCATTTTAAGAAAAAAACTTCAAATAATTGTATGTCCTAAACGTCTTGACTTTTGAGGGTGGTCATTTCTTTCAAGATCTGTAACACCACTTTAAATACTTTGGAATTTATTAAAATTCTGGATATATGTAATATCAAGAGGTATTCTTAATGTACGAATTTTCTTTTAATTTCCATCAGCGACGTTCGTACCGATTTCACTTGCTTATTTTGGCAGACAATGATAGTAGGCTACTGATTTAATTAATTAATTTTTTTCGCTCACAAAAATTAAATAACGTTTATTTGGATGATCCTAATCTGGTTAGTATGACAATGTCACTATGTCGAGAAATAGATTGTATTTTTAAGGTGAAAACCGTGCGTCAGATTAAAAGAATTCAATTTTTTACATCCGGCCCACCCAGTAAATAAATACATTAATGATTTCCAAATTCCAAGTATTGAAACAAATATAGCACAAAACGTCGATGAACTTAATTTATGTACACAAAATTCTGATGCGAAATTTCGAATTTTTAATATGAACATAAGGAGTATAAAACACAACATTGATTACTTAAAAATACTACTCGACCAAATAAGGTACAATTTTGATCTAATAGTTTTAACTGAAACATGGCAAGTGGCTGATATTTCTTGCTTCAATCAGCAGGGATATGACACGCTGTATAACTTTGGCACTTATAACCAAAACGATGGGGTGATAGTTTTTGCAAACTGCAATATAATCATGATACATTCACTTTCACCGATGGAATCAAAATTTTAAACATAATGATCCAAATTAACCATTACAAAATTGAGGTATCTGCAATTTATCGTCCGCCATGTTCAGAACCCCACGAGTTTTTAAAGAATATCGAATTTTTTTTCAAAATCAAAATAAAGTTCATTTAAAGCAACATATTTTCTTGGGAGATGTCAATATAAATATGTTGGACGATGATCCCATCACAAATGAATACTTGAATATCCTAACAAGTAACGGATTTCTGTCCTATATAAACCTACCTACAAGGTCCATCAGTGGCACATGTATAGATCACTGCTTTGTGAAAGACCTATCCAACAAAATTACTTGTATACCAATAATCCTAGAAAGCGATATTACTGACCACTTCTCCACTATTTTACCGATATCTTCAAACGAAAAACATTCTAACATCCCTACCGTTAGTAACAACCAGGAAAATTACAAATTTTTTGTCGACAATTCAAAACTAATATCAAATGTCAAACAAGAATCCTGGGAACAATTATACTCTATAAATAATATAGACAAAGCAACGGGACTGTTCATAGAGAAAATAAAAAAAACTAATAGATATTAGTACCAATAAAGTAATAATTAGTCACAAAGAGAAAAGCAGAAATGCCTGGATTACCAAAGGATTAATAACATCGGCAATAGAAAAAGAAAGACTATATAATGTAATGAAACTAACGCCAACTACAGAGAATACCGACTGCTACAACCAATATAAAAATAAATTTATAGAGCTTGTAAGGCAAACCAAACGAAAACATTACCTAAATAAATAGAATAATAACTTAAATGATCCTAAGCGGCTTTGGACAACTATTGATGAGATTACTGGGAAAACAAAAGTTAAAGAGTGTGTCACTGAGTTAAATACAACATCGGGAACAGTATTAAAAAGTACTCAACAGATATGCGATGAATTTGTACAATTCTTTACTGACATAGGCGAAAATTTAGCAAGTAATATACAAGCAAATGTACAAAATACTCAGCCTCCAAAAAGAACTTTGAACTCATTTATTTTGGATAAAGTCGAGCAATGTGAAGTATATACCACTGTTATGTCTTTAAAAAATCGGAAAAGTTCTGGGTTCGATGATATTAAAAGCGAGCATTTGAAAATTATAGCCGAGGACATAACAGAACCACTCACTTACCTAATCAACAAATGCTTTGAACCTGGCATATCCCTCAATTTTAAAAAAAGGTAATATAATACCGATACATAAATCAGGAACAAAAACAGATGTTAACAACTATAGACCAATATCAATAATATCCAGTGTAGCAAAGGTTTTTGAAAAAGTTTTATCTACTAGAATGATTCGATACCTCACAAAATTTAAAATTTTAAGTGAAAATCAATATGGATTTACAGAAGGGAAGGCTACATCGGACGCAATAACTAAAATTGTAAATCAAATACATCAAAATATTGATGACAGAATCCCTTCAATCTGCATTTTTGTTGATTTAAAGAAAGCTTTCGATACAGTTAATCACAAATTATTATTAGAAGCATTGGAGAGAATTGGTTTCAGAGGAAACGCGTACTCACTGATCGAAAGTTATTTGTCAAATCGCCTACAATCTGTGCAGATATCAGGATCATTTAGTAAAGAAATGTATATTAAGTGTGGTGTCCCACAAGGAACTGTCTTAGGTCCGCTGTTATTCAATATATATTTAAATGATATTTTCCAAATTAATTGTGTTGGCAAAATAACTAGTTTTGCAGATGATACTGCAATATTATATGAAGGCACTGACTGGTCTAATCTGAAAAATGTAATTAAAAATGGTTTTATCAAAATTATTCGGTGGTTTAACAGTAGAAAATTAAGCATTAGCTACTCTGAAACACATTTTTTACCATTTGGATCTTATGCTAGACATCTGCCAAATTACACAAATTTCTCCTTCAATATTAATGATCAAAAAATGCAAATTAGTAGCGTGCCCAACATAAAATACCTTGGAGTGGTCTTAGATCCTCACTTACGATGGGACATCCATGTCAATTATATTTTAAAGAAAGTTAGATTTGTATTATACAAAATTAAATACCTTGGGAAATGACAGAAAAATATCTTCGAACATTATACCATGCACTGATTGAGCCTCATCTTACATATGGTATATTAGCATGGGGAGCTGCATGTTCCTCACATATCTATAATTTAGATGTTTTTCAAAAAAGTATTCTAAAAATGATATTTAAAAAACCGAAACTTTATCCCAAGAAATTTATTTAAACACTAGCTTGTTATCATAAATGACAACTCAATACTTAAGTAAAGGAATATCTATCATGAGGTCCGGGACAAAATACAGATCAACTTCTCTCAGTTTTTCGAAAATTCGCCGACTTCATGTCATTGCTATTTTTTAAACGTTTTGTAGCTCCTGTTGATGATGACATAGTTAATCTTGAGAATAAAGTTACAACAGTACACACAGCACTAATTTGTCGAGGTACCCAATAAACGTTGAAGCTTCTTCGCACCTAAATGGTTATTTAGACGACAACGACCACGGCTCACGTTATACAGGGTGTAAACGTTGTGATAGTCATTACTTAAATGGGTGATCAAAATAAGTCAAAAAGTTCATATGACCCATGGTCCAAACACCCTGTATATAATAATATCGTCCTACAGTATATTCAGATAAGAGATAGACCGGATGTAAACAAAAGGTTCGGGTGATTTTCATGCTAACGCCGCCGTCTCGACGTAAAACAGGAGAACTCATTGGTCAATTCGCAATTAAATGCCTATGCCGAGCGGCAGAGCAGTCGTATCAAGGCAGAGTCACATTCAGGTTCAGACGTGTTACGTATGTCGTGTGCATCATTACAATTTGATATTTCTTTGGACGTTTTCGTTTGTTATCTTATTAAGTTGTTCAGCTTGTCGTTGTTATTGTTATACCTTGTTATTGATTGTTATTGTTATCAACTGCTTGCGCAAAATGCCCAGTAGTACAGATACTGCCGATGAAGTTGTAAACTCCGGTAGTCCACCTAGGAAACGCTCTAAAAAAAGACACCTGAGTACAGAAATGAAAGAGGTCATTTTGAATATATATAAGATCGAGCGCGAGGAGAACGAGGCATCAACCATCAAAGAAATTGTTGTGAAGGTTTCTCACAAAGTTGGGGTGTGTCGTGCATCAGTGTTTAATGTGTTAAGACAATACAAAAAAAATAACACCTTTTCTGAGCCAATGACTAGTAAACATCGCAAAAGTATTGTTAAATCATTGGATGAAGCTGATAAGCATGCGATTCGGAGGAAAGTGCATGAATTCCTCTTTAGGAATGAAATACCTACTATAGATAAAGTACTGCAGGAGGTAAATGGAGATACAACGTTGCCAAATTTCAAACGATCAACTTTCCATGCGTTACTGAAGCATTTAAATTTCAAATGGAAAAAACGGGGTCGTAATAGATAGAGAAGAAATTGTGCTATGGAGGAGGGATTATTTAACAAAAATTGGGAAATATAGAAATCAAAACAGGAAGATCTATTACCTTGATGAAACGTGGGTAAACGCAGGACACACTACAAGTAAAGTATGGGTTGATGATTCTGTAACTTCATCCAGGAGGGCCTTTCGAGATGGACTGTCCACCGGATTAAAAAATCCAGCAGGTAAATACGAGTAATAGACAACAATCGGATGTTTTTCAAACCTTGGGAACAAGGTTCTAAACATTAATTCCAGGGGGCAGATAAAACATATTACAAGTAACAAAACTTTTATAACTTTCGATAAAATGCGTGGATGTTTTATTGTCATTTTCATTTGTTAGAACTTTTTTAAGCCATGTTTTTATGTGTTTTCGATATTTCAATAATTTTTTAATATAATCTTAAAATATGTCGAATATTATAAACATAAAAAAGTTACTAAGTTTTATATTGTGTACCGTTCCTAATATTTCTAATCATTTTAATTCATACTTTAAGCTTTATAAAGTTATAATTTGTTAATATTAATATTTGCGCGTATTTCAGGTTCCTGATCATTCATTTTTTAAAGGTTTATAACTTTAAATCAAATTGTGAAGCGCTGAGTAATCCTACGACGTTCAATATTCTTTCTTTCAATATGACTAAATAATCCCAATTATAGCAATCTGATACTCATGACTCAATGTTTTTTCGCTGAATGTGATGAAAACATTTGAAAAAGGTTCGCTTATTGAAATAAATCTACACCAGTTAGTACTTCGATTTCCAGGTAAAGGGAAAAGGCTCATTATCTGCCATATTGGCAGTGAGGATGGATTTGTTATTGACGGTCTGTGGTGCTTTGAGTCTAAGAAAACTGGAGATTACCACGAGGAAATGAATGGCGAATCGTTTGAACAGTGGTTTTCAAAAATTTTACCGAACTTAGAGGAAAACGCAGTAATTGTGTTGGATAATGCGCCTTATCATTCTCGAAGAATGGAGAAGGTCCCAACAACGGCTTAAAGGAAAGTTGATGTTCAAAATTGGCTCCGCTCGAAAAATATCAACTTTGAAGAAGCAATGCTGAAAGTACAATTATTAAGAATTGTCAAGGATCACAAGGCGGAATATCAAAAATACGCCATTGACGAAATGGCAGCAAGTCAAAATAAAACTGTGCTCCGTTTATCTCCATACCATTGCGAGCTCAATCCCATTGAGCTCATATGGGCAGAGGTTAAAAATTATATAGCTAAGCACAATACAACTTTTAAATTTTGTGACCTCAAAGGACTTTTCAAAGAAGCACTAGAATTAATAACAGCGCAAAAATGGGAAAACTGTATTAAGCACGTGAAAGACAAAGTTGAAAAGAGAATGTGGGAACTGGACAATATTTTAGAGGAACAAGTCGAGCCATTCATTATTGACGTTGGTGCTTCAGGCAGTAGCGATGATGAAAGCTCATCAAGCTCATCTTTCCAATAAAAGATGTCGTTCATCAAATTCGGTAAGTTATAAGTAATTATAAAGCTACTGTATTTTTTAATTAATTATTGACATTTTTTAACCCTTTTTGGCAAAACCTATTCAAGAATCTACTTTCTGACAATGTTCAACCATGCAAATTTTTTTACATTTTGAACGTTTTAATTTGGTTACATATTTACCTAGAAATCAAAAAATATACTAATCAATATTCTAAAAGCAATTTTAAGAGATATACGATTATTTTTAATTTAGGCTAATTTAAACGCCATTTGGAGATTATATTCGACTGTATTTCACCAAACATCATGCGGCATCCGAAGCTGGAAATCGAAGTGAAAATTTTGAAACCCTTATGTATATTTACATCATTATATATTTCTTACCCCACCCCCACATGATCCTATATCCATCACCAATCGTATACGTACACATCGAATTGTGTTAATTTACTACAAAGTTACGCAAAGCAGCATCTACTATCCAAAATATGTACTGCGTGACTCTTAATACGTCCCTGCCGAATGTTACAGCGTTCGATGATCACGTGGTCTTGTTTATGTCCGGTCTATCTCTTATCTGAATATACTGTAGGTTGTTTCATATAACATCAATCGAAAGGTTAAATTCGTCTGTCGAGATCCGCACTCGGTCTCCTGAGATTGACCCGGGTAGCACCTCTTCTATAAATGTCAAAGGATTCAGTTTCCAGCAAGTGATATTACCACGCTCACTTCCCCATTTTCAGAGTTGACCTCCTAGCCCACTACGATGTATCGATAATTGCGATAGTCAAATGTTGACGGAGCATTGTAAATCTGAATCCTCACAATGGATTCGAGCCAGAACACATCCGCACGTCTTTCAGGTTAAATAATTTATGGCATTAGGGAGATGGTTCTGTCGATCGGCTTTGCACCTCGGTCAACTGGAATAAATTATTTAACGCGATTTTACCAGTTCGATGCAGGAGTCAGGAGAACTGGAACCAAGCGTAGAGCCGGTGGTCGTGCATACATTTCGTAGCATTTACCACATGGTTTAGTCAAGTTCAGCTGTGTGCTACATAATGAATACGATATGTGTACTGGGCATAGGAGAAGCCGTGAATGCGTCTAAATAATGCTTCCATATACAGGGTGACGGGAAAATAGATGCGGAGCCGGTGGGGGGAGATAGTACAAGCCAATCTGAGTTGATTTTACTATAGGAAATGCTGTCCGAAAATTAGCCGCTTTCGATTTATACTAATTTTTAAGATTTTATAAAATTAACGTCCATTATACGTTAAGCAAGTCATAAAACTTGAAAATTGGGTGTTTAATTTGATTTTTTTTTTGGGTTTTACAATAAAAATATTCTAAAGTACGAAAATTGATACTCAAATCTACATTATTGACGTAAGCTTCAAAATATACTAAGTGACATATAAATCCGAACACCCAGTTTAAATGGTTTTATTTTAATAAAAGTTGGTGAATGTATTTATCTTACTGTAAATAACAAGTGAAAAATTTTTCAGCCTTATCAGTTGGACATTCCGGTTTTTATACTCCTTTTTTTTTAATTCACTAACGCTCTAAAAATGAATATTTCAGCCGCAGTAAAGAATCAACGTTGGCGGATTTTGGTTCTTGACATCCTTTACGATCGGTTACGATGCCTAGAGTACGGAGGCCTGTAAGATTACGTCAACTTAGTGAATTTGATAGGGGCCGTATAGTGGGACTTCGGGAAGCTGGACTTTATTTTCGGGCAATTGCAGTTAGAGTGCTAAGAAGTGTAGACACTGTGGTTAGGTGTTGGCAGGCATGGCTTCGAGAAGGCCGTACGCAAAGAGCAAGGGGCACTGGACGCCGCCGTAGAACAACAGACCGTGAAGATCGCCGCCTAAGATTATTAGCCTTAAGGGACCGTTTCTTCACTACCAGGTCCATTGCAAATGAATGGTTTGCAGAACACGGAAGACCTATTGGCATGCGAAGTGTTTACCGACGAATTAGAAGTTTTGGTTTGTTTTCATACCGGCCACACTAGGTCCTCCCTTTAACTCGAGAACACCGACGTAATCGCCTTGAGTGGTGCAGACAACGGCCACTCTGGGATCAGGAATGGAACAGTATTGTCTTTAGTGACGAGTCTCGATTTTGTTTAGGCATGCACGATGGTCGTGCCAGGGTTAGAAGGCGACGTGGTGAAAGGAGGAATCCACAGTTTTTTGTTGAAATACGTGTTCATCACACTGTTAGAGTTATGGTTTGGGGTGCTATAGCTTATGGTTCCAGGTCACCTTTAATCTTCATCAGAGGTAACATAAACGCGCAGCGTTATATCCACGAAGTGCTAGAACGCCATCTTTTACCCTATCTTGACACCCTGGCAGATCCATCTTTCCAACAAGATAATGCCCGACCACATGTTGCAAGAGTCACAATAGACTTCTTTCAACATGTCACATTGTTACCGTGGTCACCAAGATCTCCCAACTTATCCCCAATTGAGCACGTGTGGGATATGATGGGTAGGAGATTGCTCAATTTGCAACGTCCTCCTCAGACTCTAGAAGCACTTCGAGAGGAGTTGGTGGTTGCCTGGAATGAGATACCACAGGAGAACATTGGCCACCTGATCAGAAGCATGCCTAGGCGTGTTGAAGGATGCGTAGCACATCAGGGTGCATCCACACATTATTAAAGGTCAAAGGGCTTTAAAGCAATGCAATCATTTTGAAATTTTTATCATTTACTTATTATGCTTCATTAAGTACTTATACAAAATTTTATTAAAATAAAACCATTTAAACTGGGTGTTCGGATTTATATGTCACTTAGTATACGTAGTACAGGGCAGTCGAAAAGCAGAACAAACATTAGCTTTTTAAAAACCCGGAAAGCCAAGATCTTTAAACGAATATCACATTTATTTATCATGGGATAAGTTTATACAGGATCGAATTCGCATAGCAAAGATCAGTGACCTTGTGCAAATACCTACGAGCATGCATCATCGGTTACATCCACCGTATTAAAACATCCATCGGATAAATGACGGTAGACGATTTACAGTAAATTGGACCGTCGCTGAAGCGGGAGAATTTTTTTTGAAAATTGAGTGGAAAGCCGGTTATACAAAGGGTAGGATTTGAATTATCGCTGCCGTTCGAAAGCCAGATTTATACGAAGCCTCCATCGAGACACTATACAAAAAAGGCGGTGTAAACCTTTGTATATCGGTTCTGTCGGATCGTATGGGGGGCTGCGAATTTAATTTGTTAGCCATAATACGAACAACTTACAATAATGATTTCATTTTTCATCCCTCCTAGTTCCAACCCGCCAGATCTTAGTTGAGTTATAATAATGATAATAATAATAATATTCACCATAAAAAAAACACAGACCACATGTCTGCTAATCGAAAAGGCCAGGAAATATAAAAACCTCGAAATCGAAATACCGCGCATGTGGAAAACAAAGACAAGAACGATGCCCATGGTCATCGAGGCTTTGGGGACTGTTACTATGTCATCCAAAAACAACATAAAAGAAATCACCGGAGATGTTTTTGCTACACAACTTCAAAAGATGGCACTGCTAGGAACAGCCCAAAGTGCTGGCGATATTTACAGTGGTTTTATATATTACACTAAAATAAAACCGTATCTGAGTAACGATTCCACCAGGGCTTTATAGCTACAGATTAATAAGTGATTGTTTAAAATTTCTCCGATCATGTAAAATTTTCTAATTAGTTTTCGTAGATTGTTAGTTAACCTAAGCACATGTTGCTTCCACTTAAGATTTTGATCTGTTTTTACACCAAGATGTCTGGTGTATGCTACCTCATTTATTTCATTTCCAAAACCATTTACTTGTATGCTGTTAAAATTCGGTCGATTTGCTGATGTTTAGATGAATCAAGCCAACATTATATTTTTTCTAATCCAAGAGATGTTTTTTCATATACGTCTTCCCATGTTTCCACCATACCGTTTTCTAGAATAATAACTGTCAAAGAGTTTATATATAATGTAAATAGTAATGGCCCAATAACGGTGCCCTGTGGTATGCCGATTTCTATTTCTGACGGGTCACTGATCACATTTCCGGTTTTAGTCGTCTGTATTCTACCTGTCAGGTAACTCGCAAAAACTTCCGACACAACACCCCTGCACCCATAAATATAGAGGACACCTAGAAGTGAGGCATAAGGCACTGTGTCAAATGTCTTTGCAAGGTCTAGAAAGGCCGCAATGCATTTCTTTCCTTGATCAAGATTTTTTGAAATGGTTGAAATGGCTCTTGTGAATTCCGGTCAAGCTCATCCCTTCTTCTAGGAAATGCGATACAGTCAATAATAATAATAATAAATATTTTTGTTTGGGGTGAGCTCCCCATACATGAAAACCCGCGAAACTAGTATTTGCTACTCATATATTGATCCATAAAAGTCACTAGCAGATGCTAATAACAATGGAATAATGTTCACAACGAATTTAAATTTTTAGTAAGAAATTATTATAATAAAGTAAACATTACCATATTTTCCAAAGCAAAGAACACCAAAGAGTAAAAAAGCATAAAAAATGTAAGGAAAGTAAAAAAGTATGTAATCAATGGTGATTTCACTTTTTGTCGAAAAGCTGGAAACGAGTATTGTTTATACACTTTTAGTAAGGAAATCATACTGGGTGTTGATGTGAAAATTTCCCACCTCGGATTTACCGAAAATCACTGATTGAAAGAAAACACGCTGAGACACGTCAAAAGATTTGTCTAAGGGGACCTTCTAACTACCTTTCACCCTCTGCCCCAGGGTCATCACTTCAAAAATTTTAAATTGAACAGGGAATATCGAGTAATAGCTTGTTTGAGAGGCATTTCGAAGTCCTTTGTTTTGACGTTTGATTTTTCAAAATCTGTCGATTCGTTTTTAAGGAAATTATGAAAATCTTTAATTATCTCAAATTGATCAGATAGAAAACAATTTCACTTTTTACTTAAATAAGTGTTCAAAATGTTGTCCGTCATTAGTCGCCAAACAATGATATCGACAATGTCCAAATCCCTGACGGACATTTTCAAAAACGTGGGTCCACGCTTTCAGGTTGGGGAGTAAATATAAGTGACATATAAATCCGAACACCCAGTTTAAATGGTTTTATTTTAATAAATATTTGTATAAGTACTTAATGAAGCATAATAAGTAAATGATAAAAATTTCAAAATGATTGCACTGCTTTAAAGCCCTTTGACCTTTAATAATGTGTTGATACACACATTCTCCAACGCGCCTAGGCATGCTTCTGAACAGGTGGTCAATGTCCTCCTATGGTATCTCATTCCAGGCAACCACCAACTCCTCTCGAAGTGCTTCTAGAGTCGGAGGAGGACGTTGCAAATTGAGCAATCTCCTACCCATCATATCCCACACGTGCTCAATTGGGGATAAGTAGGGAGATCTTGGTGGCCATGGTAACAATGTGACATCATTATGTTGAAAGAAGTCTATTGTGACTCTTGCAACATGTGGTCGGGCATTATCTTGTTGGAAAGTTGGATCTGTCAGGGTGTCAAGATGGGGTAAAAGATGGGGTTCTAGAACTTCGTGGATATAACGCTGCGCGTTCATGTTACCTCTGATGAAGATTAAAGGTGACCTGGAACCATAAGCTATAGCACCCCAAACCATAACTCCAACAGTGTGATGAACATGTCTTTCAACAAAAAACTGTGGATTGGTCCTTTCACCACGTCGCCTTCTAACCCTGGCACGACCATCGTGCATGCCTAAACAAAATCGAAACTCGTCACTAAAGACAATACTGTTCCATTCCTGATCCCAGAGTAACCGTTGTCTGCACCACTCAAGGCGATTACTTCGGTGTTTTCGAGTTAAAGGGAGGACTCAGTGTGGTCGTTATAAAAACAAGCCAAAACTTCTCATTCGTCGGTAAACGCTTCGCATGCCAATAGGTCTTCCGTGTTCTGGAAACCATTCATTTGCAATGGACCTGGTAGTGGAGAAACGGTCCCTTAAGGCCAATAATCTTAGGCGGCGCTCTTCACGGTCTGTTTTTCTACGGCGGCGTCCAGTGCCCCTTGCTCTTTGCGTACGGCCTTCTCGAAGCCATGCCTGACAACACTTAACCACAGTGTCTACACTTCTTTGCACTCTAACTGCAATTGCCCGAAAAGAAAGTCCAGCTTCCCGAAGTCCCACTATACGGCCCCTATCAAACTCACTAAGTTGACGAAATCGTACAGGTCTCCGTACTCTAGGCATCGTAACCGATCGTAAAGGATGTCAAGAACCAAAATCCGCCAACGTTGATTCTTTACTGCGGCTGAAATATTCATTTTTAGAGCGTTAGCGAATTAAAAAAAAGCAGTATAAAAACCGGAATGTCCAACTGATAAGGCTGAAAATTTTTTCACTTGTTATTTACAGTAAGATAAATACATTCACCAACTTTTATTAAAATAAAACCATTTAAACTGCGTGTTGTTGAACCGGAAATACATACTGGTCAAGTATAGGATCCACCCTTTTCGATTTCGTTTTCAATGATTTTAATGTTAAGCGGATTATATCCAAATAATTGTCTTCATTCAATTTATATTAATAAACAATTCTAGTTTTCTCCTCTTTAAAAAATCAAACGTAAAAATAAAGGACTTTGAAAGAACTTTCGAACAAGCTCTTACTCGACATTTAATGAGGGGATGACCTTGTGGAGCTGAAAGGGGGCGAAGTAGTTTTTGGTTAAACAGTTGTATCCCTTGACAAATCTGTTAACGTGTCTCGGTGTTTTTTCTTTTAATCAGCGGTTTTCGGAAAATATGTGGTGGCAACATTATAGGAGAAACTAAGTTGAAATAGGGTTGTTGAATATTGAGGTATCCTGATAATTATATCTTTGTGCTCTTGAATGAATATCAGGCGGTTTAGACGTAATTAATAATTTATGGCGGAAACTGAGTAGCGATATTTAACCGAATAAGTTATTTTCAACCAAAACGAACACAATTATTTTAGATAATTGGAATTAGGTTTTTCGTATAGCTGTCTGACACGACTGAGGATTCGCATAATTTTTTGCGTAACTTGAAATTCAGCAGATATTTGTTTGCAATTAAAGTAGATGTTTGGCAAGAGCCTTTCGACATCTTAATTTTGTGTCAAAAACACCGTCAAGAGTTTCTGCAGAATCGTATTACTTACGTCTTTAAGAGTTCAAGTTAAGTCGACATTATTTTTCTAGGCACAAAATACTGACATTTTAGACATTTGATGGTTGACAGCCAAATTATGATCAGACGAATATAGCATTAAACTACTAATATGTATTGATAACATGCTTCAAAAAACTTTGTCCTGCCTGAAGATGTATTAATGCACCTGCGAAATCTGAAGACCTCTTCCTCCCCTGGTAAAGATGGGATGACGGCTGCTGTACTTAAAAACTGCGCTTCAGCACTAGCCCTACCATTAAGCTTGATATTCACATCGTCTTTTAGATCTCATACCCTACCCTCATGCTGGCTTAGTGCTTCTGTTACCCCTGTATTCAAAAAGGGCGACAAATCCTCCGCTAAAAATTATCGACCAATAAGTCTCGTTCCTATCGCCGCCAAAACAGCTGAAAGAATCATATTAGATAAGTTCCTGTCATTTGCTTTCGAAAATGACCTTATCCCTAAGAATCAGCATGGATTTCTCCCTGGTCGATCAATAATGACCAACCTTCTCCACTCTCTCAACGATTGGACTCAGTATCTGGACACAAAGACTCCTGTTGATATAATCTACTTAGATTTTTCTAGGGCTTTCGATCGCATACCACATAGAAGGCTTCTGTTTAAGTTGGAATGTATGGGAGTAAGAGGCGAGTTGTTGTTGTGGATTAAGGCTTTTCTCACCGGGAGGACTTTCTCTGTGCGCGTCAGTGATAGCCAGTCTCACCTTCATCATGCAGCAAGTGGAGTTCCTCAAGGCTCTGTCTTGGGGCCAGTGCTGTTCCTTCTGTATACAAGTGACCTGCCCGCATTGATTTACTCCACATGTTCAGCTTATGCCGACGACACCAAGATTTACAATACTGTCGTAAATTCTGCTATGCTTCAACGAAATCTTGGTATTGTTTGTCAATGGTCAGTTGGCTGTTACCCTTAAATCTAACTAAGTGTTGTGTCCTTCACCTCGGGAAGACAAATCCGCGATTTACATACAAGATATCTGACCACAATATCGAAGCAGTTTCCAGCCACACTGATCTGGGCGTTGTAGTCAACGATCGTCTTTCCTGGTCAGAGCATATTCACCACGTTATATCAAAAGCCAAGAAACTTCTATACATGCTGGGGAGGTCTTTCAAAGGATCCGATGTCAACACTTGCGCCTACATTTACAAGGCATTCGTGAGGCCAATTCTTGAATTCGCTGGTCCGGTATGGGACACTGTGCTTCTGCGCGATAGAAATCTCGTCGAATCAGTACAGCGTCGGGCTACTCGTATCCTTTGGAGCACGAAGACCAAGCTATGAAGATCGCCTTGAATTATTCAACCTGACCTCATTCTCTGAGCGAAGACTTCGTGGCGATCTTATAGTTACGTTCAGGATACTTCATGGTTTGATGGGCACCAACCTCATGCATCTATACCGTCTGTCGCGCAGCAATCTACGCGGACACAGCTTCAAACTGCATAAGGAGCCATTTAAAACAACAGTCCGACAGTGGTTTCTTCCCAACCGCATATTCAACACCTGGAATAGTTTACCTTAAAGTGTGGTTGGTGCTACTTCAGTTAATAACTTCAAAGTGCAGTATGATAGCTGAAGGAGTGTACAAACTTTATAGCTATGAACTGTCTTTTTTTATTTTTTTCTATTTGATGCATTTGTGTTACGTGTCCGTACACTATATTTACTGCATGAGCTTATAGTACTGTGTACTCTGCTCATCTCAATTATCATAATAATATTAATAATAGTAATAAATTTATAGCGATTCTCTTTACTAAACACTTCACGTCAACATATAGATATCGTACTTTGCATTAGATCTGTACGGATCTGCATAAATTGCAGCACATGCTTATGCTTAAATCGCGCATTTGATTTTGTAGAGAGAGACAAAAGCAAGCGCGTGCGGCTTGTGTCGAAGTAGTGCACATACCCTTTTCAAGTGGCCCATGAATAATGTTGCGCTGCGATCGCGACGAAAATGACAAGTACACAATTGGTCGATTATAATGCTGCAAAACAGACTCGACGGCGTGGCTCGCGGGGGCAGGTCGGTATTGTTTCTATTTGTGTGATAACATGAAAAATAAATAATGATCTAATTACTACTGTTTTTTTCTGTTAAGACAAAAGTTTTGGCAGTTCTGCAGAACTTAAGGGACAGCCGCCCGATTCATTATATTTTAAATATGTACACTAATAGTAAATATTAAAAATTTAATCATACATATGAATGTAGACAGAAAAGCAAACGTTTTGCGAAATGAGTGGTCAAACTATGTAGGTGAGTACTTTTTTAAAATTATTTATTAGTCTGCAACATGTATTTTGAATTTCTTGAAAACGTGAAAGAGATATTGTATCTAAAAGTGGATTGTAAACTATATCACAGTAAGTAATTGTGGACATAATCAATGATTCGCATAAGATTTTTTTAGTTTGATAATCGAGAATTTGTTTATTGAGATATAATTGACGTAAAACCGGAAAGCAGCTCTTAGTAATTTTGTTTACATAAGGTATGAACTTGAGACACTCATCAAAAGGAACTCCCAAGTTTCTGACCGCTTCATTAATTTCGGTAGTAGCACCATCTAAGCTAACGTTAAAGTTATTCTTAACATAATTTCTAAAGGTTTTGAAGGGTTGAGTTTGAGGTTATGACTTTGTGCATATGCACTAATTGTTTTTATATTTTCATTTATTTCATATTCAGCAAGTCGCATACCGAAAAACGAATGAGTTACGCCAAAAAACTACGGATGCGACTTTTATATTGGAATATGCGAGGGTACTGCAGAGTCTCAATTCCATAAAATATTGAACAGCTTATCTCGCTCCACTCGAGAAGTGTTTGACTTGCCGAGTCATCCCGGTCCCATCAAATACCGGCGACAGCTTGTAGATGTTTCCCCTGGCTCCTAATTCGGCTACTATCGTTCTTTCTCCGGGTTGTACAATAGCCCAAAATGGACCCTTAACGACTCCACTCCGTCCGGAGGCACCGGTTCGGCTCCGGTTTCGGTCTCATGGCCTGTGAATGCAAATTATCTGACTAATTCGAAGCCCGTAATCCGTCCCGTAACTGCTGCAGACTGATGCTGCAGACTTATTTGTATTCGTAACCGCACCGGACGATACCATGGAGTGGAAAGCGGTGATTTTCGGGTCCAAGGGACACATCAATTCTATTTTGTTGCCTGCGTTTCCCTGTGAATTTCTGGGTGTTACGGGAAATTATCGATGCATTTAGGGCCAATTTCACCAACATTAATATTATGGACCAATGGGAGAATACCTTATCGAAATGCAATTTGACGGAAGCTGTCAAAGGCCGCTGAATATTAGTGATTTCTATTGAAATATTGAATAAAATCGTGAAAATTCGACTGTATTATAAACAAGACCACTTTTTGATTCCAACATGATGCTTTTGTACAGAAAAATCAGGACAACTTTCATGTATTTTCATATATGTTATAGGTTTACATTTAACAATCCGTTATCCCCCTCAGCGAATGGGAATGCGGCAAATAACACTGATCAACAGCCAAAAAATATCCTAAATAAAATCAACAAAATATTACTATTTTTAATGTGCTAAAACCGGAATGAAACTTATTTTTTCAATATTAGTTCAAGTTTTAGAGATACGGTAATTATATGTGTTCCTGCTGTGACAGTGTTAATATACTGTAATTCACAAGAATGCACGTGCTACATTTTTATATTCGGCAAGGAAAGATGATGTAATCGGCATGATTGTGTTACGTTATACATACGTGTACATTATATTGTTTTATATTACCCATTTTTTCCTCAGTTGGTTGACAGCGTTCATGCAAGATGTCTCGAAAGTGTGTAAACAATCCAGATCAGTTTTGTTACGTGTATGGTGATGTGACTTTTGCGTCTCAGAGACGGTCTATTACTCCACTAATAACAAAGGCAATCAGCTTTATTTCGGTTGTAAACTAGGTGATCAAGACAAACAGTGGGCACCCCACATCTGCTGTAATACATGTGCTTCAAGTCTGAGGAGCTGGTTAAATGGCAAAAAACGGTCTATGCGCTTTGCTGTCCCAATGGTTTGGAGAGAGCCTACAAATCATATTAATTAATTAACTACCCAAACATACCATCTGCGATGAGACCTGTGCCTCACAGTGACGAAAATCCTATTCCAAAACCCCCAGAATCCTACACTTGCGAATCAGAAAACGAATCAGATCATGGCGATCGAGTGATTCGTCAGGAAGAAGATATGCCATCATCGTCAAGAGATCCTGATTTTATATCGAGCACGTCATGCCACCAACCCCACAAAATAACACAGTCAGAATTAAACGATCTTGTAAGAGATTTAGAACTTCCATAATGTAACGCAGAGTTACTTGGATCAAGACTGCAGCAGTGGAACTTGTTAGAAGACGATGTTTCGTTATGTGTTTTTCGTAAACGCCACAAAGAATTAGAACCATTTTTCAATATGGAGAATAACTTGGTTTTCTGCAGTAACATTAACGGCTTACTGGCGGCTTTAAATATAAACTATAACCCAGAAGAATGGAGATTGTTTATAGACATTTCAACATTGAGTTTAAAGGCAGTGTTATTGCATATTGGAAATATTTTACCATCTCTTCCTGTAGGGTATGCAGTTCACATGAAAGAATCATATGACAATATGAAGTACCTATTGACATGCATAAAATACGATGAGCACCAATGGCATATTTGTGGCGATTTGAAAGTTGTTGCACTTTTACTTGGGCTGCAGCTAGGCTACACAAAGTTTTGCTGTTTTTTGTGTGAATGGGACAGTCGGGCAAAGGCACTTCATTACACGAGACATAACTGGCCTGTTCGTCAATTCCTAGAGCCAGGTCAAAAAAATGTACAGCATATGTCATTAGTAGATTCGAAAAAAATTTTATTACCACCACTGCATATCAAGTTGGGCCTAATGAAAAACTTTGTCAAGGCCTTAGATAGAGATGGGTCAGCTTTTCAATACCTGCGTCAGAAATTTCCAAGACTAAGTGAGGCAAAGGTTAAAGAAGGTATTTTTGTTGGACCACAGATTCGAAATATTTTGAAAGATACACAGTTTGAAAACACTTTAACAGGTATTGAAAAAACTGCTTGGAATGATTTCCGTCTGGTGGTCACTAATTTCTTGGGAAATAGAAAAGCTGACAACTATAAAACCCTTGTCAAAAATATGCTGTCATCGTATCAAAAGATGGGCTGTAATATGTCTCTTAAGATACATTTCCTACACTCACACCTGGACTTTTTTCCTGACAATTGCGGAGCCGTAAGTGATGAGCACGGCGAACGTTTTCATCAGGATATTTCAACAATGGAAAAAAAGGTACCAGGGAAAGTGGAATCCTTCCATGCTTGCAGACTACTGTTGGACTCTTGGTAGAGATGCTCCAGAAACGATCCATAAAAGAACAGCAAAAAGACAGCGCATATAGTGATTCTTATAGGTATATGAATCTCGTTACTTTTTTTAATATATCCTTAAAAATGAAAAGTTTTTTTTCTAAACCGCAACTATTTTTTTTTATTTCATTGTCATTTTTGGAATCAGCGCCCCAAAATTAACAACGAAGTGCACTTTTCCCACAAGATACAATTAAAAAAACTAAAATTTGTTGTCCAGTGTAATAGGTCGATTGTCTGGCTGTTAAATTTGGCAGCAGATTCAAATAATGTCTAATATAAATATAACCTAGAATGTGCACTCGTGAAAAAAAAAATATGGCAAATTTGCAGTTTTTTTTGCAGGTTTTAGGTTTGCTGGGAGCTCTAAGGCGTATATTTGGGAATTTCTTAATCGCTGTGAATATAGTGTGGATGTTTGTTCAGTTCCTGAACAACGAAAAATATTCAACTTTATGGATGTATGGGTATCAAAAAACCTGAATGGTTTTGTGGGTATATCAATCTAAGGTGCCATAATGGTTCTGATGAACGGCAAGTAAATGAATGAATGTTTGCTGGTGATGTTTCAATGACAAATTGTCATCTCATACTTTGACAGTATTTTGTTTTGAACATTTTATAGCTATTGGTTGCTAAAATTTGTTGATTGGAGCTTGAAGCTCATTCGCTATATCTGACGGTCTATTACCCTATAGGTGGAGAATAACGGACTGTTGTTGGTGAAATTGTGCCTTACAGATGTTGTATGAGATACGGCGATGATATAACGATGAACGTAAAAATAACAAACCTAACTAAACTTAAACGAGTGCGAAGTATGACCATGTACTATTTCATTTCATTACAAGGGCAGTACGTACCAATAAATAAAAGCCACTTACTAAGTGCTCTTTCAGACTGTCGAGCACCGAGCACTAATTAACATAACTACCTGTACCCAGCAATCGGGCTCCGAGAAACCCATGACAGCCCCAGAAACAGAAGTCTTCCAATCCATAAATTAAAATATGAAGGTAAATAGCACAGCATCTTTAAAAACATGGCTTAAGACATTCAGGATCATGAATATAAAAGTATTATGATTAGAAACCCATACAGCACAGCAGAACAAAGGAAATACTCAGTGATTGCTCACCTTTCAGGTAATCAAAACAGTACAACGAATAACCTGCAATACTTGATCTTAGTAGTGACCGCTATACTCGTCTGCGTGTAAATGACCCCTCTGAATTCAGATTTCCGTAGTTGTTTTCTCGTTATTTTTAGAGAAATCGGAGGATTAATTCTTGAGCGCAGTAGAGCGGTGCTTCTGGGAATGACGTCATATTCCTCCGATTGTCTGAAGATCTTTGTGAGGTTTTTAGTGTCCTTATTTTTTATTAAAAGTAATTTTTTAATGAATTTCCTATAATAATTTTAAGTTGAGGACAATACCTATTGAAAGAGGATGTTTTATAAAAAAAAATGTAATTGTTATAGTTCTTATAAAAATAGAGAGCAATGACCTTGTCAACCACTTCCGTTTTAGCCTTGTACTCGGTTAAATTGGAAATATGAGCTGGAAGGCTACTCTTACAGAAGTTCCCTTCTATCTGCTTGGGCAGCGTCCTGAAAGACCTACTGTCCTAATTGTTACATCGTTACATAGACTGTCTGTTCCGAAACATGGACATTTTTACACCTGTTTGTAAAAGGTTCCATTGCTGCAAAAGAGATCCAAGTAGTTGTGCTTTTCTTTTCGGAAGATCTAAATCACGAACTACTATAGATCAGTGAGATATAAAATGGGACTGCTTGCAGCTACTACGTTCGACTTTCTCTTCAAAACTTCGACCGGCTTTTGGCTCCCCTGTGTCAGAATTATCTGGTTCATCATACATTTTTTTGGAGGCTTAGGAACAGGTATACTAGAAGAGTCATGAGGTACAGGTCTACTGGCTGAGGAGATATTAGGATATACTATTTTATGCTTGGCTTTACTAGAAAATCGCAGAATTTTTGTTAAGCAAAAGTAACAATCAACAATTCTTAGGTTCCCGCCAAATCATTGGTAAGGTTCGAACGCTCTTAGGATATGACCGCTACGTCATCGTGGGCGGGTCCGCTCATCACGCGGTCGTCGACAGAGCGCAGTGGCGTTCTATTTTATTTGAAGTATAAAATAAAGTGAATAGGTTGTGTAGACATTGATCATTAATTGATTTTTGTATTATTATATTCATTTAGTATGCGCATTAAGTTGTTCGGAAGCAAATTTGAATTAGAAGAGGGAGCAAACTAAAGACGGTTATAATTCAAATTATATATTATCATTAAAAAATCTAATCGCTATCAGATGATAGTGTGTTTAGCTTCAAATCTTCATCTGAGTCGCTTTCGTCACTATCTTCTGATGATGACTCTGTGTTCACATTGAATTGATACGTATCCATTTGATCGTCGAGAAGATGTTCTTTTTCCATTTGTGCTTGCTCATATTTTTTCACGTGGTTACAAATTTTCTTCCACTCATCTGCTCCAATTTCTTCAAACCTGCTACGGGTCAGATGCTCCACATCAGACAACCTAAATGTCACATTTCGTGGAGCAACCCAGTTTTTTACGAGAGCCCAAATCTTCTCGATTGGGTTTAGCTCCGGATGATATGGAGGCAGTCGTGCTGTTCCATTAAGGCATCTAGCTTGTATTTGACTGGAAATCTTCTTTTATTTTCCTGTATTTTTTTATATAGTTCGGCCTTAGTCAATGACTTTTCACTAGGAATTTGATGTTTTTCTAGCCAGTCAATCATCTCTGATTTCAGGCTAGAAGACGTTACATTTTTTTCTTCCAGGACATTGTGATAAGAAGCGTTGTCAACTACAAGCACAGAATTTTCAGGCAAATTTGGGATCAATTGGCTTTCTACCCATTTCATGAAGTTCAAATGATTCATGTCGTTGTGGTAGTCCCCAGATTTTGAGCCTGAAAATAAAATACATACATATAATCCAGTAAATATAAAAATATATTGGAAATATTTTACATCATTGTAACACAAATAATACCTGATTTGAATATCAACAAGGCGTTAGGAATAAAGCCGAATTCTCCACCAGCATGCACAATAATCATTCGTTGTCCTTTTGATAAAGGCGTTTTTAGTTCCTTGTCATAATTGTCATCTGACCATCCTTTTTTTGGGGTATGACTAGAATGTATATATGTTTCATCCGTATAAATTATGTTCCTGTTCTCAGCTCTATATTTCATAATTTGCTTCAGATATTCGATTCGCTTCAAGCGAATTTCATATTTTTCCATGAGAGCTCTTTTATTATCAGTAGTTCTTTTCCATCTGTAGATATAAATTATATTTATAGCGTTGTAAATCGAAAACCTTATAGTGTGTATGAATACTGACCTAAAGCCCATTTGTTTCAAAAGTTTGTTCAAAGTCGTTATTTTACCCTCAAAATTAAGTTGTCGATCTTGCATTTTTTGGTAAATACCTAAAAAAATCTTAAAATGAAATATGACTAGATGCTACGGTTACAATTTTAAAACTTACATTTCAGCGAAGGTCTTCTTTTCTCCAAAATATAAAAATCGTATATGATTGCTTTGATTTCTTCAATTTGGCCTGCAGTCACTTTATCCACAACAGGTGATTTTCGTTGCCGCTTTTTAGATGGGGATGAAAATGAAAAGTTGCTTGAATATATTCCATCTCTGCTCTCTTTAGCTATTTTTTGATAAGTACATTTACTTATACCCGTGGCAGCTAACACACGTTTCCTAAATGGGTTAATCAGTTTTAATTGACAATAATTATAAAAATCTTTTACATTCATACATACCGGTATTGTTGAAGTGGAAACTTTAATCCCTCTACACTTTCCTGTACCATGAAATTATTGACATTGTTGATAATTTCCTTTCCTTGACTCCCAATCGCCTTTCCTTTCACGCCAATCTCTTTCACAGACATTGTTTAGATCACTGGTTCAAAACTATTAATAATTTAAATTTGATCAATAGTAAAAATTTCCACTATATTGCAATCTATTTGACAATTTTTACACACGGTGCCTTGTTCAAATTAGTTTACAAACTGAACTTATGACTAACGGACAGGTTTATATATCTGTTGCAGGTAAAATAAATGTGATTGATTAACACTCATCCTCTTAACGCTACTTACGAACGAAGGGATTTAGCAACCGGGAATTATTCCAGGTAGTTCAATTTTACACTTGTTATTATTAGATTTGTTTCTACTAATTTTGTTTACCTACGCTTGATATTGGTATTAGCCTATTTATCTAGGTACTAATGATGCACTCTAGGAAATCTCATGATTGGTATAGATATAAGCCGATCACAGTCTTAGGATTAATTTAATTTCTTTCAGTTGTTTGCCAACTTTGCGGTTTTACCCTTCAATATTGTGTCTATTATATGTAGGTACCTGTTCACTATTTTAAGTTAGTGTTAATCAATCACATTTATTTTACCTGCAACAGATATATAAACCTGTCCGTTAGTCATAAATTCAGTTTGTAAACTAATTTGAACAAGGCACCGTGTGTAAAAATTGTCAAATAGATTGCAATATAGTGGAAATTTTTACTATTGATCAAATTTAAATTATTAATAGTTTTGAACCAGTGATCTAAACAATGTCTGTGAAAGAGATTGGCGTGAAAGGAAAGGCGATTGGGAGTCAAGGAAAGGAAATTATCAACAATGTCAATAACTTCATGGTACAGGAAAGTGTAGAGGGATTAAAGTTTCCACTTCAACAATACCGGTATGTATGAATGTAAAAGATTTTTATAATTATTGTTAATTAAAACTGATTAACCCATTTAGGAAACGTGTGTTAGCTGCCACGGGTATAAGTAAATGTACTTATCAAAAAATAGCTAAAGAGAGCAGAGATGGAATATATTCAAGCAACTTTTCATTTTCATCCCCATCTAAAAAGCGGCAACGAAAATCACCTGTTGTGGATAAAGTGACTGCAGGCCAAATTGAAGAAATGAAAGCAATCATATACGATTTTTATATTTTGGAGAAAAGAAGACCTTCGCTGAAATGTAAGTTTTAAAATTGTAACCGTAGCATCTAGTCATATTTCATTTTAAGATCTTTTTAGGTATTTACCAAAAAATGCAAGATCGACAACTTAATTTTGAGGGTAAAATAACGACTTTGAACAAACTTTTGAAACAAATGGGCTTTAGGTCAGTATTCATACACACTATAAGGTTTTCGATTTACAACGCTATAAATATAATTTATATCTACAGATGGAAAAGAACTACTGATAATAAAAGAGCTCTCATGGAAAAATATGAAATTCGCTTGAAGCGAATCGAATATCTGAAGCAAATTATGAAATATAGAGCTGAGAACAGGAACATAATTTATACGGATGAAACATATATACATTCTAGTCATACCCCAAAAAAAGGATGGTCAGATGACAATTATGACAAGGAACTAAAAACGCCTTTATCAAAAGGACAACGAATGATTATTGTGCATGCTGGTGGAGAATTCGGCTTTATTCCTAACGCCTTGTTGATATTCAAATCAGGTATTATTTGTGTTACAATGATGTAAAATATTTCCAATATATTTTTACATTTACTGGATTATATGTATGTATTTTATTTTCAGGCTCAAAATCTGGGGACTACCACAACGACATGAATCATTTGAACTTCATGAAATGGGTAGAAAGCCAATTGATCCCAAATTTGCCTGAAAATTCTGTGCTTGTAGTTGACAACGCTTCTTATCACAATGTCCTGGAAGAAAAAAATGTAACGTCTTCTAGCCTGAAATCAGAGATGATTGACTGGCTAGAAAAACATCAAATTCCTAGTGAAAAGTCATTGACTAAGGCCGAACTATATAAAAAAATACAGGAAAATAAAAGAAGATTTCCAGTCAAATACAAGCTAGATGCCTTAATGGAACAGCACGGGCATAAAGTTTTACGACTGCCTCCATATCATCCGGAGCTAAACCCAATCGAGAAGATTTGGGCTCTCGTAAAAAACTGGGTTGCTCCACGAAATGTGACATTTAGGTTGTCTGATGTGGAGCATCTGACCCGTAGCAGGTTTGAAGAAATTGGAGCAGATGAGTGGAAGAAAATTTGTAACCACGTGAAAAAATATGAGCAAGCACAAATGGAAAAAGAACATCTTCTCGACGATCAAATGGATACGTATCAATTCAATGTGAACACAGGGTCATCATCAGAAGATAGTGACGAAAGCGACTCAGATGAAGATTTGAAGCTAAACACACTATCATCTGATAGCGATTAGATTTTTTAATGATAATATATAATTTGAATTATAACCGTCTTTAGTTTGCTCCCTCTTCTAATTCAAATTTGCTTCCGAACAACTTAATGCGCATACTAAATGAATATAATAATACAAAAATCAATTAATGATCAATGTCTACACAACCTATTCACTTTATTTTATACTTCAAATAAAATAGAACGCCACTGCGCTCTGTCGACGACCGCGTGATGAGCGGACCCGCCCACGATGACGTAGCGGTGATATTCTAAGAGCGTTCGAACCCTACTCCAGATCTCATAGAAGTGTGTACCCCGTAGCCATCCTGCTAAGGTACCTGAGCAAGTGCGGCAGCATGTTTTGGGAGCCCAAGTTTTGTCTTGATCGGCAACTTTGAACTCGAATTATAAGTCGTACTTATTTCGAACATCTGATATCTTCTATAAACAGCAGGAATCAAGAGATCGCAAACCAGTTTTGTATACAGGGGCCATTCAATAAGTATCTGTCCGACGATTATAGGGTAGGGTAGAATCAGGAACCACCTGAGGTTAAATCGGTGGGATCCTTTATTAGAAGCATTGCCAGATTGTATACAATCTCCCAAGACTAAGAGAAAACGTAGACTTGGCATCGTCATACCCTATTATGATATAAAAAGATAAATATCGCTCAGGTACATTTCTACAAGTGCCTAAAGCATGTTGGTGGATGTGATAATTTAACGGTCCATGTAGAACTTATCGAAATAACGTATTTGTTCAACAGAGAAGACTTTCGTGCAGAGCAGTTTTGTCTGTACTATAAGAACGCCCTTGTGCATCGTGCAGCTTCTAGGAGTCGCCCAACGACGATGACGAACGTCCTAGTTCCAGCGCCGCATCGGTCGCCAGAAATGGCCCACTGAAATTTTTATGCGGCGTTTATATGCACCGTAATGATGCTGAAATAGCCCTTCGCTGGACGACATAACTTCATGTCGCGATGTCCAGTCGGGACGTGACGTTCGACGTTCATGCGAGTTCTATAAATGTGTGACAGTCCGCATTGGCACTAACATTTTGGGGAAAACCGAGAAGAAAAGAAGTATATACGAGGTGAGAACTCTTACATTGTATTACATTGTATTCTTTGTTTGAGGTTGTGTTACAAAGTGAATAATAAAGTTATTCGGGTGGTAATGGACATACAGAATCATTTACCATGATTGAGGTATTCTACATGTATTCCACATTATCATCTCAATACTGTAAAAGAAGACTGTCAAAGATCTATTTGTCTTCTAATTCTCATAGTCAATAGTGAGGATCAATGTGCACTTGACAACATTTTTTGGCAGTGCTGCCATTATATTCGTATATGTAGTGTTATTTTTTAAAAGTGAGAGTGTTTGCAATTGTAGTGTAAGACGAATCCAAGGCATGGTGCTTCTGACATAATTTACAATCAGCGGCACCAGCCTGATAAAGGTACCAGTTTTGCATCGGTAAGTATTATTATATTATAGCACAGCCGCCTCTTGGCAACAGAATACATATTACAGAAATCGTGCATTAACACTCGTGCGGAACGGAAAAAGAGATTACTTACAAGCTGTTCGAAATCAGGATATAAAAACGTTTTCAAAGCAAATATGTTGCTATACGCAAATAAAACAAAAAGGAGTGCTTTAAAAGAGGACATAAACATAAAGGTAACCAAATAGTATCTCAGAATCATACGAAAAACCTAGGTACTATAATGGATGATGACTTAAAACTTGTTGACCTCGTGAACCACATAATTTCTCAGTGCTGCGTTCTATCAGAGTTCTATCAGCATATAAGGCAAGGTATTTAAAAAAAAAAAACAAAGTCAATACTTCAGCAAGTTTCTGCAAGAAATTCAACGGTGACCTTGGATTTGACCTTCTCCTTCAAGGTTAATTCACGATCAACTTTAATTTTTCAAACAAAAGCCTGTATTTTTGATGCCCGCAATCGAAAGGACAGAAAGTTTTACGTTCAAACATAATTGAAGTTCAAGATCTAAAGGTCAAATGAAGATCAAATATGTGCTGCTTCGAAAATCCCTATAAGTCTCACAGTACTAGTAATGAAAATGGCTATCAAGGTCAGATCTGTAGTCAATTTTGACAAGGGATCTTGAGTTTCAAATCCACAGTAACAGTAGTAGCTAACAGTCATTTAACGAGCCCCGTAGTTCCTCGTCTGAGATTTCTAGGTCTACTAGCCGCACACATTTGACCTTTATGTGACTTCTAGTGGTCACCTTAACCTTAAATTCTAATACACATTAGAACATAAAGTTTCCGACTCTGGATTGTTGGGATCAAATAGGCGTATCTATTTAGGAAAAGAGTTGATCTTGGAAGTGAGGTTCAAGGTCTCCGTTCACTCGTTCGTTAAAATTTACCTAAGATCTTACCTTACTAGCTATTTTTATCTCTAATATTGTAAGATTCATAGTTGTTTTTCCAGCAGTTCACATTTGAAACTCATTTGACCTCTAGAGGTCATCATGACCTTGGTCTTCAATTCGTATTTGAACGTAAAATATACGACTCTTTCGATTGCTGACATCAAAATCAACGACTTCCATTAAAGATATGAAGTTAGCCTTGAAATTACCTTGAAGGTGAGGATCAAGGTCAAATTCAAGATCACCGTTCATTCCCTCGTTAAGATTCACCACAGACCTCACAGTTATTTTCATCACTCATCCTGTGAGATGTATATGAAGTTGAGTCATTTATTTTAGCAGTGAGTAGATCTGATGAAAAGAAATGTTTTTTTGCTTTACCATTTTTCTGGTAAAATTAAAGTAACAAAGTTATAGCCCTTTGGAAGTTTGAGTAACGCCCTGTCTCAATAATAATATCATGTGCTCGTGTTTGGCAACAACGGATATAATCCGCCTTATCGGTTCATCGCATCGGAAACAAAAAAGCGAAAGAATTTGGAACGATGTTTTTACAATTATTTTATTCAGTTCAGTTATACATACAGTCAGTGTCAGTCGGTAATACGTGTGAATAGTGTCTGTTGCGTGGCTCAAACGAAATAAAAAACGGCACATGTTTATGCGGATCGGTTTCCCAATCGAGTGCAACCAACCCCTCGTGCCTTTGTTAATGTAGTACAACGGGCTCGTGAATCAGGTGACTTAAGACCTCACAGGGGACCTCACGATCAAATACAGGTCTGCACTGAAATACTTGTCGGGAGGATACTTTGTAAAAAAAGGTAAACATTTTTTTAAATTTTTTTTTTATTTTTACACACATATTTTGGTTTATCTTCCTTCTACAATCATTATCTGAAAATTAATGACTCAACTTCAAAGTCACCCTGTAGAGGTTTTCTGAGTAGCACACATTTGATCTCCATCTGACCTTTAGTAGTCATCTTGAGCTTGGACTTCACCTTCAAGGTCATTTCAAGATCAACTATTTTCCAAAATAGATACGCCTATTTGATGCCGAAAATCCACAGAGTCGGAAATTTGATGTACAAATGTGAATTAGAATTCAAGGTCAAGGTGACTACTAGAGGTCACATAAAGGTCAAGAGTGCTGCTTGTGAAACTTCTAGAAATCTCACATGAGTAGTGACGAAAATAACTAGCAACGTTGGATCTTTGGGTAAGTTTTACTTTGGGTTTAAAAATTAACCTTGAAATGACCTTGAAGGTGGAGTTCAAGATAAAATCCACGATCTCTTGTCAAAATTGGCTACAGACCTGACCTTGACAGGTATTTTCATGACTAATCCTGTGACACTTATAGATCTTCATTTGACCTTTAGCACTCATCCTGACCTTGGACTGCAATTGTGTTTGAACGTAAAAGATTGCCGGCATCAAATATGGGGTTTTCTATTTGAAAAATATAGTTGACCATGAATTAACCTTGAAGGTGAAAGTTAGGGTCAAATTCAAGGTCATTGATGAATTCCTCGCTGAAAGTGAAGAAACAGAACCGTTGCGGGAATTATTTTGTCACGGTGTATGTGTAATTTCGTTCTGTGGATTGTTTTTTTTTTTCTTTTTTATAATGATTGTTTATTTTTTTCATGGCCAGAGACCAATTGTAATGCAACTAAATTTGTTTCTTAATAACAACTCCGATACTATCATTGTAAAGACGTACGGAAAAACTTATTTGTTTTTATAGGCTTGGCTATTTCTAATCTATTCGAATTCGTTGGCGCATCCCTAATTTTAATCACCAATCGCTGTCCCCGTCGGTGTAAATTACCGGATCGGCCGATCCTGGAATTATGCCCGATATTTACACCCCATTTAACGACGTTGAAATGCCGCTGCTTCTAAAAGCAGCACGAAATAAATTATGATGGTAATTCCACAGTTTATTGTATGTACCTTGCTTAGATCAACAGCACGCTTGTGACGTTCGGTGTAATTGATAACGATGGGGTCAGGTTTGCCTGCTGCTGCTCCTCTTATTTACCATCAGGATCGAGAGGAAGCAGTACCTGGCTAGTGTCGTTTTTCTGCTGACGCTCCTAGCAAGGAATTGTTTTGGAGATTCCAGACTACGAGTGTATGCTCGTAAAATTTGTGGGCTGTTTCATTATTTTCTAGCGGTTTGGCAGCATCCTCGGCCTCTCGCCTACTGGCGCGTCTCTCTCTAAATAGGATGGAATAGTATGGAACGAGGCGTCGCTGTCTGTCATTTTCTTGCGGTTTTTCAAGATTTTCTGGCTTATTATTGAAAATATCGAATTGTCCTTTTGCAGTGTGAAAGGATGCCCATAATCACATGTTTTCCCGTCATCAGTTGTTACAAAAAAATTTCGCAACTAGTCGAACCAACTTTTACAAAAAAAAGCTTCTGTAAGCAAATCCTTCTGTAGACACCTAAATATTGATGAACTGATCCTGACTAGTAAAATATAGTCAAATAGCAAACAAGTGGTAACATTTAGATCTAGAGAAACTTCTGATACACAGTATGTTTAATCAGGAGTCCGCAGAGTTCAGTACTGGGGCCTCTCTTATTTCTGGTGCACACATGATATATAGTAAGTATATGTCATGTCAATATGCCTTTGAGAGATTCGGTTTTGTATATAACAAATTTTATTTTCTTCATGAAATGTTCCACCCGACACACAAATCTTATTTTTCTTATCTACTAACGTGAATAAAGAAATAGACTACGCCCATGGTTTGTTTATCATTTTGTTGTTGAAAATAGCTATTGGAGCGTTTTTTTGTGGCAAAAAAGTTATTTCTTGAAGAAAGATAAGGAAATATCTCGTAATTATTTCAAATAGGAATTTAGTACATAAACTGTATCCATCGAAGAAACAAAGTAAAATCAAACATATACACCCGTATTGCACGTGATCAAGAACTTAACCGTAGGAGACGCTACAGGGCCGTATCAAGCTATTGTGACTGATCTATCAAAAAATGTCGTACAAGATATGTGCTGCTGTAAATTCTATCAAAAGCATAGTAAATTATCAGGAATATACCACGCCTTTCTAATCGTATTTCGACATTAGGAATCAGTGCAAAAAATTCTGTATTCACCATTTCAGCAAAATGTTACTAAAACGCACACGAAAAAAACTTGTGGACCATCTCAATTGAAATTGTTCATATTTTATTATTAACTTACATATATACCCAATAATATTTACAAATCAACCTTCTATTCACAATGCAGAGCAAATTTTTTTGAGCAAATAGAAACTACAGACGTAGTAGTACAAAAGTTTATTACAGACTCCATAAAGTTTGTTAGTTTGATTGCTATTAAAATTTACATGAGAAATATGAAGACGGTCAAAATGGCACTGTTATGCTTTGGAACTCCTAAATTAACCCTAATTTTGTGTAATTATAAATTTGGAATTTCCACATTAATAACTAGAAACTTACACTTTGATTGCAGTCTATAATGAACTTACCTGTCTTGCCAAAAAGCCCGTTAAACTGCCAGTCTTAATGGTATCAATCGATTTATATGCTCTTGTGTCCCCTCTAAAACAAAATCGACTGGTCTGAGCGTTTTTCCAAAAAAACTGAGCTGGCAGTAAATGCGTCTGTTTCGTTTTCGATGCGCCACCCTGTATAATATCTCTACAAATTGAATTTTTCATTCTCGGCGATTATCTCCAGTATAATTTATAACAAACGGCTGTTTCCTCTTCCGTCGTACGACTCTGGCACGGCATTAAAAAAAACACACATATTGCCGTAAACACAAGCATTAATCTCACATCAAGAAGGTCAAAGAAATTATGTCTTAGCTTCCACTGCCACGTTCAAGGGAATTAAACCTAATAGTTCGGGATCCCATACACGTATGTTAACGAATGCAAACTTGAATTCAAGAGCCTGCGGCCTATCATGTCCCAGACATGTTCAATTGGAGACAGGTCAGGCGTTCGTGGTGGCCAGGGTAAGCGGTTGATGCGATGTTGATCCACGAAGGCTAACGATGCTCTAGCAACATGCAATCTGGCATTGTCTTTCTGATAAATCGGATTTCGGATGGTGTTTCTCTTCAAACCACTGATTAACGATGGCTCAAGTACTACAGAATCTGAATACTACTTAACCTTCCAGTACTCGTGCGGGGAAAATCACGTAGGTACTCGCGTGGGGTACTGAGGTACCCCAACCAGTTTTTGTGTTTTTTAATTTAAATAAAACAATAGTTGGAGCTTTTCTTTGAAAAATATATTCACACAATTTTTCTAAATGCTTTTATAACAGAACAAAAAGTATTCTCTTACGAAAGAAATGCTAACATAATAATTATATAAAATCCTAACCGACAAATCAGGTCTCTGAAGGTATAATATGGCAAAAGCATCTATTCGCTGTCAAAATTGGTTTTTATTTCTCTGCTATCAAGGCAATTATGGCATACGAAATTTTGATGAATTTTACATATCCACTCAGCACATTCTACGCATGTAATTTGCGTTTTTATATCAGCTGATCTGGGACATAAATAGCACCTCCCCTTTCCAAGTTTTTGTTTCTTTGTAGTAGCCTTGTCTGTTGCTAGAGTAGTTTCCTCAATGTTCAGTAAAGCGATAGCCCTTTTCTTTATATTTCTTGGGATATTATCCATATATATTCTTCATTATTTGTGGCCGTACTAACTCTGCAGCTAACTCTTGCAGGAAATGTTCTTCGTTTGGTTTTTCAAAATTATTGTTCATAGCAAATAGCGTTGATACCAGCAATATTTAGAATGTCAAAGAAAACTGTCACAGGCCAACGTCGGCTATTTCTAGCCACGTCATACTGGGCACAAAGTTCTGTTGTATTCCAGGATTATTTCAGGTTTCAAGCATTCCCTATCAACCTCGGCATCGTGGTGCATTGATAAAACCAGCAATACATTTTTGCCTTTTTTGGGAACGTAAGATAGCAAGGTAAGATCTGATTGAAAGGCAAACATACTACTCTGTTCTGGTCTAGAAGCAGTCTGTGTGAATTCTAATGGAATCTCTCTTTTATTTTTCCTGAGCGTACCAACCATAGTCAATTTATCTTTCAATAAGTCGCTAGTAAGAGGTACACTTGAAAACCAATTATCCATTGTAATGTTACGACCTGTACCTTTTAGAGGCTCAACTAACCTTTTTACGACATCTCCAGGACTGTTACTCAAACCATACGGCCCGTTCGGTTGTTTACCTGCATATATTTCTAACCTGTATGTATACATGGCTTTGACATCGACCAATGCAAATATTTTGATTCCATATTTGCTGGCCTTATTAGGTATATATTGCCTGAAGGCGCATCTTCCTCGAAAGGCAACCAGTTGTTCATCGATGGTTAGAAAAGCGCTTGGTATCACTGAAGACTGGCAATTGTTCACAAATCGCTGAAAAATGTCCCTAATCGCTGCCAGTTTGTCATACATACGCCGATCTTCCCTAGTATTTACATCATCAAATCTGATACTTCTACACAGGAATCTGAAGCGATTATAACTCATTGTTATATATATGTTTTCAATTCCATTGCCATTTGTGTTCCATAATGTCCGAATATTCTGCCTCCCAGATTTCAAAGATCCCGCCAAATAAAGTATTCCTATAAATTCCTATATACGTTCTCTATCGAAATTTGCTTGAATCTTTGCTATGTATAGATTGGTACATTTCACAACGATTCCAATCATTGAATCATCAATAAATTGGCTAAGACAGTCCATCGAGGATTTGGCGTTTTTTGCGTTGCCTACTGGCCCTGGAACTTTCAATATGAGATTATGAGCCTTTGTTCTTGACGTTGGTGGTTTGTTTTTACTCCATTTAGTTTCTTTATCCTTTCCTAAAAAATATGGACCACCGTTTTTACAGAATCTTCTTCAGTTATATTCGAAATATCAGCTCCCTCTTCAGACTCTTGCTCCGTATCTGAACGTTCACCTTGTACTTCCAAGTTATCTGTTTCTTGCTCCGATGGATCATCTTTACCATAAACTTCTTCGTCGTCACTGTCAAGCATTTCATTATACCATTTCAGCCATTGCTGTGGGTCTCTACTTGATAAATTTGCCATATTTTTACCTGCAATAACACCAACAAATTGCAAAAAATCTCAAAAAACAAACAAAAATACCCTTACTTCCTTGTTACTCCGATGCTCGCGAGGGGTATCTAAATACCCCAATCTCGAGGAATAGACGAAACTATAGGCCGATCGTCATTTCCCCCACTCCAGTACAGATAGAGATATTACTAGTGGGGTATTTGGATACCCCGCGCGAGTACTGGAAGGTTAAAGATCTGTTGGTCCTTCTAGGAGCTTTTCTGATCGATAGACCGGCTATACAGTTCGACCCCTCTTAAAGTCACCTAGCTGGGACACCCGGCGAGCTATACGCTCTCTATGCATTTTGAGCAATCACAAATAAATGTACGAAAACGAAATGCTTCTGTATCACCAAACAATACACGCAGCCGTCACAAAAACTTAACGGGAAAACCTGACCATTTTATCACTTGTTGTTCATGGCAAGATAAAAATTCTTGAATTCTAATAAACATACGTAGACGTTTACCTTTATTTGTCTCAGTATAATTTGCATTCATCGACAAGGGATCTCAGACTATAACGTAAATTAAAAAATGTCCTTTCTGCTAGAATTTCCTACGGATGCAATTTTTCATTTCCTCATTTCTAATTAGAGCCACTTCGTGCCTGGACTAGATTAAAATCGCCGGCCTGCCGACGTATCTCTCGCAAAAATATATGTCTCTGGCAATTTATCATCCGTAAAAGCTCTTATGATCTAGAGAGGAATGAGATACGTGATCTATGCCACGCTTGAGAATTATGTCTTCGTTAGGAAAGTTGGCGCAGTATTGAACTAAAGGACCTTGCAGGCAACGAAATGGAATTATCCTGAGAATAAAAATTCGAGGAGGGAACGACGGTGTTCAGAAAGAGGCAGATGCCTTGCTAGTTAATACTCGCATTTTACAGAATATCTTTTATACAGTCTCTTCGAAATCTCAAATGGTGGAAAGTGTAAGTTTGGCTGGGAGTCACATGATAGAACAGCTCAATCGCCAAAGGTAACATAACTAAATTACTAGAGAAAGTCATGTAGCATAGACTATATAATTTCGTTGAAAAATCTGATATCCTAAATACATTTAAACATGAGTTTAGAGCTTAAAGATTTGTTGAAACTACTAGTTGTGATTTACTAGAACACCGCTATAACAAACTTGATAATATACTAAGTGACATATAAATCCGAACACCCAGTTTAAATGGTTTTATTTTAATAAAAGTTAGTGAATGTATTTATCTTACTGTAAATAACAAGTGAAAAAATTTTCAGCCTTATCAGTTGGACGTTTCGGTTTTTATACTGCTTTTTTTTAATTCACTAACGCTCTAAAAATGAATATTTCAGCCGCAGTAAAGAATCAACGTTGGCGGATTTTCGTTCTTGACATCCTTTACGATCGGTTACGATGCCTAGAGTACGGAGACCTGTACGATTTCGTCAGCTTAGTGAGTTTGATAGGGGCCGTATAGTGGGACTTCGGGAAGCTGGACTTTTTTTCGGGCAATTGCACTTAGAGTGCAAAGAAGTGTAGACACTGTGGTTAGGTGTTGTCAGGCATGGCTTCGAGAAGGCCGTACGCAAAGAACAAGGGGCACTGGACGCCGCCGTAGAACAACAGACCGTGAAGATCGCCGCCTAAGATTATTGGCCTTAAGGGACCGTTTCTCCACTACCAGGTCCATTGCAAATGAATGGTTTGCAGAACGCGGAAGACCTATTGGCATGCGAAGTGTTTACCGATGAATGAGAAGTTTTGGCTTGTTTTCATACCGGCCACACTGGGTCCTCCCTTTAACTCGAGAACACCGACGTAATCGCCTTGAGTGGTGCAGACAACGGTCACTCTGGGATCAGGAATGGAGCAGCATTGTCTTTAGTGACGAGTCTCGATTTTGTTTAGGCAGGCACTATGGTCGTGCCAGGGTTAGAAGGCGACGTGGTGAAAGGAGGAATCCACAGTTTTTGTTGAAAGACATGTTCATCACACTGTTGGAGTTATGGTTTGGGGTGCTATAGCTTATGGTTCCAGGTCACCTTTAATCTTCATCAGAGGTAACATGAACGCGCAGCGTTATATCCACGAAGTTCTACAACCCCATCTTTTACCCTATCTTGACACCCTGACTGATCCAACTTTCCAACAAGATAATGCCCAACCACATGCTGCAAGAGTCACAATAGACTTCTTTCAACATAATGATGTCACATTGTTACCATGGCCACCAAGATCTCCCGACTTATCCCCAATTGAGCACGAGTGGGATATGATGGGTAGGAGATTGGTCAATTTGCAACGTCCTCCTCAGACTCTAGAAGCACTTCGAGAGGAATTGGTGGTTGCCTGGAATGAAATACCACAGGAGGACATTGACCACCTGATCAGAAGCATGCCTAGGCGCGTTGGAGAATGCGTAGCACATCAGGGTGCATCCACACATTATTAAAGGTCAAAGCGCTTTAAAGCAGTGCAATCATTTTGAAATTTTTATCATTTACTTATTATGCTTCATTAAGTACTTATACAAAATTTTATTAAAATAAAACCATTTAAACTGGGTGTTCGGATTTATATGTCACTTAGTATATAATGTATCTTTCTAAGCTATTCGACATTATTTATATAAATATATTCAGGCAAACCTTATATGCTATGGGTATAATAGGTTTTATTTGAATTGTCTGATCTCATACATGTGGAATACAAAACTTAGAGTGAACCTTCTAACTACACTATCCAATACGTATTATGTTGAGCACAGCGTCCCTCAGGGATCTGTATCGGGACTACTAATATTCAACTTATAAGTAAGTCATTTGCCCAGTCATATCGCTGAGGCAACACAACAAATCAAAATTTGTAAATATTTCAGAAACATCCTACTACTTGTTTCCAAAAGTCCACATGTTACCACTGGGTGATATTCAACGAAAAGTAGTTAAAATTCAACAAACTAGTAATTATGTTTCATTTAAAACAGAAGTTAACACATATACAAACTTGTATCAATGTGAATTTTAGACCAAAGCGCTCTTTTTTTATGAGGCTCATTTTCACCTCAACGGGTACGTAAATAAGCAAAATTGCAGATTCTGGAGGGCTGAAAATCCACACCAATATCATGAACAACCTCTCCATCCTGAAAAAGTGACTGTTTGGTGCGGATTTCGGGCTGGTGGCATCGTTGGACCATTCTTCTTTGAAGATGCCTTAGAAAAGGCCATTACCGTCAACGGGAAACGTTATCGCGGCATGTTAACAGCCTTTTTGTGGCCAAAATTGGATCGTGTTCACACATCTCGTCAAACAATCGCCTTATTGCACACGAAACTTCAAGAACGCATAATTTCACGAAATTCAGATGTGAATTGGCCTCCGAGATCGTGCGATTTAACACCTCTTGACTATTTCCTTTGGGGACTTTTGAAAGGAAAGGTGTATGCGAATAGTCCCCGGACAATTCAAGACCTAAAGCGCAATATTCGGACTGAAATTGCGGCCATAGACCCGATTATTCTGGGAAAAGTCCTTGAAAATTTTGACGTTCGGATGTTGCCTGTAAACGAAGCCGCGGTGGTCACATGACTGATGTTATTTTTCATACACAAATGGCATAAAGCAACCTTCATTTATCAATAAAAGAATTCGATTTCACCTCTTAAAGAGCGTGTTGATTTTTCAAATAGAAAAAAAGTAATAGATGACACACCCACTACGATTTTGTTATTGAATGAACGAATAATGCTGTCACTGTCAAGTGCTTCAATTCACGGACAGTAGATTTGATGCTTTTTTACTATTGATAACATTCTGCTGGATCGAATATTTAGAGTCATTAAAGAGAAAACCCATGATTGTATCGCTTTATGTGACATGAGAGAAGGGATGGTGGAAGTTTGTTCATTGTTTTCAAATTACACTGTTTGCAAATTTTTCCATAAATTCATTCGATTTAATAACTTCGAAACTACTTATATTGAGTGACCAAGTTAAATGATAAAAATAAGAGAGTAAAGGAGATGCACTTCGTTATTGAGCAAGCGATCTTTCATCCATGACTTTAGCTTTCCTTTTCTAGGATTCCACAAAATTTCGCATAACTTAAAAACAGTATAGCTTTGTACTAAGGTATATGAAGCTCAATGTCCTCCTAACAGGGTTGTATTAAAGCCTCTTAACAGGATAATATTGAGCTTCAAAGCACTCTGTATATATCGCAAACATTATTTCTGTTTTAAAGTTCTTACGATCTAAGAGGAGTGAAATACGTGATCTATGCCACGCCTGAAAATTATGTCTTCGTTAGGAAAGTTTGCGCCGTATTGAGCTGGAAGATATCTTAGGCAGAAATTCACCTGAGAATAAGAATTTGAAGTTATGGATGATTGTATCAGATAGGGGTAGAAGATACTTTCATGGTTTAACGACCAATTAGTTTAACTGATACAGTTAGTCTGTAAGCAAAATAAGAATATCTTGTTATTTTTACATATATTGCATTATTATTTATCGTAATAGACGCTTGACTATGAGAGCAACATATTTGACGCTCTTGGTGATTTTGGAATATTTTTTCATGGGATGACGTGTTGGATTTAACAAAACCAAAGATTCAAAAATTATCATCCTGTAGATGGGGAAAATCCGGATCTTATTCAATAGCCGCTCAAAATACAGCAAAAAATATTGCAAGTTTGCAAAAATTTCTACGAAACTGAAAATTTTTACATACCTTAAATACACCATTATGGAAAATATATCAATCAATCTTCATATATGCTTGTAGTGAAATCTTGCTTTATTCTGAATGAAATGTCAAAAATATCACGTGCTGTCAGATTTTTCGTTTCAGGGTGACACCACAAAAATTTTAGAAGATACAATTTTCTATATAAATTGTTCACGCTTTTTAATTCTTGAGGCACCGATTATAGGATTTAGTGATCTTTGGTACTCTTCTGCTCTTATAACAATAATAATAATAATAATAATAATATTTATTCACTCAATCTACAAAGATAACAAACAATATGAGTAAATAAATATAAAATCAAAACAGGCCCAATAGAAGGCATCGCCTGTACATGGACCAATAATTTAAGTTGAAACTGTAGAATGCAAATGACAAAAAAGGACAAAAATTAGCTACAGTAGATTATGTATTTAGTTGATGTTCGTATTTATGAGTTTATGAATTTCAGTCCTAGATATAGAATGTAGCCACTTTTTTAAATTTCTTTTGAAACAATTTCCGAAACGTAAGTCTTTTAAGTCTTTAGGTATAATTTCATAAAATTTAGGCGCTAAATAGAGATATGATCCCTGCATTATAGATTTATGCGGTTGAGGAACTACTGTGGCACGAATTTTGTACCTGGTATAATGATTATGTTTAATTTTTTGGTCGGTGTTTACAAATTTATGGTAGTGAGTGATACTGTGTAAGAAATAAAGCTGTCTTATATCATACATTCGAACATCTGCGTATAATTTTTCAGTGGGATAAAGTTTCGGTTTTTTAAAAATATCATTTTTAGAATACTTTTTTGAAAAACATCTAAATTATAGATATGTGAGGAACATGCAGCTCCCCATGCTAATATACCATATGTGAGATGAGGCTCAATCAGTGCATGGTATAATGTTCGAAGATATTTTTCTGTCAATATATTCCCAAGGTATTTAATTTTGTAGGATACAAATCTAACTTTCTTTAAAATATAATTGACATGGATGTCCCATCGTAAGTGAGTATCCAAGACCACTCCAAGGTATTTTATGTTGGGCACTCTATTAATTTGCATTTTTTGATCATTAATATTGAAGGAGAAATTTATGTAATTTGGCAGATGTCTAGCATAAGATCCAAATGGTAAAAAATGTGTTTTAGAGTAGTTAATGCTTAATTTTCTACTGTTAAACCACTGAATAATTTTGATAAAATCATTTTCAATTACATTTTTCAGATCAGACCAGTCAGTGCATTCATATAATATTGCAGTATCATCTGCAAAACTAGTTATTTTGCCAACACAATTAATTTGGAAAATATCATTTAAATATATATTGAATAACAGCGGACCTAAGACAGTTCCTTGTGGGACACCACACTTAATATACATTTCTTTACTAAATGATCCTGATATCTGCACAGATTGTGGGCGATTTGACAAATAACTTTCGATCAGTGAGTACGCGTTTCCTCTGAAACCAATTCTCTTCAATGCTTCTAATAATAATTTGTGATTAACTGTGTCGAAAGCTTTCTTTAAATCAACAAAAATGCAGATTGAAGGGATTCTGTTATCAATATTTTGATGTATTTGATTTACAATTTTAGTTATTGCGTCCGATGTAGCCTTCCCTTCTGTAAATCCATATTGATTTTCACTTAAAATTTTGAATTTTGTGAGGTATCGAATCATTCTAGTAGATAAAACTTTTTCAAAAACCTTTGCTACACTGGATATTATTGATATTGGTCTATAGTTGTTAACATCTGTTTTTGTTCCTGATTTATGTATCGGTATTATATTACCTTTTTTAAAATTGAGGGATATATGCCAGATTCAAAGCATTTGTTGATTAGGTAAGTGAGTGGTTCTGTTATGTCCTCGGCTATAATTTTCAAATGCTCGCTTTTAATACCATCGAACCCAGGACTTTTCCGATTTTTTAAGGACATAACAGTGGTGTATACTTCACATTGCTCGAATTTATCCAGAATAAATGAGTTCAAAGTTCTTTTTGGAGGCTGAGTATTTTGTACATTTGCTTGTATATTACTTGCTAAATTTTCGCCTATGTCAGTAAAGAATTGTACAAATTCATCGCATATCTGTTGAGTATTTTTTAATACTGTTGCCGATGTTGAATTTAACTCAGTGACACACTCTTTAACTTTTGTTTTCCCAGTAATCTCATCAATAGTTGTCCAGAGCCGCTTAGGATCATTTAAGTTATTATTCAATTTATTTAGGTAATGTTTTCGTTTGGTTTGCCTTACAAGCTCTATAAATTTATTTTTATATTGGTTGTAGCAGTCGGTATTCTCTGTAGTTGGCGTTAGCTTCATTACATTATATAGTCTTTCTTGATCTTATAGTTGGTAAAACACATATTTAGGTATTCAGCTTGTCTCATCGGGTATGAGTTGAAATTGTCTAAAAACCAATTTTGGTTAATAAAAGTATTCACAGCCATTTCGTATTAAAGACAATGATGGTAAAGTTAAAATCTTAAAATGCTTAAGAATATTCTCACAAGAATGTCTGTGACTGACTCCAATCATGTATCTAATCCATTTTGTCTAGGATAAAAATACCTGCTGGACATTTTGTGGACAAACCCCAGAAACATAATGCATACCCCAACTGTGTCTCAACTTGATCATGATAAACAGAAACTAGCTGTAGTTCAGTAAGAACCGTTCTTAAATTTCTCATAAGATATGATTGGAACTTTATCTTTGAAGGAATATATAGGAATATAAGGCAAAATCCGCAAAAAGAAGAAAAGTGGATTCGAGCAGAAAAAAGGATAGGTAACCCGAGCGATACGTTTTTCTGCTGGTTGGCTTCATCAGGCCCGAAATGAATGCACATATGCAACTACAAAAGTAGATACACATGCCCACACATACGGATACGGGTGCAACCTGAGGAAACTAAGATGGAGAGGAAAAAAACAATACACAAAGTCCACAACAAGAGCCAACCTTACACATTGTACTATAAAATGGCTAGAAGATCTCGAGAAAGACATATAACAAAAAGTGATGAAGCCAATCAGCAGAAATACGTATCGCTCGGGTTACCTATCCTATTTTCTGCTTGAATCCACATTCCTCGCTTTGCGGATTTTGCCCACTATTTTCCTACTTTTTGTTATATACTTTTCTCCGCATGATCATTTTCTCTTTATATATATATATATATATATATATATATATATAGGTGAAAAATTAAAGCTTCCGCCTTTTGTTGGGTACTTCGACAAAATTTAAGCAAAGAGGACTCTTTATACTTTTTTAATTCTCTCTAGCTTTCAATGGACTTTGCCATCATCATCAGGAGCTGCAATTGATGATGATGGCAAAGTCCATTGAAAGCTAGAGAGAATTAAAAAAGTATAAAGAGTCCTCTTTGCTTAAATTTTGTCGAAGTACCCAACCAAAGGCGGAAGCTTTAATTTTTCACCTAACTGGTCTAGACGACAATGACCACGTCTCAAGTTATATATATATATATACAGTGGTCATTAAAGTTTCATTCTGTATACTAGGCTAGATACAAGTCCAAGAATTTTATTCCGTGCCAACGGATTTCTTTGTCCATTAAAACTGATACTTAATGCCATTGGTTTCTTCTGGATGTTATAAAATCGGTTAACTGATGTTTTCCATCATTAAAGTAGAGTTATTAACCCACTTGTTGCAGTAAAGCTCCACAATATCACTCTAAAGTATCTTCATACTTATTCCATATCACCACTGAAATATCATCTGCATATAAAATGAATCTTCAGAGAAACAGTACTCAAGGTGATTTGAGTATAGACTTGAGGGACGCCTGTGGTGATGTCAGCGATGCCGGACTTAATAGGTGCATTCATACCACTATCAGTGATACTTACAAATTGATCCAATCTACTGGACGTTTTTTCTGTATGGTCAACAATATTGACTGCGGATATAAATAGTATTTAAAGTCAACCGGATGCGTATTTATAAATCGAATCACCGGTCCATGTCGATTTTCTGTCAGTGAGCGCTATTGTACGTTAACAATTGCCGTTATGTGATTGTTGAACGATTCAATTTAACGTATGCGATTTACTGCTATAATTGTTCAAGTCTAATTATGTATTCGCTAATTGAATTAGAACTGCTCCATTAATTATTGTGTTGTTATTTGCTGGAAATGTTCTACTCGCAGCTTGTGTGCATTTGACGTAATGCGGTAGTTCCGAATACCAATGAAGCTAAGGCGGATAGCAGCTGCTGCGAGGAATCTATTAGCACTACAGGGTGTTGAAATTGACATGCTTGCTTTCCGTCTCTGTAACCATGACAAACGGCAGACAGCGCTGTTTCAAATGCACTTATTTTATATTCTAGGGTTATAAAGTACCATGCAAAATAAGATATCCAATCTAATAACATATGAAAAAAGTAGCATGATCTCCGAAAGAAGTGCTAGGCTATCGAACAAGTCCATAAAATCCTGAAATAAAGTTCATGCAGAGTTAAATAATAAAATATATCTACTATGCCTCAACCGTTTAGCAAAGCCTTGCACAAAGGCGAACAAACAAAAAGGAAATGGAAGTTCCATGTGCCTTATTCTATAAAACGTCAAACTTGTATTGTAGATTTATAAGGAAATATATTCGTATTATTTTTGCTACATGTCTTGTCGCACGCTAAAGGATATTCTATCCGGGTTGATATTCATAAAAGCACCGTAAAAATTCAAATACCGAATCGCGTACACAATGTAAGGCTCTTTATGTCTGAGTCGGGCAAATGACTGACATGACAGAGAGTCATAAACTTTATAAAAGGAAATTCGGGCGACGACCCCCTTTTAAGAGGGGCGTTTTAGTAAATACTAAAACATTGTAAGATCAAACTTAGCATCACAGCTTTGGTTCATCCGACCATGGATAGCTGTTCCGTGCTATTTGGCAACTCTTCAGCATGGTGTAGGCCGGGTCTCGGCATGGTGTCCCGTGTGCTCGAATATTCGGGCCCATGGATTTTGATGGTGAAGTTACTTACTCAGCGGAATGGTCAGACATCTTGACCTTCACGAGGTTCGACAGATTAATGAATTAATAGAAAGTAAAATTAACTAAATAATTTATCCTAATTAATTTAAATTTGAACACTTTTATGCATATTAAGATTTAATTAAAATTGATATAATATTATCAGTTATGTAGGGTTATGTAGGTTGTCGCCTCTTCCACTAAGAAGCCAAACATGCACCTACATAGAATGTCCTTGCTTGCGTGTTTCATATATGTCGATATACACTACCGTTCAAAAGTATTTGAACACCTGCATATTTCTTTGTTAAAAGCATAACAAACAAAAAAAAACTATTCAGTACGTATTTATTTTTCTTTATTTATTGAAAGCCATCACCATGGAAATCAAGTATCACTGAAAGCTCATTGAAATCACGCTATTATTGGTATCTCATCAATAGGAATTTCTTTGCCTTTAGAATATTGTTGTGTTGATATTGGTGTAAACAATTTTTGGAAGCAAGAGAAGAACAAAATATTTTGAAAGTCATACAGATTTTTACATCTAATAACTTCTCTCAGTTTCCTTGTTTTCTGGGTGTTCAAATACTTTTGAACGGTAGCGTAATTCCGTATAAGTACTACAGTAACCGCAATTGTAGCAGCTCTTCATCATGCATTTTGTGTACTTCATATTCTTATAGATCTCCCCTATACGGGGACAAACATTTTTCTGAAAAAGTTCTATTCAGCAACGCAACGCTTATACGCTGCTCTTAACGTCTTTGAGGGTAACATCCAGCGAAAATACCCTCCAAATGGGAGAGGTACAGAAATACAATTTTGTATAATAAGTCAAGAGCGGCTTTATTTGTAAGACGGAGCTATTATGAGGATTATCTCAACTTCTTTTAGCTCTTTTGTATTCACGTCATGACTGTAATCTATGGCATGTAAAGGAACAATATATTTTTTGTACTCGAGCTACTATGAAAGCAAAATGTACTCCTGCTTCGGAAATATTAGGAAAAAACAGATAAAGCTCCTTAATACCACCTAGGGATTAAACAAGATCGTTGACTCTATTTTATGCCCAAGAATAAAAATTCCTGACGGCCGTACAGATATACATTTACTGAAAGGGCCTCCTGCAGAATGATGACTGCATTTGGAGTTCCTCAGCCATAACGCACACTAAGTACTTCATGGTAATTGGAATTTGGGCTTTTTTGACAATTAAATGATTTCGGAATTCTGGTTACAAAAACGTGTATAAACTGACTTAGGTTTTTAGGTAAGGGTTCGCTCTTCTGCACATGCACCAACTAATTTTGAATCTGTATGCCAGCGCGGCAAAGTTTTTAATTTAAAGAGGAACGACGTTCCATGAACAAGTAGTAGACATTCATTTACTCCATTATACAAGGTGACTTCGAAGTTGAGTCATTTATTCTTTCAGTGAGTAGATCTGATCAAAAGAAATGTTTTTTCCTTTACCACTTTTCTGGTAAAATTAAAGTAACAAAGTTATAGCCCTTTGGAAGTTTGAGTACCGCCCTGTCTCAATAATAATATTATGTGCTCGTGTTTGGCAACAACGGATATAATCCGCCTTATCGGTTCATCGCATCGGAAACAAAAAAGCGAAAGAATTTGGAACGATGTTTTTACAATTATTTCATTCATTTGTGTACAGTCAGTGTCAGTGAATAGTGGTATCTGTTGCGTGGCTCAAACGAAATAAAAAATGGCACATGTTTATGCGGATCGGTTTCCCAATCGAGTGCAACCAACCCCTCGTGCCTTTGTTAATGTAGTACAACGGGCTCGTGAATCAGGTGACTTAAGACCTCACAGGGGACGGCATGCCGGTGCTCCAAGACCTCACGATCAAATACAGGTCCGCACTGAAATACTTCTCGGGAGGATACTTTATAAAACAAGGTAAACATTTTTTTTTATTTTTTTTTTTATTTTTACACACATATATTCTACAATCATTATCTGAAAATTAATGACTCAACTTCAAAGTATAATAATAATAACAACAAAGAATGGGTAAATAATGATTTCAATCTACTGAAGGACAATGCCTGTACTTGGATCAGTTGTACGTTGGAATGTGTTTCGAAATAAAAAAAAAGTTAAAAGAATTTTACGAAAGAGGCGTATATGTAGAGGTGACAATTTTTAATGAATATTTGATAGGAATTCAATAGTATGTTGTCTTTTTATTACGCGTATCCATTTTGGTAATTTCTTTGTGAAACTAAGTGTATTTAGAATTTGTTTTAAGTCTTTGGGTACGTGTTCATATAATTTTGAAGCCAAATAGAGAAAAGATTGCTTCATTATGGTCTTATGAGGTTTAGAGACAGTTTTTGCTCGTAATTTATATCGAGTATGATGGCGATGTTTGATTTTATTGCGCTCACTGACAACTTTGTGATAATGGCTTTTAGCATGTGAAAAATAAAGTGGATTGATACCAAATAATTTTGTTTCGTTATATAAATCATTTGTTGAATATATACTAAGTGACACATAAATCCGAACACACAGTTTAAATGGTTTTATTTTAATAAAAGTTGGTGAATGTATTTGTCTTACTGTAAATAACAAGTGAAAAAATTTTCAGCCTTATCAGTTGGACATTCCGGTTTTTATACTGCTTTTTTTTTTAATTCACTAACGCTCTAAAAATGAATATTTCAGCCGCAGTAAAGAATCAACGTTGGCGGATTTTGGTTCTTGACATCCTTTACGATCGGTTACGATGCCTAGATTACGGAGACCTGTACGATTTCGTCAACTTAGTGAGTTTGATAGGGGCCGTATAGTGGGACTTCGGGAAGCTGGACCTTCTTTTCGGGCAATTGCAGTTAGAGTGCAAAGAAGTGTAGACACTGTGGTTAGGTGTTGTCAGGCATGGCTTCGAGAAGGCCGTACGCAAAGAGTAAGGGGCACTGGACGCCGACGTAGAACAACAGACCGTGAAGATCGCCGCCTAAGATTATTGGCCTTAAGGGACCGTTTCTCCACTACCAGGTCCATTGCAAATGAATGGTTTGCAGAACAGAAGACCTATTGGCATGCGAAGTGTTTACTGATGAATGAGAAGTTTTGGCTTGTTTTCATACCGGCCACACTGGGTCCTCCCTTTAACTCGAGAACACCGACGTAATCGCCTTGAGTGGTGCAGACAACGGTCACTCTGGGATCAGGAATGGAACAGTATTGTCTTTAGTGACGAGTCTCGATTTTATTTAGGCATGCACGATGGTGGTGCCAGGGTTAGAAGGCGACGTGGTGAAAGGAGGAATCCACAGTTTTTTGTTGAAAGACATGTTCATCACACTGTTGGAGTTATGGTTTGGGGTGCTATAGCTTATAGTTCCAGGTCACCTTTAATCTTCATCAGAGGTAACATAAACGCGCAGCGTTATATCCACGAAGTTCTAGAACTCCATCTTTTACCCTATCTTGACACCCTGGCAGAACCAACTTTCCAACAAGATAATGCCCGACCACATGTTGCAAGAGTCACAATAGACTTATTTCAACATAATGATGTCACATTGTTACCATGGCCACCAAGATCTCAAGACTTATCCCCAATTGGGCACGTGTGGGATATGATGGGTAGGAGATTGCTCAATTTGCAACGTCCTCCTCAGACTCTAGAAGCACTTCGAGAGGAGTTGGTGGTTGCCTGGAATGACATACCACAGGAGGACATTGACCACCTGATCAGAAGCATGCCTAGGCGCGTTGGAGAATGCGTAGCACATCAGGGTGCATCCACACATTATTAAAGGTCAAAGGGCTTTAAAGCAGTGCAATCATTTTGAAATTTTTATCATTTACTTATTATGCTTCATTAAGTACTTATACAGAATTTTATTAAAATAAAACCTTTTAAACTGTGTGTTCGGATTTATATGTCACTTAGTATATAAGACAATACTGTGCTTAGCTGATGAAAACAAAAAATTCGCTTAGCTGATGAAACAAATGAATATCAGATAACTTCAAGGCCTAGTTACCAAATAAAATTTTTCAGAAATATGTTTCAATGTGTGTCCATATTATATATTCTTAGAATCAGAATTAAAAACCCAACTCTTCTATGTAAAAATCCAATATGGCATCTATGAGGAAAAAGAAAGTTGATGTGAAAAAGTGGTTACGCTATTAACTTTTGAGTTCTCATACCAAATAGAGTTAGGAAAAAATAAAAACGATTTTCGGGAATTTTGGTTTCTTTACCCTCATTTGTTAGACTTTGTATCTCTTACCCGATATATACAGATTGGTTCTGGTAAGAAACCATAGCTTCTCGCTCATCCTCCACCTATTATGTGCAATTTCCAAGGGTACTTGACCCTCAGTGCAAAGCGCTGCCTCACAAAATGGCGGACAAGTGGTCATTACCATTTATTAATCCTCAGCAGGATTTAAAAAGCATAAAAATTAAAATGGAAGCAAACCTCGCATCTGCCTGGCTGCGACTTAATCCGATTTTTATCCAGAATACATAGACCAGGTGACTAGGCTGCAAGTAACATTTTCTAGAATATTCCGATTTGGTGGAAGATTACTTTCTGAAAGTCTTGTCCTGTTCCGTAATAGCTATTTGTATATCAAAGGCGCAAAGCATTTATTGTACAATATTACATACCTTTCTATTGATACTTGGTGTGCACACAAGATGGCTATTCTGTGCACAGTCAGCTGACAGCGTTATCATTTTAAAGGATATACAAAAGAGTTATATGTTTCTCACTTTCGTTCTCTATGAATTCTTTTAAATGAGATACCCTGTATATTTTAGTATGTTTTGAATAAGTTTAATATAGCATTTGAGAAAATTGGCTGTAAAAACGTTAACTTAGAGAGCTTATAAGTCAATCAATTTTGCAAACTTTTCGTCAAAATGAGCTTCGTATCTCACAGTTTCTCGCCATTTTAGCGTTTTTCAAATTTGATGTATCATCTGTACAAGATGCTTTAAAGCAGAAAACGTTCTTCTCAAACAAACTTAATTGAACACCTTTCATGCGTATTGCAGTTCATAAATATCATATTACTCAGGAAGAGGGGCGATTTTTCGGGAAATGTTTGTACCGATCCACGAAAACTAGTAATTTATTCACAAGTTGTCACAGCTGAGTGTTTTTTCATACAAAATACTCCGCCACTCTAGCTGTACCACTGCTATAACTTGTTCATCAGAAGAGGTATTTCAAAATTCATTAAAACGTGTTGGGTATTCCATGTAAAAAATGATATTTGTGTTGTTACCTAGTTATGAATCACCCTGTATAGAGCAGCATATTTGTGAGTGACCATACTTTTGTACCACTTTTTTAAACTAAATACCAATTACGAGCATACTTAATTATTGCCTAAGGTTAGTGAAACATCTCTCCAAGTGAAAGTGGACACAAAGTCTCCTTCCCTGTCAGCATGTCCTTAATATATGTTAAGTGAGCCCCCGTTTCATTTACGTCCGGTGTTCCGCAAGGGTCAAAATTGGGTCCTTTACTATTCATTCTTTACATTAATGATCGGTTAGCGGCAGTTAAGTGTAACGTTTTATGTTTTGCGGACGATGTCAAAATGTTTTTCAAGGACTAATGAGGTCGAACATTGCCACTCACTTCAAAATAACTTGTTTGTTATTGAAAACTGTTGTAATGAGAATCAATCTTTCGTCAATGCCCAAAAATGTGCAGCCGTTCCACGTAGTAGAAGGAACACTGTTATTAATTTCAGCTGCGTGGTCGAGTATTGTGAGATACAAAAAGCAACCACTGTCGAAGGTCTAGGGACAATTTTTGATTGAGTTTGCAAACCATGTTTAACGCTGTGAATCGTTTTCGGAACTGCCAAAGCTTATGTTATTAACCTTTTGTTTAATTCTGTTGTACGTCAGACCATGAACGATTGTGTTCCTAACAAGGACATACTTGGAACCAGATGTGCCAAAGAAATTCCTGGAGCAGAATCGACTTAAGCTCATCGTCAAATCGCATGAATGCGAGCCTAATGGTTATGAGTGATGTCACTATCACAAGGTGAATAAAGAGTCTCCAGGAATAGTTGATCTTTGGATATACCGGGTGTAATAGAAGAAAGGGAACAACTTAACGTAAAATCCGAGGTAAGGTATTTTTTTAAAAGACCAAAATTAAGTCCTTTAATGGTGACCTAGAAGCTAGAATATGGTTGTGTTATATGCGATCTTTTATATGATTGCTACATAGGAAGAACTTATCCTGAACTGGGCATTGACTTTGAAATTTTATTTAGCAGGTTTGATCAAGACTTTGCAACTGAGGCGAAATAAAGCATCTCTTTCCATTCTGTACAAACAATTGATAAAATCGATTTTAATATACCCAGGACAAGTAGTACAGAAGTACGTTCAAGTATAGTATACAGGGTGTCCGCAAAGTTGGGGTTTTCCTTTACACGACGTGTAGATCTTGAAAACATAAGCAATTTTTCTTAGTACCATATACGCCAATGTCTTAAGGGAACCGAGATAAAGTGCTCTGCAACATCAAAAATATCTGAATACCGTCCTGTAGCTGCGACCCGCCGCGATATCCCAGACTGGTACCGGCTACTAGCTGAACCCGACGACAGAACTGGGTCGGGGGTCGGGGTCAGTGTGTCAGGTCAGTATGCAACCTTCAACCGACGGTAAAGGGTCACGCGTATAGAGGTAACGAACCCGTATAATCGATTGCGTTTCAAAAAAAAAATAATAATGGCACACTCATACACCAATAATGAACTCGTTGATATGTTGTTAATTTATGGCGAATGTCTTCAAAATGCTACAGAATCGTCGCGACTGTATGCAGATCGTTTCCCTAGACGACATCATCCAAGGCCCCGCAGATTTGTGTACCTGGATACGGGCGATTTGGAGGAATTTCGAGGTGGGCACAGTGGGAGGCCTAGACAATCACGAATGGTGCAAGTTGATGAAGAACTACTGAATCGCGTAGACGAGAATCCCTCAACAAGCACTAGAGACGTGGGCTAGAGAAGTGCAAGTATCAAAAACTAAAGTGTGACAAACGTCCAACGTGTACAAGTCCTTCAACCTGACGATTTTCCAGCAAGAGTGCGGTTTTGTGAGTGGTTCTTGCATCAACATGACAATAATCCGGAGTTTTTGAAGTGCATATTGGTGACGGACGAATCTACGTTCACGCGTAATGGGGTGAATAACTTTCGATTTCAGGCAGAGACGTACTTAGCCCTTCTCGTCAACTGGAGAGTGAGTACTTTTTCCTTTATTTTTTTTTACTTGGTCGCCCTCGTTTCACTACACATTACCTTTGTTGTTTCAAGGGTAGTTGTTTCTGAAAAGGAAAACCCCAACTTTGCGGACACAATGTATAGTGATAAGGCTGTTTTACATCTATAATTCATTATTTGTCTTAATGTCCCTGTAAATGATCAGCTTTCGGGTAACGAATTATTGTTAATATTATTAAAGAAACTGCTGCGGACAAAAGAAGCAACTCCCCCGTTCTTCCTGCAAATTGGAGTGCACCTTTTAATTCGTAAACCCAAGAAAACTATGGCAGGGCGATTGGACTGCAGATTGTTGTGACCAGCCTCAATGCTGCTGCCCCAGATGTTAGTGAAGGTGATGTTATCAACGATGTTGTTCCTTCACCCTCCACCCGGACATTTCAAGAGTGGATTGAGTCGACGTCTCAAATTCTTAGTACTCGATGGAATCATCATCTATTCCTTTGTTGTGAAGATAAAAGGGAAGAAAACATACAGCGTAGTCTAAGCGAGACGATATGCAGGCATTCTGGAGAAACATAGAGGGTGGTACCTCTACGGTCGACTGGTCCATGTTTACCACCTTCTTTTTGCTTATGAGTGATGCTAAATGAACTTGAAGTGGCCCGTTGACCGTCTTGTACCGTCAGCCGGTAATTGGTATTGACCGATTGCACACTAGCTACCCTGTATCTGATCTAAAGCTCTACTCTCACCCAATGAGGCAACATCATCATCATTTTGGCAGAAGCCCGAATCGCAACCCCCTGCTGACCGACCTAGAAAACGCCGGGCTTGCCGGCAGACGATGGCGAAGCGCTCTTCTAGTAATTACTCCCTTATCTCATTCGGTCGGATTATTAGCTGCTTTTTTGTGGAAGAATTAAAATTGTCGGCAGGCGCGCCGCTACCGACTGCTTTTTGTTGGCGCACGGTCTACGGCATCGACCGCGTTTGTTAGGCGCGCAGAAAAACTGCAGACAAAAATGATGAGAGGAATTCTCCTGGCCACCAGCCCTGATCCAAGATAGCGGGATCAGCATCCTTATTTTCGTTGTCAGGATGAGTTCAGTGTACTTGCTGAGTCATGATGGGATCCCAGAAGTGCACGATTCGATTTTTTATAATTTTGTCTAACAGCGCAGTATGAAATAATAATAATAATAACACTAATGAACACAGGATTTGTGACATAACAATTTTTGGGTGTATCTTATGTATTTTAAGACACTTAGATCAAAACAGATATTCGGTAACATCTGCTTTTATGAATTACAATACGTAATATCTCATATTGCTGCATTTCTTGGCGTTTATGCGATGACGCATATATATAATGTTAAGACCTGTCTATTCCTGTTTATTATATGCGAGCGCAATGTTTAGAGAGCATATAGCGTTTATTAGAAGACTAATAGGAGCCGAGTCAGCTAAGTTTTCTGTGTTGAAGAGTACTGAGATGTTCTGAGTACTGTTAATTTTTGTTAAAACGGTGTGTTGTTTTTAGTTTATTATGATCGAGACTAGCTTTATCGACAATGCCTAGAAATTGTATAAATAGTGCGAACAATTTTTGTGATGTGTGCACCTCTGCGTGTTCTTATCTGACAGTATCACGAAGAGACTCGATGTTTACATTGATCGGAGTGGACGCAGGAAAGCGGCGTGGCTGTACTACGGGCCGTACCGTGTCGCCGCAGCGAGGTACAGCCGCGTAGTACAGCCACTTCCCTTTCCGTCTCCCACTCCGCGCGTGTGCTTCCGGTCAACGTAAACATCATCAACAGCACACACACGCTTCAGTCTCTCGGTAACCGCCGGCTCGGCGGAATGTGTACGTGTTCTCAGCTCGGTGCAGAGTTACATTCCGTTTAGCTACTTTTTTCAATAGTGGTGTTCACTATAGGGTTCTCGATTGCGTCTCAGTGGTGCTTTAGTGCTGTGTCAAGTGTCTCCAAAGTGGAAAATAGGTCTACCTCCAACTCTTGTGAGGGAAACAGTAAACTAGGTGAGCCTTACATACTCATCACTTGTGTGTTAGGGTTGACATCCTATGTTTTTTTAAATAAATGAATCTATTCATCTTTTTTGCGGATATAAACCATTGTGATATTGCATACAAAACTCAATGAAACTTTGAAAGGATAAGGAGACGGATGATCTTCCTAAGAGTGGATTCATGCGTCCAAGCATATTTGAAGTAGCCAACCATACAGAAATAAAAAGTGAATTTGCTTTTTGAGACTGACATGTATTACACTGCGATTTGTAAAGGTAGGCATAAGCCTGTATAATCATAAAAGTTAAAATCTATCGAGGTTGAGAAGAGCTTTGTTAGGCCTGGGCAGGGGGTTCTCGAAAGTCTAATGGTGAATGGTGCATGTCACACGAAACTTGATAAAGTGCCTTTTTGAATATTGTAATCGATATTTCTATTTGACAAAATCTCACAAAGCTGATGCAATGGGTTTCACATTGAATACTTGACATCACAGCACAGTGGCAAATGATGACAATCACAAAAGTAAAAGTCCAGTGATCTAGCAAGGATGATATGAAATACCTACATATTTTGACGCGTACGGTTATATTGGCACTTAGGACTAAAACATAAGAAGTATATATACTTATAATAGTCTTTTTTAGATCTACTTGCATTGTTCAAAGGGCCCGATGCCCTGATAAGCCCAGGGTACTAGATACTGTTCCAAGACAGAATAACTCCAGTGTAAAGAACGTTATTAGAGAAAAAAAGTCCATATATTTAAATTGGATATTTCATGAAGTTTGGTAACTACAGTTAATTAACTTTGAAAATAACTAATGTACCCCCAAACTAGAAATATTTGTTTGTAATTGATTAGATATCCTTTTAGCCCTGTTTACATAGCTTATAATTTAGATAATAGCAAATAATCTAGTTAACATCATGCTAGAGAAAAAAACATTCGTTTTAAGAGAAAAGAAGGATTAAAAATATTTATAAATATTTTTGAAAGAACTTATTGTATTTCTGTGGGTATACAATTGAGAATAAAAAATATTTATTTAACCAATTATTCTCGTATTTATATTCTGCAAATACTTACCAACTGAGAAATATAATACATGAAATTGTTCAGGAATTCATAGATAGTATGTCAAAACACATAAGTGTCAGTAATCCAATGAAGTCTTCATATTTAAAAGGTACAACTAATAACAGGCAATATGAACAAATATATAGCCAAAACAATATATCCAAACTGGAAAACTGCAATAGTGTATTACAATAACCTTTAATAATTTTAGATTTACTTACATAAAATATATTTCCAACTGAATATCAATTCAAGAGACTTTTGCTTGCAATTTTAAGAATAAAACTTCAAATAATTGTATGTCCTAAACGTCTTGACTTTTGAGGGTGGACATTTCTTTTAAGATCTGTAATACCAATTTAAATAATTTAAAATTTATTAAAATTCTGGATATATGTACTATCAAGAGGTATTCTTAATGTACGAATTTTCTTTTAATTTCCACCAGCGACGTTCGTACCGATTTCACTTTCTTATTTGGGCAGATAATGATAGTAGGCTACTGATTAAATTAATTAATTTTTTTCGCTCACAAAAATTAAATAACGTTTATTTGGATGATCCTAATCGGGTTAGTATGACAATTTCACTATGTCGAGAAATAGATTGTATTTTTAAGGTGAAAACCGTGCGTCAGATTAAAACAATTCAATTTTTTACATCCGGCCCACTCAGTAAATAAATACATTAATGATTTCCAAATTCCAAGTATTGCAACAAATATAACACAAAACGTCGATGAACTTGATTTATGTACACAAAATTCTGATGCAAAAATTTCGAATTTTTAATATGAACATAAGGAGTATAAAACACAACATTGATTACTTAAAAATACTACTCGACCAAATAAGGTACAATTTTGATCTAATAGTTTTAACTGAAACGTGGCAAGTGGCTGATATTTCTTGCTTCAGTCAGCAGGGATATGACACGCTGTATAACTTTGGCACTTATAACCAAAACGATGGGGTGATAGTTTTTGTAAGAAATAAACTGCAATATAATCATGATACTTTCATTTTCACCGATAGAATCAAAATTTTAAACATAATGATCCAAATTCACCATAACAAAATTGAGGTATCTGCAATTTATCATCCGCCATGTTCAGAACCCCACGAGTTTTTAAAGAATATCGAATTTTTTTTTCAAAATCAAAATAAAGTTCATTTAAAGCAACATATTTTCTTGGGAGATGTCAATATAAATATTTTGGACGACGATCCCATCACAGATGAATACTTGAATATCCTATCAAGTAACGGATTTCTGTCCTATATAAACCTACCTACAAGGTCCATCAGTGGCACATGTATAGATCACTGCTTTGTGAAAGATCTATCCAACAAAATTACTTGTATACCAATAATCCTAGAAAGCGATATTACTGACCACTTCTCCACTATTTTACTGATATCTTCAAATGAAAAACATTCTAACATCCCTACCGTTAGTAACAACCAGGAAAATTACAAATTTTTTGCCGACAATCCAAAACTAATATGAAATGTCAAACAAGAATCCTGGGAACAATTATACTCTATAAATAATATAGACAAAGCAACGGGACTGTTCATAGAGAAAATAAAAAACTAATAGATATTAGTACCAATAAAGTAATAATTAGTCACAAGGAGAAAAGCAGAAATGCCTGGATTACCAAAGGATTAATAACATCGGCAATAGAAAAAGAAAGACTATACATATATAATGTAATAAAACTAACGCCAACCACAGAGAATACCGACTGTTACAACCAATATAAAAATAAATTTATAGAGCTTGCAAGGCAAACCAAACGAAAACATTACCTAAATAAATTGAATAATAACTTAAATGATCCTAAGCGGCTTTGGACAACTATTGATAAGATTACTGGGAAAACAATATTTAAAGAGTGTGTCACTGAGTTAAATACAACATCGGGAACAGTATTAAAAAATACTCAACAGATATGCGATGAATTTGTACAATTCTTTACTGACATAGGCGAAAATTTAGCAAGTAATATACAAGCAAATGTACAAAATACTCAGCCTCCAAAAAGAACTTTGAACTCATTTATTTTGGATAAAGTCGAACAATGTGAAGTTTACACCACTGTTATGTCCTTAAAAAATCGGAAAAGTCCTGGGTTCGATGGTATTAAAAGCGAGCATTTGAAAATTATAGCCGAGGACATAACAGAACCACTCACTTACCTAATCAACAAATGCTTTGAATCTGGCATATATCCCTCAATTTTAAAAAAAGGTAATATAATACCGATACATAAATCAGGAACAAAAACAGATGTTAACAACTATAGACCAATATCAATAATATCCAGTGTAGCAAAGGTTTTTGAAAAAGTTTTATCTACTAGAATGATTCGATACCTCACAAAATTGAAAATTTTAAGTGAAAATCAATATGGATTTACAGAAGGGAAGGCTACATCGGACGCAATAACTAAAATTGTAAATCAAATACATCAAAATATTGATAACAGAATCCCTTCAATCTGCATTTTTGTTGATTTAAAAAAAGCTTTCGATACAGTTAATCACAAATTATTATTAGAAGCATTGGAGAGAATTGGTTTCAGAGGAAACGCGTACTCACTGATCGAAAGTTATTTGTCAAATCGCCCACAATCTGTGCAGATATCAGGATCATTTAGTAAAGAAATGTATATTAAGTGTGGTGTCCCACAAGGAACTGTCTTAGGTCCGCTGTTATTCAATATATATTTAAATGATATTTTCCAAATTAATTGTGTTGGCAAAATAACTAGTTTTGCAGATGATACTGCAATATTATACGAAGGCACTGACTGGTCTGATCGGAAAAATGTAATTGAAAATGATTTTATCAAAATTATTCGGTGGTTTAACAGTAGAAAATTAAGCATTAACTACTCTAAAACACATTTTTTACCATTTGGATCTTATGCTAGACATCTGGGACGGAAAGGTTTGCCTGATTTGCAAAAAAGGTGAAAGTGTCTATTGTAGTTATTATACCAAAGACTCTGAGTATACGTCTACTAAAAGAAATAATTCCTTGAAACACTTTGTAGAAAGGTGTTGGGAGGTGCCATGTTGATCGTGACCATGACCCTGACAAGGCCAGTTCCGGTATACAGGGTAGCCCAACCAAAAGGTCGCACCCCCATTTGTGACTCTCCTGGTAAATTTTGGGAAAAATTCTGACCAGAAGCATTTTTTTCTGGTGAAATGTGGAAATGTGAGATATAATTGTATTCAAAATAAATCCATGTTGCTCCAAGCTACTGATGTCTGACGGATAAAGTAAGTCCGAGGTATTTGAAATGAACTCTTTTTGTTTTCACTAGCTGACTCCTATTTTTGTTTATCTGAATTGTGAAATTTGGTGGTACCACCCAAACAGAGCTGCTCCATGAGGAGCTTGGTTGACCAGGCTTCATGTATGAGAGTTTTTAACGTTTTCCTAAAAGTGCTGCAATCATTTGTCAATCGATTGTTGTCGGAGCTTGGAAGAAATGTTCTCATCAAATAATAATAATAATAATAATGATGTTTATTGTCACAAAATACAAGTAAATATCAAATATTGTGCACAATAAACATAAAGCACCAAAAAAAAGTTTGCACTTGTGTTTGGGTTTGTACAAAATAAAAACTAATAGTACAGTCAGTGTATGAAAAAAAACCAAAGAAAAACCCGTTAATACTGTATAATTTGGTGAATTATCATGGTAATATCAGGAAAAATATCCAGACAATTAGAACTAAAGTAAAAGTATGGATGTTAGTGTAAGTAAAATATTATTGATTTTGATAATGCATTTTCAGATCTACAATTTCGTGGATGGAGTACCTTGGTTGTTGTAAAATCCACTTTTTTAGTTCTTTTTGAAATGATTTATTTGATTTAATTACTTTTAATGATTCTGGTATGAAGTTATAGAATTTTGGTACCAAGAAAAACAGAGATCGTTGTGTAATGGTTTTTGATGTTTGTGGAATACACATTGAATTTTGATTAAATCTTGTTGGGTAGTTATGAATGGTACGATTCAAGTATTTTGAATATTTGAAATAATGTATTAGACCACAATAAAAATAAATTTGTCTGCACTCTAATAGCTGAGCCTCCACATACAGAAAATCACTTGAATAAGTAATCTCCCTATGGACGATCAATTTTAGAATTAATTTTTGGATTACATCAACCTTTTTGTAATTATTATTCATAACTCCCCCCCAAGCCAAAATTCCGTAAAGTAATAGAGGATAAATAAGAGCATAATATAGATTATATAGATATTTCTTATCTAGAATATCTATGAAGTACCATAATACATCTCAGTCTCTTCACAAGGTACTCTGTATGGGTATCCCATTTTAAGTGTTTGTCCAAATTCAAGCCTAAGTATATGGAGAAACAAACGCTTTGATGGTCCAACGTGGCTGAAAACTGCAGAAACAAAAATTGAATGTGGAAACTATGTGATAAGTGATTCTTTGGTCAACTTTGAACATGACTTGGTTGTCATATTCTGCTCGAATTATATCGTCTTCAGATACAAATAAAAGCAACGTATCATATTGTTGAACGTAAAACAAACCGCCCATTCTTTATTCGTATCAAATCCCAATTTATACAATTCCCATGGTAACAGGGAAAGTGGCTATTAGGAAGTTTATCAGAAGTTGGCCGTATTTTTGGCGGTCGTTAATCAAGCGGCTTTGCGATACGACATCAAATAGAGGGAAATGGAGGCGTAAGGCAAGCGGTTGCATGCACGGAACTAAAACTTTTGATGGGAAGGGAAATTCGCTTCGAGAAACTCACGTCCTAGTCTGACTTTACTTGTGCGTTCAATTTGAACTTGGTATCATTGAACTGTGTACGAGTAGTTGTGTGCAAAACTTCTTATTTCCACGCTCTAAGTTGTATAGGAGTTGACATTTATCGGAATCTCGTTTTGTCTAAATTAAATTAACATATTCATATAGGGCGACATATACAGGGTGGCGCATGGAAAACGAAAGAGACGCATTTACTGGCAGCTCAGTTGTTTTTCGGAAAAACGCTCAGATTCGTCTACTTTGTTTTCGAGGGGAACACAAGTTTGGCAAAAAATCACGTTAACACGTGCACCCCCATGGGCGGGGGTGACACCAACCCTAAAATCTTAAATGGAAAGGGGGATCGAGTGATATACTAAGTGACATATAAATCCGAACACCCAGTTTAAATGGTTTTATTTTAATAAAAAGTACTTAATGAAGCATAATAAGTAAATGATAAAGATTTCAAAATGATTGCACTGCTTTAAAGCCCTTTGACCTTTAATAATGTGTAATAGATTTTGCTTTTTAAATGACCCCACATAAAGAAATCCAAAGGTGATAAATCTGGCGATCTTGGGGGCCATTCAAATGTATAAGCATGTCAATTTCTGAGCTATTTTATATTAAATTACATATCTTTTATTACAGATTGGTGCAGTGGTTATAAATAAAAGGTAAGTTTCTTATATTGCTTGCAAGCGTAGTAAATAGTACCTAACTTTCCTTAGTAATGCATGATCCCTGATAAATCATTAATCTGTATTTCTCAAAATATATGTCGAAAAGCTCTTTATATCCTTCGGCTTTTCATATGGAGAGAAGTCTCAACCAAGAGCTTACAAAGAATTGGCGAATCTCAAAACAGACAGTAGCCTAGATAATCCAGGACTATTAGACAAAAAGAAGGAAAATCTGCTGAAAAAATCCCACCTGGCTGAATTCTTCACCAGAGGTTCTTTTCAAGATTATAAATCGTTCCTCAAAAGTCCACATGAATCCATGGAGCTTTTTTATGGGGGGTCAAAGGTCACAAAAACACTATTTTCCATATATCTTCGAAAATATCAACTCTACGATAAAATGAAATATTACCTTTTCTGTTCAGTAGGAAATTCTCCACAAAAAAGGTGTTATTCATTTTTGTCATAGAGACTGCCAATTTACAGAAAATTGCGTGAAAGTGTTGTAATTGACAAAAATAAAAAATTAACGATTTACGAAATCATTTTGGTTGGAACGTTACGGTTGTTTTCGACGGGTATAACAAAGATGAAAGCAATGGAACAACAACGATGATCAGCAAAAACCGGTACATGCACAGAAATTATGTTTGATCCATCAATGACTCCGACAACAATTCAAGAGAAATTTCTCGCCAATGTCAACAACAAACAGCGATTTATAACAATGTTGTCTGGAAAACTCGAGCAGAGTCATAAAAACGCCGTGCGAGCAGAGGATGATGCTGATTTTCTTATTATCAATACTGCAATTGAATTGACGAATGAAGATCGCAGTATAATTGTTAGGAATGATGTAGGTTTATCGGTCTTCTTGACAGCTCTTGTTCCTGAGTATAAAGATGTTTATTTTATGAAGCCTGGGAAATCAAACATCGACACAATTATGTATTATCCAAAAAGTTTAGATGCTCACATTACCGTTAAACCACACATTCTATTTTTGCATGCTTTGATTGGATGTAACACAACATCTGCTCTCTTCAATAAAGTGCAGCTCAAGCACATTTATGTCGTGTGTATTATCAAGTTCAGAAATGGCTTGGAAAGAATTTGAATCCATACAAAATCTATTGCCACCTGAGTTATGTTGCTGTCATTTAACAATTTATTAATTAATATAATAATTGCATTGTATTCCTTTTTACTAGCTCATCACTTTTGGTTTATATTCAATCTCAGTTACAGCGAACACACACACTGTAAATCCGGTTCGGTCCATGTAAACTATTGTTGGAATCAAATACAGTTTTTTAAAAACGAAGTTTGAAGTTCCGACTATATAATTCCTGCTCCTGCTGTCTTATTAAACTCAATCTTTTGTAATTGTACGAAAGGTTGTGGAGCTAATTGCGGGTGTAGGAAACTTGGCCTACACTGTTCCGCTATTTGCGGTTATTGTTATGGACAGTCATGTGTGAATATGATCTCGAACAATGAAGAGTCGAAAAATGTGGAATTCGATGAGAATATAGACCCTATGAATTTCCTATGCTCAACACTTGAGGTTGGCGGAGACTTAGATGATGCCGCATCGTGTCACATTGATGACTAAGGGAAAAAGTAACAGTAACATCATTTTTCCATTCTATCTTCGTGGATTAGGTCTATCGGGGAATCCACATGAAAAAAAAACGAGTCTGGTACTTTACGACGTGACGTGGAGAAAAGTAGTTTATTTTACAATTTTCTCGATGTTCAACATTGAAAGTAAAATTTCTTTGGAAAAAGGATCTCTAGGAAAAAAATGCTAAAATCTTATTTTGTGGAGAATTTCATACTGAACAAAAAAGGTAATAGCTCATTTTATCGTAGAATTGATATTTTAGAAGATATATGGAGACAAAATGTCCACTTGGATTCATGGAGACTTTTGAAGGATGAACTATGATGCTGAAAAGAAGCTCTGGTAAAAATTCACTCCGGTGGGATTTTTTCAGCAGAGAAAGTCTAATAGTCCTGGACTGAATAATTTTGAATATGTTCGTATCATGCCTTCAGACATTACGGTGTCCATAGACCTCTTATAGGCCTCTTATAATCTCATGATTGTTGAGTCATTCCGGATACTATACTAAGTGACATATAAATCCGAACACCGAGTTTAAATGGTTTTATTTTAATAAAATTTTGTATAAGTACTTAATGAAGCATAACAAGTAAATGATAAAAATTTCAAAATGATTGCACTGCTTTAAAGCCCTTTCACCTTTAATAATGTGTGGATGCACCCTGATGTGCTACGCATTCTCCAACGCGCCTAGGCGTGCTTCTGATCAGGTGGTCAATGTCCTCCTGTGGTATCTCATTCCAGGCAAACACCAACTCCTCTCGAAGTGCTTCTAGAGCCTGAGGAGGACGTTGAAAATTGAGCAATCTCCTACCCATCATATCCCACACGTGCTCAATTGGGGATAAGTCGAGAGATCTTGGTGGCCATGGTAACAATGTGACATCATTATGTTGAAGGAAGTCTATTGTGACTCTTGCAACATGTGGTCGGGCATTATCTTGTTGGAAAGTTGGATCTGCCAGGGTGTCAAGATAGGGTAAAAGATGGGGTTCTAGAACTTCGTGGATATAACGCTGCGCGTTCATGTTACCTCTGATGAAGATTAAAGATGACCTGGAACCATAAGCTATAGCACCCCAAACCATAACTCCAACAGTGTGATGAACATATCTTTCAACAAAAAACTGTGGATTCCTCCTTTCACCACGTCGCCTTCTAACCCTGGCACGACCATCGTGCCTGCCTAAACAAAATCGAGACTCGTCACTAAAGACAATACTGTTCCATTCCTGATCCCAGAGAGACCGTTGTCTGCACCACTCAAGGCGATTACGTCGGTGTTCTCGAGTTAAAGGGAGGACCCAGTGTGGCCGGTATGAAAACAAGCCAAAACTTCTCATTCTCGGTAAATACTTCGCATGTCAATAGGTCTTCCGTGTTCTGCAAACCATTCATTTGCAATGGACCTGGTAGTGGAAAAACGGTCCATAACCTTAGGCGGCGATCTTCACGGTCTGTTGTTCTACGGCGGCGTCCAGTGCCCCTTGCTCTTTGCGTACGGCCTTCTCGAAGCCATGCCTCACAACACCTAACCACAGTGTCTACACTTCTTTGCACTCTAACTGCAACTGCCCGAAAAGAAAGTCCAGCTTCCCGAAGTCCCACTATACGGCCCCTATCAAACTCACTAAGTTGACGAAATCGTACAGGTCTCCGTACTCTAGGCATCGTAACCGATCGTAAAGGATGTCAAGAACCAAAATCCGCCAACGTTGATTCTTTACTGCGGTTGAAATATTCATTTTTAGAGCATTAGTGAATTAAAAAAAAGCAGTATAAAAACCGGAATGTCCAACTGATAAGGCTGAAAATGTTTTCACTTGTTATTTACAGTAAGATAAATACATTCACCAACTTTTATTAAAGTAAAACCATTTAAACTGGGTGTTCGGATTTATATGTCACTTAGTATATATAGGAACAATTATTTTCATAGTTGCTGATTCAAAACATTTCACATTTTAACGTTTTACACTTTGCAAATCTTACTTGTATACACCTTGAAGTATAGATTGACTTCATCAGCGTGAAACCATCATTCAGCGGATGCATCGGTAAAGAAAAACAAAAGGTGAATAAATATATCGACTCTGCATGTATATTATTTACGTTTCAATCGATCATTATAATCCCATCAACTGGCGCTGTATTTGTCATCAAGCTGAAATGTTAATATTTTGTTCCGGATTACCGTTTTGTTGTAAAAGCAATGGCTTGATGGATAACGGCTTGAAATGCATGTTACTCCATTACTGCCATTATATTTCCTATTTGTATTTTTTGAATAAAAAAATCGTTCGACAATATATTTCTCTTGTTATGCACCAAAAGCTGTATCATTGTCAAAAAAAATAGATTACTTTCACATGGTTGGAGTTAATTTTTTTAAGCAGACTGATGAGTTCGCTGACTCTTGTTACATCATACTTTTCTTTATTACGAGAATACCAAACCAGCTGCGTATGAAGAAGCTCCGCGGTTTCAATGAGGAGCTTGAAGAAACTTTATTCCGATTTTTAAGCTGACTAAAGTTAGTAAAAGTATGGAAAGTCTCTTTGAGTAGATAGTTCCACAACCTCGACATCTTAGGTGCAAAGGAGCGGTCGTATCGGCCAGTTCTGAATGTGACAAAGCTCGACACGGTTATGATGCGAGGCCGAAGTCAGGCAGATCATGAGGAGCAAAGCCCGTTGACATAGCGGTAGAAGAGAGCTACAGTGTATTCAGATAAGAGATAGACCGGATGTAAACAAAAGGTTCGGGTGATTTTCACGCTAACGCCGCCGTCTCGACGTAAAACAGGAGCCCTCATTGGTCAATTCGCAATTAAATGCCTATGCCGAGCGGCAGAGCAGTCGTATCAAGGCAGAGTCACATTCAGGTTCAGACGTGTTACGTATGTCATGTGCATCATTGCAATTTGATATTTCTTTGGACGTTTTCGTTTGTTATCTTATTAAGTTGTTGAGTTTGTCGTTGTTATTGTTATACCTTGTTATTGATTGTTATTGTTATCAACTGCTTGCGCAAAATGCCCAGTAGTAGAGATACTGCCGATGAAGTTGTAAGCTCCTGTAGTCCACCTAGGAAACGCTCTAAAAAAAGACACCTGAGTGCAGAAATGAAAGAGGTCATTTTGAATACATATAAGATCGAGCGCGAGGAGAACGAGGCATCAACCATCAAAGAAATTGTTGTGAAGGTTTCTCACAAAGCTGGAAATCGAAGCGACAATTTTGAAACCCTTATGTATATTTACATCATTATATATTTCTTACCCCACCCCCACATGATCCTATATCCATCACCAATCGTATACACATCGAATTGTGCTAATTTTTACTACAAAGTTACGCAAAGCAGCATCTACTATCTAAAATATGTACTGCGTGACTCTTAATACGTCCCTGCCGAATGTTACAGCGTTCGATGATCACGTGGTCTTGTTTATGTCCGGTCTATCTCTTATCTGAATATACTGTAGATCTACAGTCTAGAGACTTTTCGTTAGAGAAGAGTCATCGATCATTCTAACAGGCCTCCTTTAAACGGCATCGAGCATGGAGAATCTAGTCGGGGTGGCAGCACCCAAACATGTGAACAGTATCCGAAGCTGAGTCTTATCGTATAGTTCTACGTTATACGTTGGCAGCACTGCCATTCCCCCATCAACTTACCTTGAAAGTAGGCATAAAATTATGTGGAATGAATTTTGTTGTGCCAAATGACGTCATTTGAAAGCAATTACTGTATTGCTGGGCTTCATTTTTAAACTTGAAAGCCTTGCAATGTGGACTCACAACGTTCATTGGTCCAATAGCAATGTGCGTGCTCGATGCTCAAGCAAACTGTCGAACGCGCGAAGCTTAAATAATCATTGGGTTTTCAAGGATTTTCCAATTGGCGTGAAAAAGCGCGCCTAAGTCAAAAATCGGCCAAGTGAAAGAGACTACAAGCTCTGACATTCCAATGTTTAAAAAATTTCGCGAGAAGTGGAACACTGTAGATCCACAGAAAATGCTGATTTATACTGAAAAGCTATCATGCCTGAATATTTCAAAGACGGACAAAGTGCTAGAATTTTATCGACATTAATTGACCAAAGATAATTAATAAAACTTTCAATAATATTCCTTGGCGGAGATACAGAGGAAAAATCCTCATAGAATGGAACACCCGAACACATAGTTTGGAAAATAAAAAGTGATGGCAATCTGAAAACTTGAGATTCCCTAAAAATATCCTTACAGCTAGTATTATTCTTTTCTTGCTCAAAAATACCTTTTGAGCCTCTGCGGAATATCACCAGAAACACACTCCACACCTCAGCCTTAACCCTACCTGGTCGTAATATAATGCAAGCATTGGGTCGCTTAAGAACAGTCTTTAAATTTTCAGATAAGTAGGACTGACTGTTTAGTCTTCGTCAATAAATAGTCACAATGTTTTTATTTATTTGAGCTGTTCATCAATATATACTAAGTGACATATAAATCCGAACACCCAGTTTAAATGGTTTTATTTTAATAAAAGTTGGTGAATGTATTTATCTTACTGTAAATAACAAGTGAAAAAATTTTCAGTCTTATCAGTTGGACATTCCGGTTTTTATACTGCTTTTTTTAATTCACTAACGCTCTAAAAATGAATGTTTCAGCCGCAGTAAAGAATCAACGTTGGCGGATTTTGGTTCTTGATATCCTTTACGATCGGTTACGATGCCTAGAGTACGGAGACCTGTACGATTTCGTCAACTTAGTGAGTTTGATAGGGGCCGTATAGTGGGACTTCGGGAAGCTGGACTTTCTTTTCGGGCAATTGCAGTTAGAGTGCAAAGAAGTGTAGACACTGTGGTTAGGTGTTGTCAGGCATGGCTTCGAGAAGGCCGTACGCAAAGAGCAAGGGGCACTGGACGCCGCCGTAGAACAACAGACCGTGAAGATCGCCGCCTAAGATTATTGGCCTTAAGGGACCGTTTCTCCACTACCAGGTCCATTGCAAATGAATGGTTTGCAGATCACGGAAGACCTATTGGCATGCGAAGTGTTTACCGACGAATGAGTAGTTTTGGCTTGTTTCCATATCGGCCACACTGGGTCCTCCCTTTAACTCGAGAACACCGACGTAATCTCCTTGAGTGGTGCAGACAACGGTCATTCTGGGATTAGGAATGGAACAGTATTGTCTTTAGTGACGAGTCTCGATTTTGTTTAGGCATGCACGATGGTCGTGCCAGGGTTAGAAGGCGACGTGGTTGGAGTTATGGTTTGGGGTGCTATAGCTTATGATTCCAGGTCACCTTTAATCTTCATCAGAGGTAATATGAACGCGCAGCGTTATATCCACGAAGTTCTAGAACCCCATCTTTTACCCTATCTTGACACCATGGCAGATCCAACTTTTCAACAAGATAATGCCCGACCACATGTTGCAAGAGTCACAATAGACTTCTTTCAACATAATGATGTCACATTGTTACCATGGCCACCAAGATCTCCCGACTTATCCCCAATTGAGCACGTGTGGGATATGATGGGTAGGAGATTGCTCAATTTGCAACGTCTTCCTCAGACTCTAGAAGCACTTCGAGAGGAGTTGGTGGTTGCCTGGAATGAGATACCACAGGAGGACATTGACCACCTGATCAGAAGCATGCCTAGGCGCGTTGGAGAATGCGTAGCACATCAGGGTGCATCCACACATTATTAAAGGTCAAAGGGCTTTAAAGCAGTGCAATCATATTGAAATTTTCATCATTTACTTATTATGCTTCATTAAGTACTTATACAAAATTTTATTAAAATAAAACCATTTAAACTGGGTGTTCGGATTTATATGTCACTTAGTATATAAATACGTTGAAGATAATTTGAATAATTTAAGCATACCTACTATGCGTTACCGGAAAATTGATAATAAATGAGTTGGTTATCTTTTTTCAATAATCTTCATAACCGATCTGCTTGTTTGGGTCATATAAATGATAACTGGTAGATTTTACCGAAAGGAATATTTAAGTGATTTTGCTCAAACAAATTACAAATGGTCAATTTGAAATACAACCCGCTATTGACAACTAAATGACAATGCTTTAAAATGAACTAAGCACAAAATAATCTTCGGATTTATATACGAAAATGTTTCAGTTTGAAAATCTCCCAACCACAAATATAATAATTTTTGATCAAGAACAATGAACATTGCTCTATAGTGTTTTTCAGACTTCAATTCGCTTATAACTTTAGAGAAAAATTACACGTCTCTTCTTGTCCGACATGTTCTAAAACTATTAAACGTAAAAACCAGTTTTTTGTAATTTGTTTTAAGAAAATTGTTTAACAAGATTTCTCAGAGTTGCTACCAAGCAGCTTCTAAGCCTACAAAGGTGATTATGAAAATTGGGAAAACTTTTCCAAGCATTCGTCTGCATTTTTTGAGTTAGCTAGAACAGCTACGTTTCCACTAGAATACTAAATAGCTTTTATTACATTTGTTGAACATGACATTGAAAATAGTCTATATCTGCATTGACGAAATCGCATTTATTTTATTCAAACACATCACAAACCCGTTTTCGTCGTGCTTAATGAGTCTTTCCATCATTAGCGGATTCAATTTAACCCGTCTTGTTAGGCCGCAACCTTTTCACCTCTTTGCAGCTCAACTTTTATCCTGTCCTGGAAAAACTCAATGGAAATAAAAATAATGAGCTGCTAGAGGTGCGAATTGGAATCTGTGTCATGTCGGTAGGGGTTATTGAACCTTACAACCGCACAGACGGAGTTTGGTGTCATAAATATTTCTGGGTCGAGCAGACCCTCTGGTATGGAAGCTGAAGTTGAAGAGATGCCCGAAATCGTGCTGTCTGCGATGAATGGATGCCTGAGAACGAGAGTCTTTCCGAAAAGGCTGGTTTGGTACTAACCTCAAAACCTCAGAAACTCGCCGACAGAGAAGTCACATATAGACCTTTGCGTATCCTGATTTCACTTGGAAAGCTAATACAACGACTGATAGAAGGTAGGCTAATCAAATACGTCTCCCTCACAATTTGGTTTCATAAAGGGAAATTCTGCCGTAGATGCACCTAGTGCAGTGACATGGCTGGCAAAAGTATGCGGATAGCGGCAGCTATAGTAGCAAGAAGCTTTGCGTTATGGTTGCTTTTGACATTAAGAATGCTTTTAAAGTGGCACAACGACAGAAAATAGTCGAATCTCTCGAGAAGCTATCTACTGAACGTGACCAAAGGTCGCTTATGGTAGGGCAAAAGACGATGAAGGTAACCATGGGAGTGCCGCAGGGCTCCGTCCTAGGGCCGCTGCTTTGGAAAGTGTTCTACGGTGAGAGATGGTGCCGGGAATACGTATGCTGAGAACCTTGCTACATTTGAAGGACTCTTGGCGTACGAAATGACGAGAATTATCATATGGATAGAAGGGAAATGGCTTGGAATTGGCTCCTGAGAAGTCCGAAGTAGTTATACTTTCTGGAAGACAGGAGCTAATTTTGCCTGATGAACTGGGAATGAATGTCTATGCGCCTGTTTGACCGACTTGATTTGTGTAACTTCTCCGTTATGCATGTCCGTAGCTAACTTTCTTCCCAGATGGTCTAACTTGTTCTTTATGAACTGATACAGACGTTGTGTTGATAGCGATGCAACATCGCTCATAAAAACATCGATGTTTTCAGAAGTATTTATTACGTTTATGATCGTTATAGCAATGTCATTTTAATTTTCATAAAAACATTTTTATTTTATGCAGAAAAAATAAAACACATCAACAGGTACAAAAATAATTTACCTGCCATTGTAAAAAAAGGCAAAATTCAAATCCCTTATTTTATTTAAGTACTCAGAGCATCCCGAATCTCACCTGAATTTTTATTAGGTCTGCAGCTGTAACTCCAGCTCGTTCCAGATAGCAGAAAGACATCACCGCGGTGTCATCCCCTTCATTGTTGCTCCGCAGTCGCTAACGCAGACGTCGGAATGCGACGTCCCGGCGTCGGCGTCGCATTTCTTCCTCTTCGCTTCGCCCACGCCTTTTCCTGCAGGGTCGGCAAGTCTGCCGACGCCGTGACGTCATCGCCGAGCCCGCTCTTTGCTCTCGAGATGTCAGATTACGGGAAAAAGTGGGAGTCGAGACCGCAAAAGTGTTCAAGCAGAGATAGCTCATAAGGGATCGGGATTTCGGTTTCTGTCTCCGTGGCTATAAGAAACCGTGTACAGCATTGTTTGATGCTTGATGCAAAATAAGGGTGAAATTCTCCTTCGCGGATTCCCTTGTTAGACCGATACCTCCTTTAAACGGACAGTTTCTCATGGACGGACATCCTCTTGAACGAACCCAGACACGAGAAAATGTTCTCCTAACCGGACAAAAGAAACGCCTTGTCTTATTTTTTTCTAGGAGCCATCTTCGCTAGGACATTCCTAAATTGGTTAAATAATATAAAAATCTTATTTTTGCCCCCTATTTGTACATCATCTTGTCAACCACTTCACCAAGGGATTATAAAGAGTTTTAAAACTTATTACCAAAGTCTAATACTCAAACACATGCTAGTAAACGTTGAATCTGCTGATACAGCTTTTGAGTTAATTAAGAAAAGTTCGTCATTGGATGCAGTTGATTTGAAATAAACTGCCTGGGATCACGTAACCAAAGAAACAGTGCAAAATTGCTTCCGCACAGCAGGAATTACACATGAGATTATGCAATGTGAAAACCAGTTAAATGAGACTGACACACCTGACCCAGAAGATGACTTACCACTTGATGCACTTTCAGTTATACTGAAATACCAGAATTTATTGAGATTGACTGATAATGAAAACCTGTATGATTTTGTTTAACCTAGATGAAAGTTTGTATGTTGAAGATCCAGATTCAGGCCAAGACATTGCAAATCCAGTTGAAATACAAGAACTTCCGACAATTCTGATGTCGATGAGGTTAAAGTATCAACAGAAGCTATTCCAAATTATCGTAAACGTATATATATATAACTTGAGACGTAGTCATTGTCGTCTAGACCAGTTAGGTGAAAAATTAAGATCTTATTTAGTTCACCTTCCAATATTTTGCCGAACTCTGATGATGCAGGTAATAGTCGCACAACCCCTAATAATGGAACTGATGTAATTCCCAATACAGACATTGACAACCTTCGGCCTTCTGTCAAAGGGTTCATTTCACTCATTATTCCATAACCACCATTTTGTGTAATCATCAAATGGCTTCACGATGTAATGCTTTAATGTTTTTAAATAATTTTTAATCTGTTTTTAACTTGTTCTTGTCATATTTTATATAATTTTGACCATTGTACCATCTATCCAGCTCTCACCATGTTACTGGTCGTTTCCCTCATCCTATACGTAAACAACAATTAGCAACATCCTCACATACTACTGTAAGTTGAGTCAATTTAAATTCATTTTACGCTATTGTTGCTACTGTTATCATTGTAATTGCAGCTCCTGATGATGATGGCAAAGTCCATTGAAAGCTAGAGAGAATTAAAAAAGTATAAAGAGTCCTCTTTGCTTAAATTTTGTCGAAGTACCCAACAAAAGGCGGAAGCTTTAATTTTTCACCTATATATATATATATATATACCATGACCAAACAACTAAAAAGTTTTGTTGAAAGTCAGGGAGATACAGAGCCTTTGGAGCTTCTTTCTATATTACAAATACGATTACATGACGCCATTTTAAAGAATTATCAGCAAGTAATAATTATATTCACGCTCTGGGTAAGTCAGACTTAAATGCCACAAATTTGAAAAATCTCTCCTGAACTTAACCTATTCAGTTAATATAACACTGGTAGTCAGAAATCCACACGGCAGATGCATATTCAATCCTAGAATGGACAATAGCAAAGCGACTTGAACGAGGAGATGTTTCATATATTTGCAATTCCTGACAATAAATCCTAACAATTTGCTTCCATAACTTATAATAGTGTAGATATGACTGTCAAAGCTCCGTCGACAATCAAAGTTTATTCCCAAATCACAGAAAGTTCCACAGCGATCGACAATGATATTATCTAAGGTATAGTAGTACTCAATTTTATTTTGTTTTACGGTAAACGTTACAACTTTGCATTTCCCAAAATTTAGGGTCATTCTATTACCTCCACACTAGCATTAACATGTGCTTCCAGACATATGCAGTCCTCTTAAGCTATTCACTCCGGCAACCATTCTCAAACCGTCTGCAAACAATTTAAGATATCACTCAAGTCTTTGACCAGCAATAGCGGACCTAAGTATGAGCCTTGTGGTACTCCTGACGTGGCAACAAAACAGTTTGATTGATGCTCGTTATAAGCAACACGAAGGTGACGATTATGCTTGAAGGTCTGCTAAGTTAGTGCAATGATTGTATCTTGGGCGCCAAGAGATAGTTTGAAGACTTTAAGGTGTTACAGTTTCTTTTTATCGTCGACTAATAATTAACTATATCTTGACAATGTGATTTATTACAACTTTTTTCTTATTTAGGGCCAATTTCACCAACAATAGTCCGCTATTCTCCACCTATAGGATAATAGACCGTTAGATACATGTTTATATTATTTTCTTCAATTGATATGCGATACTGGGTATTTTTTCCTATAAATCTCTTGCAGATAGCCATTAAGCACCTACTTGATGAAAAGCGCTACCAAAAGATAGTGCTCGTTTCCAAACATTCATTCATTTACTTACCGTTTTTTGATATCCATACATCAATAAAGTTGAATATTTTTCGTTGTTCATGAACTGGACAAACATCCACACTATATTCACAGCGATTAAGAAATTCCCAAATATATGCCTTAAAGGTACCATATTTTTCTTTTTTCACGAGTACACATTCCAGGTTATATTTATATTAGACATTATTTGAATACAGCTGATTATTGCATTTCAAGGAGTGACACATGTGTGGGATCTGTCAACTCTTTTTACCAGTCACAAAACGTATACTCTGAGCGTTTAACTCCATGCCATTCAATGACAACACGGTGACTTGTGTGGTTGTCAGCGGCCATTTTGTGAGGGTGCGACAGGGTTGCCAGATTGTGCATTAATATCCTGTTTCACCCTCCTGGTCCCAGTGGAGTAAGTTCCGCCAACTGTTGAAATATACTCTACTATGCTTCACAAGACTATTCGTGACATTTTTCTCAAAATCGTTGCACAACACTTGAAAAAATGCAAATGAAAATTTAAAATTATTTCCATGACGCCGCAATATAGCTCCGTCGGTACCTTGGGTTATACATCTTGACAGTAGGGATGTTCGATATGATCCTAAATTTAGAAGTATCAATACATATGGAATCAAAAAGTGGTCTTGTTTATAACACAGTCGAATTTTCACGATTTTATTCAATATTCCAATAGAAATCACTAATATTCAGAGACCTTTGACAGCTTCTGTCAAATTGCGTTTCGATAAGGTATTTTCCCATTGGTCCATAATATTAATGTTGGTGAAATCGGCCCTTAGAATAATAATTGTAATAACAGTGCTTAAAAATATAAATAAATAAAAATTCGTTTTTATCCCAACACACATCTCTTGTTCTAATGGTCCTGTGGTGGAGGACCGTACTCTACTATCCATCTCTTTAAAGGTCATTGCCAGGATATGGTTGATGTTTCTCTTCGACAATGGAGGGTGTGCGGTATGGTCAACGCAGGGATGGCCACGGAACGGGAATTGTTTCGTTATAGAATTGTCGTTGTGAGGCTGAAACTCATAACACTGATCAACAGCCAAAAACTATCCTAAATAAAATCAACAAAATATTACTATTTTTAATGTGCTATAACCGGAATGAAACTTATTTTTTCAATATTAGTTCAAGTTTTAGAGATACGGTAATTATATGTGTTTCTGCTGTGACAGTGTTAATATACTGTAATTCACAAGACTGCACGTGCTACATTTTCATATTCGGCAAGGTAAAGATGATGTAATCGGCAAGATTGTGTTACGTTATACATACGTGTACATTATATTGTTTTATATTAGCCATTTTTTCCTCAGTTGGCTGACAGCGTTCATGCAAGATGTCTCGAAAGTGTGTAAACAATCCAGATCAGTTTTGTTACGTGTGTGGTGATGTGACTTTTGCGTCTCAGAGACGGTCTATTACTCCACTAATAACAAAGGCATATCAGCTTTATTTCGGTTGTAAACTAGGTGATCAAGACAAACAGTGGGCGCCCCACGTCTGCTGTAATACATGTGCTTCAAGTCTGAGGAGCTGGTTAAATGGCAAAAAACGGTCTATGCGTTTTGCTGTCCCAATAGTTTGGAGAGAGCCTACAAATCATATTAATGATTGTTACTTTTGCATGGTACCTTGTGTTGGACAAGCCACAGGTATGTCCAAGAAAAAAAAATCGGTTATTAACTACCCAAACATACCATCTGCGATGAGACCTGTGCCTCACAGTGACGAAAATCCTATTCCAAAACCCCCAGAATCCTCCACTTGCGAATCAGAAAACGAATCAGATCATGGCGATCGAGTGATTCGTCAGGAAGAAGATATGCCATCAACGTCAAGAGATCCTGATTTTATACCGAGCACGTCATGCCACCAACCGCACAAAATAACAAAGTCAGAATTAAATGATCTTGTAAGAGATTTAGAACTTCCAAAATGTAAGGCAGAGTTACTTTGATCAAGACTGCAGCAATGGAACTTGTTAGAAGACGATGTTTCGGTATGTGTTTTTCGTAAACGCCACAAAGACGTAGAACCATTTTTCAATATGGAGAATAACTTGATTTTCTGCAGTAACATTAACGGCTTACTGGCGGCTTTAAATATAAACTATAACCCAGAAGAATGGAGATTGTTTATAGACAGTTCAACATTGAGTTTAACGGCAGTGTTATTGCATATTGGAAATATTTTACCATCTCTTCCTGTAAGGTATGCAGTTCACATGAAAGAATCATATGACAATGTGAAGTACCTATTGACATGCATAAAATACGATGAGCGCTAATGGCATATTTGTGGCGATTTGGAAGTTGTTGCACTTTTACTTGGGTTGCAGCTAGGCTACGCAAAGTTTTGCTGTTTTTTGTGTGAATGGGACAGTCGGGCAAAGGCACTTCATTACACCAGACAAAACTGGCCTGTTCGTCAATTCCTAGAGCCAGGTCAAAAAATGTACAGCATATGCCATTAGTAGATTCGAAAAAAATTTTATTACCACCACTGCATATCAAGTTGGGCCTAATGAAAAACTTTGTCAATGCATTAGATAGAGATGGGTCAGCTTTTCAATACCTGCGTCAGAAATTTCCAAGACTAAGTGAGGCAAAGGTTAAAGAAGGTATTTTTGTTGGACCACAGATTCGAAATATTTTGAAAACAGTTTGAAAACATTTTAACAGGTATTGAAAAAACTGCTTGGAATGATTTCCGTCTGGTGGTCACTAATTTCTTGGGAAATAGAAAAGCTGACAACTATTATAAAACCCTTGTCAAAAATATGCTGTCATCGTATCAAAAGATGGGCTGTAATATGTCTCTTAAGATACATTTCCTACACTCACACCTGGACTTTTTTCCTGACAATTGCGGAGCCGTAAGTGATGAGCACGGCGAACGTTTTCATCAGGATATTTCAACAATGGAAAACAGGTACCAGGGAAAGTGGAATCCTTCCATGCTTGCAGACTACTGTTGGACTCTTGGTAGAGATGCTCCAGAAACGATCCATAAAAGAACAGCAAAAAGACAGCGCATATAGTGATTCTTATAAGTATATGAATCTTGTTACTTTTTTTAATATATCCCTAAAAATAAAAAGTTTTTTTTCTAAACTGCAACTAATTTTTTTATTTCATTATCATTTTTGGATTCAGCACCCCAAAATTAACAAAGAAGTGCACTTTTCCCACAAGATACAATTAAAAAACTAAAATTTGTTGTCCAGTGTAATTTCTTGTAACTTCGACCTAAAATACGTGGGCTGAACGTGACTTGGTGCTACTTTCGGTGACCTGGTGTTGTACTTCAGCAGCCACAACCTGTGTTAGTGAATTAATTTCACACCCAGGGCTGGGATTTGTCGGGGACAAATTAAGGAAAATCACTGTATATTACTGCATAGAAAGTCCATCTACCTGACTTCATTTTTCCGACACAGTCTCTGCTTAAGCTACGCCCAGAAATCCCTAATACTGAGAACGATTCTGAGCTCTTTTGTGCAATTTTAGGCACAATGCAGAAAGTAGCAATCACCGCAGTTTTTATAGCGCTAATAAAATAACTCCCATTAAAAAATTCGTCGCTCCAACTCCCAGCAAACAAAATACGGCGCTTGCCGGCCAACTTTTCCCAGTTCAAACAATACATAAGAAGCAGCAAACTGGCCCACTTTTATAATTTACATGGATCTGTTGTGGTAAGTTTCCGGCGACTCTCTAGGAAGCCGCCGAGATAACTTCACGAAACTTTATCTTCGCACGGTGCAGGCGAGATTTAAAAATGCAGTAACTTCCCGGAAAAGATACGAGTAGCATGCATTTGCATAAGTGGTTGGCAGGCAGAGCGCATAAAAGAATGGAGCTAATTTGCGACAGATACATTCGCGAAGCAAGAATAGCTAGAAGTCAATAGATACGTAGATAACCAGATAGGTAGGTTAGATAGATTACCGAGTGTTGAAAAAAGATAAACGCCTACGTATGTTTATCCGATTTTAATAATTTTTGGCGTACGAGCCCCTTCCCACTTCAGTTGGCCCACTTCAAGATTTGTACCAAAATATGCCTTTATAAACTAAACATGACGAAACTATTTACTTCTTAAACAATTTATTTACTCAAAAACATTTTAGATAAATAATGTGCGATTATATGCGTAAAGTTAACAAAGCAACAATTGAAAGATTCCCATTGGGTAACATCACCTTCATTTTTTATTACGGCTGAAATTCTTTGGGGCATAGTGTTAACCAAGTTTTGGCAAACATTTGGTGTAAAATAATCCCATATTTCTTGAAGCTTCTGTCTCAGTTCGGTGACTGTACGAGCAGGATGTCGTAGAACCTTTTTCATCTCGTGCCGCAAAGTTTCAATAGGTGACAGATCTGGACTGCTAGAAACCCATTTCAAACGTGGTACATTATTTTCTTCCATCCATTTTATAGCCTTTTTTGAGGTATGGCACGCTGCACCATCTTGCTGAAAAACAAAATCTTGGCAGCATCACTGGTAAGAGCGATTCTTCTAAAATTGCCAAATATTTGCTGGTATCCACATTTTCATCAACAAAATAAAGTTCTCCTATTCCTTTTGATGACATACTGTCCCAGACCATAATGGATGCTGGAAATTTCACTTTTCTCTTCAGACAGTCAACATGGAATGCTTCATTTTTTTGCGAATAACTCTACTGCGACTGTCACCAACACAAACTTCGAATCGGGCCTCATCACTCCATTGTATTGCACACCATTGTTGAGGTGTCCATGGTCTAAGTTCTTTAGCCCATCTAAGCCGATTTTTATTTTGCAGTGGAGTTAATAGTGGCTTTTCTTTAGCCTATAAACAAATTGTGCAACTTTAGGGTTTTTACTTCACTTTTTTTATAAGAAAACTTACCTTGCAAGTGCTAAATCCCAGTTTGTGGGCCTCTCTATGAGTTGTGGACCTCGAAATTCTCCTTCCAACAGCGTCACTCCACAGAGCACTTAATTGTAAATAATTGACACGCCTGTTTTTCACGATTATTCTTCTTAATGCTCTTCGGTCGGCATTTGTGATATTACTTTTTTTCACATATCGTGGCTTTATATTAACTGAACTAGTTACGTTATATCTTCTAATAATATTTCTCACACTGTACCGCGATAAGTCTAACAAAGTTGCAATTTCTGAGTTTGATTTCCCAGAATTGAAAAATTTAATTATCAGTAACCGAATTTTCTCACTAATAACCTTTCCTCTACCCATTCTGAAAACCTTTAACTACCCAAAACTATTTTAATAGTATTCTGACAGCTGTGATTAATAAAAACAATTGTCATGGCTTTTATTTTTCACAGCCACCTATGCGTTATAGACTTATTTTGCAATGAAATGAAAATAGGTTGATATGCTGTAATTGTAATAAAGTTGGTGTTATCTACTATATATTATCAAAATATTCATTGTTAATATTTTAAACCTATGACACCCTGCTACATTTTTATTATTTGTGTTTGATAAGAAAAAAACTAAGATTTCAATAGTTGGGCCAACTGAAGTGGGAAGGGGCTCGTACATGGAGTCACTTACTAGTAAAATGATTGGATTAAATTTTTTTTCAAAATCTTCAAAATTTTAAAAATTTTAAAGGTCTTCAAAACTTTCAAGATTTTCAAAATTTTGATGTTTCGGTTTTCAAGATTTTCAAAAGGTTTCGCAGTTTTCAAAACTTTCAAGATTTGCTAGATTTTGATTCTTCGGTTTTAAAAATATTTAGTTTTCAAAATTTTCGGTTCTCAAAATTTTCAAAATTTTCTAAATTTTTTGTATATTCAAAATTTTCTGAATCTTCAATTTTTTCTAAATTTACAAAATTTTCAAAATTTTAAACATTTTCAGAAATTTCAAAATTTTTAAAATTTTTAAAATTTTTCAAGTTTTCAAAATTTTCAAGGTTTCCAAAATTTTCAAAAGTTCCGAAGTTTTCAAAACTCAAGATCTTCAAAATTTTTAGTCTTCAGTCTCAAAAATTTTCAAATTCGCAGAAATAGAAAGTTGAGTCATTTATTTTAACAGTGAGTAGATCTGATCAAAAGAAATGTTTTTTCCTTTACCATTTTTCTGGTAAAATTAAAGTAACAAAGTTATAGCCCTTTGGAAGTTTGAGTACCGCCCTGTCTCAATAATAATATTATGTGCTCGTGTTTGGCGACAACGGATATAATTCGCCTTATCGGTTCATCGCATCGGAAACAAAAAAGCGAAAGAATTTGGAACGATGTTTTTACAATTATTTTATTCAGTTGTATACAGTCAGTGTCAGTCGGTAGTGGATAGTGGTGTCTGTTGCGTGGCTCAAACGAAATAAAAAATGGCACATGTATATGCGGATCGGTTTCCCAATCGAGTGCAACCAACCCCTCGTGCCTTTGTTAATGTAGTACAACGGGTTCGTGAATCATTAGACTTAAGACCTCGCATATGGACGGCATGCCGGTGCTCCAAGACCTCACGATCAAATACAGGTCCGTACTGAAATACTTGTCGGGAGGATACTTTATAAAACAAGGTAAAATTTTTTTTAATTTTTTTTTTATTTATGCACACATATTTTGGTTTATCTTCCTTCTACAATCATTATCTGAAAATTAATGACTCAACTTCAAAGTCACCCTGTATATACAAGGTATATCCATCATCACCCTGTGTTTTATATAATATTATAATTATTACCTGGTACTTGTATTTCTTGCTAGCATTGTCGCTACGCTATGGAATCTTATCTAGTGCCTTGAAGCTCACATGTTAACATCATCTGTATCAGCATATTATCTTTCTACTGCATTGTCCTAAATCCATGTGTGAGGAAATCTTGTCACTTCTTGTCTAACCGTCCTGTTTTACGCATCGTCGTGACAAGGTTTCACAAAAGTCCTTTTGCACCGTTAATCAAAATAAAGTTTTTTTAAAAAACAAGTATTTCGGTGGCAGTAATTTAACTTACATACGCAAAGTTGGGGTTTTCCTTTACACGACGTGTAGATCTTGAAAACATAAGCAATTTTTCTTAGTACCATATACACCAATGTCTTAAGGGAACCGAGATAAAGGGCTCTGCAACATCAAAAATATCTGAATACCATTCTGTAGCAGCGACCCACGACATCACCGACTGGCTCAACCCGACGACAGAACTGGGTCGGGGTCAGTGTGTCAGGTCAGTATGCAACCTTCAACCGACGGTTACGGTCACGCGTGTAGAGGTAATCGCGTAGACGAGAATCCCTCAACAAGCACTAGAGACGTGGCTATAGAAGTGCAAGTATCAAAAACTAAAGTGTGGCAAACGCTGCGTGAAGAGGGGCTGTATCCAATTCACGTCCAACGTGTACAAGCCCTTCAACCTGACGATTTTCCAGCAAGAGTGCGGTTTTGTGAGTGGTTGTTGCATCAACATGACAATAATCCGGACTTTTTGAAGTGCAACACTCATGTTTGGTCAGTAGAAAATCCGCACGCTGTCCGTCGGGCACATTTTCAACAAACATTTTCGGTGAATGTTTGGGCTGGCATGGTGAACGGTATGCTCATTGGACCATTTATTCTCCCAAATCGATTGGACGGGATGCAATACCTAGACTTTTTACGCAGCATTTTGCCTTCCTTGTTAGAAGATGTGCCATTAAGTGTAAGACAATCAATGTGATTTCTGCGTCTGCTCGGTAGCGCATTAGCTGATTTCATTTTCTGTTGGAGCGGTATGATTTCGGGCAGAGACGTACTTAGCCGTTCTCGTCAACTGGAGAGTGGGTACTTTTTCTTTTATTTTTTTTTACTTGGTCGCCCTCGTTTCACTACACATTACCTTTGTTATTTCAAGGGTAGTTGTTTCTGAAAAGGAAAACCCCAACTTTGCGGACACCCTGTATATAATTTTCAGCATCGCTTGGACCTCCTTTATGAACAGAAAAAACAATTCATTTTCAAAATCACCCTGTGTTAAGAGAAATACTTATAAGCTTTGCAGCACACTAACAAACAAGTCGAGTTAAAAGAGGCGGAGAGGTGGAAAGGGGCTGGTTTGGTACCATCCCTTAACCTCCGAAGCCCACCGAGAGCGAAGTTAAATAGACTTCTGTGCATTCTGAGTTCACTTGGAAAGCTGGAACGACTGCTAGAAAACGCGTCATCTAAAAGAACGGGCTACAGATCAAAGAATAATTGTACAAACCAGCTTCAAGGTTCGCTTGAGTTGTACTTCGATCTACATTGTTAAGTTAAGCGTGGGCGTATCATGTATTGGAGTATTTTCATAAAACTCCACCATCGGTTACCATTCGATAAGTTCCATTGCAAATGCCTGACGGCTGCTTCCGCGAAATTTATCTAACGAGGTCTGGCAGGGAATGCACGATTTTAAAAATGTAGCCGGCTCTGCAGACAACTGGGAATCTTTGATCTGGCCCCGTTTATGAAATAAAGATATCGAGAGGTACGGATTTTATGGGCGACGACGTGGTTGGAAGTTGTAAGTGCTCTCAGAAGCTGATACGATTTGTATAACAGGGTCAGGGGTGGAGCGGGTGACGTTATTTTTAACTTATCTGGTGAGCTCGATGTAATTCACGTTGAAGTGTACAAGGGCGTCTTTCAGCGAAAGCAGGTTCCATGTGCTGTACAAAATATTGCAGTGAAAAGGCGGGCATATACCAGGTGTTTCAAATTCGACCCTCACGAACTCGCTTGAGTGGCTGCAACGTTGCGAATCCAGGTAACTAGCTACATGCCGCTTAGAAAGTTTCAAAATCCAAAGTAGTTCCGGGACAGACACAAAAATAGACGTATTCTTCCATAACTATTTAAATTTGTGAATATTTCTGACAATTTATTCTGTAAAAGCCAGTTTGGACACCGTACCAACAGGTGATTGATTACACTGATCAACAGCCAAAAAATATCCTAAATAAAATCAACAAAATATTACTATTTTCAATGTGCTAAAACCGGAATGAAACTTATTTTTTCAATATTAGTTCAAGTTTTAGAGATACGGTAATTATATGTGTTCCTGCTGTGACAGTGTTAATATACTGTAATTCACAAGAATGCATGTGCTACATTTTTATATTCGGCAAAGAAAGATGATGTAATCGGCATGATTGTGTTACGTTATACATACGTGTACATTATATTGTTTTATATTAGCCATTTTTTCCTCAGTTGGCTGACAGCGTTCATGCAAGATATCTCAAAAGTGTGTAAACAATCCAGATCAGTTTTGTTACGTGTGTGGTGATGTCACTTTTGCGTCTCAGAGACGGTCTATTACTCCACTAATAACAAAGGCATATCAGCTTTATTTCGGTTGAAAACTAGGTGATCAAGACAAACAGTGGGCACCCCACATCTGCTGTAATACATGTGCTTCAAGTCTGAGGAGCTGGTTAAATGGCAAAAAACGGTCTATGCGCTTTGCTGTCCCAATGGTTTGGAGAGAGCCTACAACTCATATTAATGATTGTTACTTTTGCATGGTACTTTGGGTTGGACAAGCCTCACGTATGTCCAAGAAAAAAAAAATCGGTTATTAACTACCCAAACATACCATCTGCGATGAGACCTGTGCCTCACAGTGACGAAAATCCTATTCCAAAACCCCCAGAATCCTACACTTGCGAATCAGAAAACGAATCAGATCATGGCGATCGAGTGATTCGTCAGGAAGAAGATATGCCATCAACGTCAAGAGATCCTGATTTTATACCGAGCACGTCATGCCACCAACCGCACAAAATAACACAGTCAGAATTAAATGATCTTGTAAGAGATTTAGAACTTCCAAAATGTAAGGCAGAGTTACTTGGATCAAGACTGCAGCAGTGGAACTTGTTAGAAGACGATGTTTCGGTATGTGTTTTTCGTAAACGCCACAAAGACTTAGAACCATTTTTCAATAAGGAGAATAACTTGGTTTTCTGCAGTAACATTAACGGCTTACTGGTGGATTTAAATATAAACTATAACCCAGAAGAATGGAGATTGTTTATAGACAGTTCAACATTGATTTTAAAGGCAGTGTTATTGCATATTGGAAATATTTTGCCAGCTCTTCCTGTAGGGTTTGCAGTTCACATGAAAGAATCATATGACAATATGAAGTACCTATTGACAAGCATAAAATACGATGAGCACCAATGGCATATTTGTTGCGATGTGAAAGTTGTTGCACTTTTACTTGGGCTGCAGCTAGGCTACCCAAAGTTTTGCTGTTTTTTGTGTGAATGGGACTTCATTACACCAGACAAAACTGGCCTGTTCGTCAATTCCTAGAGCCAGGTCAAAAAAATGTACAGCATATGCCATTAGTAGATTCGAAAAAAATTTTATTACCACCACTGCATATCAAGTTGGGCATAATGAAAAACTTTGTCAAGGCATTAGATAGAGATGGGTCAGCTTTTCAATACCTGCGTCAGAAATTTCCAAGACTAAGTGAGGCAAAGGTTAAAGAAGGTATTTTTGTTGGGCCACAGATTCGAAATATTTTGAAAGATACACAGTTTGTAAAACACTTTAACAGGTATTGAAAAAACTGCTTGGAATGATTTCCGTCTGGTGGTCACTAATTTCTTGGGAAATAGAAAAGCTGACAACTATAAAACCCTTGTCAAAAATATGCTGTCATCGTATCAAAAGATGGACTGTAATATGTCTCTTAAGATACATTTCCTACACTCACACCTGGACTTTTTTCCTGACAATTGCGGAGCCGTAAGTGATGAGCACGGCGAACGTTTTCATCAGGATATTTCAACAATGGAAAAAAGGTACCAGGGAAAGTGGAATCCTTCCATGCTTGCAGACTACTGTTGGACTCTTGGCAGAGATGCTCCAGAAACGATCCATAAAAGAACAGCAAAAAGACAGCGCATATAGTGATTCTTATAGTATATGAATCTTGTTACTTTTTTTAATATATCCTTAAAAATAAAAAGTTTTTTTTCTAAACCGCAACTAATTTTTTTATTTCATTGTCATTTTTGGATTCAGCGCTCCAAAATTAACAAAGAAGTGCACTTTTCCCACAAGATACAATTAAAAAACTAAAATTACTAAAATTTGTTGTCCAGTGTTATCAGTTTCATCAACAAATGTCTGGAAAATAACGCATTGACTCTCCCTAACTTCTGTGATCTTAAAATAGCATTTGATTGTGTCCAACATCACACTTTGATTGAAAAGGTGCCGCTATAGGATCTTAGTAATAACAGCATCTCCATAATTGCGTCTTATTTATCAGACAGAAGACAAAATGTCAGTTTTCAAAATTGTTTATCTAACACTGTACAGACTGACCGCGGAGTTCCCCTAAGAAGCGTCTTAGGGCCGATTCTTCTTTTCGTTTACATCAATGGTGTGCCAAAGTGCAGCAACAATCAATGTTTATCATTTGAGACATAATTATCCTCCAACCATACTTTTGACCAGGTATTACTCGATCCTCAGCAGCAGTTTGACAACGCACAAAACTGGTTTAAAGCTAACAGCTTGTCTCTTAATATAGCGAAAACTCAATCTCTTCTACTTAGTACTCGTCTACATAACAGTAATTTAGTAGAGCCCGTGAAACTCCCATTACTTTTTTTACCTATAAGTTTATGTGTTACCATGTGAGTCAAAAGTCATGTGGTAAGCATAAATGAACTGTCATGGATTTGTTTACAACACAACAACGCATTTTGATTATCCAAACTTATTACGAAAGCGGTCGAAATATAAAAAATACTTTTCGCAAACTTCGCACTAGTTTTGGACGACATGGACGCCCTAAAGAGCCTGGAATTTTATTGTTGTTCGTTCTGAGGAAACTGGTTCAGCTGAAGGTCCTAGACCATACCAATATGCTGGTCCAGCTCGTACTCGTGAAAACATAGCCGCAGTGAGTGAAAGTGTCCGTTAATTTTATGCTGGAAAGAGAAGACGGATTTTCGCCCAAAGTGCTCTTTTCTGATGAGGCTCAATTTTACCTCAATGGGTACGTAAATAAGCAAAACTGCAGATTCTGGGAACTGAAAATTCACACCAATATCATGAACAACCTCTCCATCGTGAAAACGTGACTGTTTGGTGCGGATTATGGGCTGGTGGCATCGTTGGACCATTCTTCTTTGAAGATGCCGAAGAAACGGCCATTACCGTCAACGGGGAACGTTATCGCGGCATGTTAACAGACTTTTTGTGGCCACAATTGGATCGTATTGGTGCCGACGATATTTAGTTTCATCAAGACGGAGCAACGGCTCACACGTGTCGTCAAACAATCGCCTTATTGCACACGAAATTTCAAGACCGCATAAATTCACGAAATCCAGATGTCAGTTGGCGCCCGAGATCGTGCGATTTGACACCTCTTGACTATTTTCTTTGGGGTTTTTGAAAGGAAAAGTGCATGCCAATGGTCCCCGGACAATTCAAGACCTAAAGCGCAATATTCGGACTGAAATTGCGGCCATAGATCCGATTATTCTGGGAAAAGTCATTGAAAATGTTGATGTTCGGATGTTGCCCTGTAAACGAAGTCGCGGTGGTCACATGACTGATGTTATTTTTCATACATAAATGGCATAAACCAACCTTCATTTATCAATAAAAAAATTCGATTTCAACTCGTAAAAGGCGTGTTGATTTTTCAAATAGAAAAAAGAGTAAAAGATGACGCACCCTATATATGATAATTCCGGGTAGCTCTCGAATGACATAAATAAACTTTAGCATATGGTACCTTCAAAATCAAGGTGTTTTATATTACTATATATATAATATATTACTCTATTATTATCTCCTAGATGTTTATAGTCGAATTAATTAACACTCAGTATCGACATACTCGAACTTCAAAGCAGGCGCACCGAGAGCTAAAGTTCTGCGATCAACCTGCAAAGAGCAATATAACACCGAACGCCTGGGTGCAGAGTAAATTTACAAATCCGTGAATCAGATTCAAAGGATGCCATTAGCAAAGTGGTTTACTTACAGATCTTTGCACCGTATACATGTAATGTTGCATCCTCCCCTTTGAAATGTTGTCTGACTACGCCTAGCGTTATGAGATGCAACTTTACCTTGCTCGGGTGTTTGCCGACGAAGATAGGTAATAAAGCAAATGAAGCTATACGGTTCTTTATTAACCTTTTAACTAACGTCCTCGAAGATGTCTTATAGAGGGTATTTTTGTCGGGAGAGGGATATATTTTTGAACACAACACGACTGACGGTTCGGCCTTTAGATATTAGATCTTGGCCATTTCTTTCTGGCCTCACCACATTTTAACCACCCCTTATATTTTTCAGTACTTATATGTAGTCGAATACAATGTGGACAGGAAAATGAGTACAGGATCGAAGATTATAGTGAAGTTACATTTGGGAACGTAAGAAAAGCTCACGTATTTTTGTTTCCACAAGTGTCAGTTTGAAGTTCGTAACTTACACTTACTTGCTTGCTTCTGTCTATATAATCTGGATAAATTACATAAGGTATACGCAAGGTCCAGTTTATGCTACCTAGATGCGCCTTGTGTAAAACTTCACTCGTAATAATAGTTGAAAATTGTATTAACATTTAATAGCGAACCGCCGTCGTTGTATAGTAGCTTGATTACCTCTATATTTTCCTCAATCCAACACAAAGTCAGATAAGTCCGATCCTGAAATACTGCTATCATGTATTAGAAGCTGATTTATACATTGGTTGATCCTGCAGTTGTTAATGTTGCATATGTAGAGGTCACGGCTTAATTTCATATGAGAGTTCACACAAGTCTAGCGAATACCTGAAAGTCAAGGTCACTTTATCGATCTACACATATATGCCGTGCATTTTACTCCCTGTCAGTGACAACAACTAATACTGAATTCATGAAGTTATATTTGGAAACGTAACAAAGGTTCGTGTAGCTTTGGTTCGACGAATTCTGGTTTAAAGTTTAAAGCGGATATTGATGCTGACACTGTATGCTTACGTCCATATAATCTGGAATTATTGTTTGGCGTGTCGTGTGTATAGTTATATTTTTAGATAATAGTTCTGAACATGGAATCTTATTAAGTTCAACTCATAAGAACCGCATCTGCTCAGAAATATATACTTATTCGATTTAATCGCGTAGTCTCATTCAAAACATGGTATCAAGAGACTTATCTCAGTTCTCCTAACTTTAGGCACTTCAAAAGTCGGACCAACAATGTTTATTCGAGATCCTCATAGCAGCCGCGGCACCTTGGCATTTAGGCTTCTGCCGACGCGGCTGCTTGGATGTTAATAATAAGCAATCTGTCTTCCTGTGGAAACTGTTTTAGAAAATATTTGCAGCTTCTGTTTGAAACTACCTTCCATGACACTTGCGATACTCTGTATATTATGAGAAGCCAACCAAGACATATAGCGGCTGGTAGCGCTTCTCTGCTCCTGTGATATTTGAGAAGATTTCTCAATTATGTTGATTTTAACCAAACAAGACCGGTATAATTGAATTCTCCATCACACAGATCGCAGTTATGTATAAGAACATATAGGTAGGCAACTTATCCTTGCGTTAGTATTAGTGGATATTGTAACGAAAACACCGCTTTTACTACCCAAAGTCTAATTTATTAATTTGACACTTATTCATAAGAATTGTACTATTATATGAGAATATACAATCATTATAAACCTATGAGATTCAATTGATGTACACATATCCTCCAATTTTTTCCACTTCCTATAAAAACTCCAAAAATAAATATTATTGCGATCGGGGAACGATAACCCATGCCGACTTTTATGTTCGCGTAACTCTGGTTGCCTAAGCGTCGAATCTGTCGAGACGTCCCATCACCGCTCAACACTAATGGACGTTTACAAAGTTATTCAAGGCAGTTCCATCCTGGAGCGCGCAGTCAACGCTTGATTTGATTATGAATACTTGTGAAACACTTTTTTCTTTGGAAAATGTTGTTCGAATGTTGGATTCTGGACAAGTATGATGCCAGTTTTCTACCATGTCTTTGATAAAACTTTTCTTGTGGTTGTCTTTCGTCCCATTTCTTAGCAGATAGATCAAGGAATCTGTGTCTGAATATATCACTTAACGTAGCATAAACTACGAAACAGTTGTTGTCATATACAGAATATCTCGACATATGTGGCAGTTTTGGAGTATGGAATTTGAGACAAGAATAGTCTGATTTATAGATAGTAAAAATAACGTGATAATAACAAAAAGCCTTTATTTTTACCTGGCGGATAATCAGCAAATGCTGTTCTTCTATACCAACTAGTACTGCATGTACACAACGTTAAGAAAAAATTAATATTTCAACTACAAAAAAAGAAAAGAGTTCGTAGCGTATAGTAAAATGAAAACGGAGTAGATTTAGTTTAAACACATTACAAAAATGATTATGACAAAATATAAGAGTGACAAGCAAAACACTTACATAGTTACAGTTGAAGAATCTCATAAAATTAAACAAAATCAGTGGCTATTATCAAATGATTGATTCCAGGTTTGAAAGCACTGACAGACTTGACTTTAAGACAGGAATCCTTTTGTATACATTAGATGCTAGATATGACTTGTTTTCTCTCTCATAATGGCTGCTGTTTTGTGTTTGAGACTCACAATTCTCAATATGATGGATGTCAGTTCAGAAACATAGTTTACTGTGCACGTAAACTAGTTGTTTCCTTAGTGAGACCGAATGAGCCAAAAGATCAGGTGATAAGTTCATCTTTGTCTCACCGTAATATAAGATGTGAATATACCTTGCGTAACAGTTTTACACCTTTTGCTTGTTAGTTCAATTTTGGTATCATTTCACAATTCTGAAATCAATAAAGTTTTCAATCCTGCAAACCATGCTTGAACAGTCCTAATTACATGTACAAGAAATATAAGGTGCTCATCAAAGTAATCTCCAAAATTGCGAACGCATACAAGATTAAGAAACAACTACCTTCTACCTAAGAGTTACGCAAAAATGACAGAAACGAGGACTGCAAAACTATTCTAACACTTTATAACATACTATTTCTATCTGTTATTCTCGCTACACATGCAACAAAAATTGATTTCTGTGGCGCTGTTCAAAGAATATTTTGATTTTTCGTGTGGATAGCATGAGTCCACTTAGATGTTACCAATCTATATGGATCTACACTGAATATACCAAGACATAAAAAACACTAGTTTACACGAAACATGTACATTGACAAAAGGTATTTTTGAGACTAATTTGAGATCAAGCTCCTCTCCACTTAGGTAGCCGATTTTTCCGGATTTATCGAGAGACCATGGTTAGGAAACCAGATAACAAGGTTGTTGAGACCATGCGGAAGTTGAATATTTGCAACAGCGACCAGGTCCGGTTTACAGGACAGATTCAGTAGTAAAAGGAGAATTAAAAAAATTATCCATGCGTATAAACAATATATTTTTTGTGAAGTCATCTCCTAAATATGAAACCAGATTCTGCGTCACCCATTGCGCATCGCAGCTTCCCATCCCAACGCGATCACGTACTGGCCATTCCTCTCAATAAAACAAGAATCCAAATCCCGCAACATCAATATCTTCCTGGCGATTTTCCCATAAAGGGAACGAAACATCCTGAATGATTCTTTCCCAATGCATACGACTTTTCCTACTACGCATTTATGGCGTATAGCAATTGGAGCTGCGACGAAGGGCACCGATGGTGATAGTAAAGGACCTTCGTGAACGGCAAGGCGCGAGGTAGCAGAGGGCCGAGGTCAGGTCGATGCTGCGACCTTGACTTACTCTAGCGTTGCTGCGCTTCCGTGCACGGCGGTGGCGGTGCGGCGTTGCCGCTTTTCATCGCTGCTCCTCTTGGCGGGAGAGCGGAGGGATTAGTAGAAGAACCCGCTGCAGAATTTGATCAGCGTCCGTTATAGGAGCATTTTGCGTTAGTATAACAATGTTATTTTGTGGTCAATAGTGGATAAGAGCGATTTTTCGACAGTGTACTCATGTGCTTGTACAGGGTGGGCAACCAAGAATGCGAGGTACTGTATCTAGGGACCTATCCGTCGTAGAGGCTTGCGGCAAAAAAGATATTACTAAAACGGCCTTGTACTTACTTTCTGCTAACACATTTACTGGTGTGATATCGCTGCATTTTTTTGAATTCTATTGCTGCTTTGTTCAGTTACCTTGTTGGTATTAATAACCCTCTCTTAAGATAACAGTTTTTTTATATAATTATAAGTTGCTCTGGAAAATATCGTATGTTTCACGATTTGCGCTAATTTGTACCATAAATGCTAGCACCTCAACGCTCAACATTTTTCGGCATCGAGAACACCCGCCCTGTTGGCAGCGTGTCATCGTTGGGTTGGTGACAACATAGATGCAGGGCGAGAGATAAATGAGGTACCATTCAGGATCGTCGTATGGCAACCTTCAGCAGAATATTGTCTGGCCCATATGCAAAAAATAACATTTTTCGTACCTTTGGCCTGGTTGGGATCTGCAGTGGTATCTCGGGCTAATTGGAGGGCTCTCCGTGGTGCGATGCATTTTGTACAAATGGCAGCGAGTCAGGGAAAATTGGGCGTGACGTTGAGTCAGCGGTGAAGCGCGACTGTGTAGAGAGACTGCTTAATTGGAAAGACATTGCTTGCGTCTGTCGCCAAAAAAAGCGCAATGCGCGACTGTTTATATTTTGAGCTTTCAGGCGTTAGGTGACACTATGAGCTGCTTTTGAAATCTCAACCTTTTTAGGATTGTTTGTTGTTCAGTCACTCAACGCATATTATGTATCGAGTTGTTATGTTTAAAAGTTGTCACATCGATTGGTGAAATAATAATTTTTTTCTGAACCAAATATGGGTTTCAGTTGAACAAGCCTCGAATAATTACTAAAATTTCTCAAATACAGGTAACTCTTTCTTATGTGATAGCCCATTTTAACAAAATGCTAGTTGGAGCCGTCTCCTCACCATTGATCACACTAGCGATACATTCTTTGTTCGTCCAACTACTGCACGTCTGCGAGCGAAACAGCGATTTTAATTCACCTCCACTGCAACGCGAGGCTCTGTTATCCCAGTGAGGGTATTATAGGACTGAACAGGTCCTATTCCGATATTAATTCCGATCCAATCCCGCCTTTCCCCGATCTGCATACATCTCGTTGCGAATTCATCTAATCGGCTTCTATTTTTAAGTTACCTGCCGCCGCACCGCGTGTATCGACCGTGAATGCAAATGTCATTCGATCAGCAGCAGGCTCCAAGGATCCATTATACACGCTCCCCATACTTGGTTCTTATTTGGAATTGAACTTGATTCCACGTGGATGGTTTGACGGATAGCTTACCGAAACTCCGAAAACCAGTCGGAAAGCTAACGCTACACCAAATATTATAAGGTTTATGCTTTCATTCTGGGTGATCTTGATGACCAAAGGTTGATATTTGCTACCTTTATTTCTCAAAAAGCTTCAGGCATGTTCAAACTTGAATATGCCCGCATTATTAAATATATATAAGCAAAATTGTAAAGGGTCAAAGGTTCCTTAAGTTGATTCACAAGAAGTCTGAGGGAGTTTATTCTAGCAAGGCAGATTTGTACGGGCATTTTGAAATACAAAGCTTGGATATCAAATTAGTACATGGTACGATGGACTCTACAGATATTGCACTTTTTAACCATCTAGAGCAAGGACCAACGTTTTGGTCAAATTATCTGTGCATGTTATGAGTAAAACTCTCAATAGAGTTAAGCTTAAGTTGACCCGTTATTGTGATATATTTATATCATCTCTTACCGTAGTAATTAGGAAGGCTTATCAGTACTTCAATTGATTAATTCCTTTCCAAACTCTGCCGTACACTCATTTTATGTTCTTTACTTTTTCCAGTTACTTGTGCTTTATGTTAACTGTGATGTTGTTCTGTGGCCTTCGTTTGTGATACAGGACATATTTGGTTTAATCTGTATCAATTAGTAGCCAATACTACCCACTTTTGAAAACTGTTCATTTTGATGTTATCTCTACTTTCCAGATCCTCTAGCGACTTTGCTTACGCTGTTATAGTTGTATCATCAGCAAAGGTAACCAAGAGACAATTATTATCAGTTATGTGTTTATCCAAATTGTTCCCAAACAACAAATCAGAAATAGTGATAGAACACCTCCTCGAGGTACTTCAAAGTTTCTGCCATGTGGATTAGAGATAGCGCTATCCATCTCAACCTGCATTTCTCTGTTTGAAATAAATGACGAAATCGATTTATCTACGGGATTTCTCAAACCACAACCTCTAATTTTATTAACGAAGATTCAACCTGCTTGTCGCTATTTTTTAATACAGTATGTATCCGTTACAGAGAGAGAAAAAACAAAAATATCCCATCTTGTCTATTCCGGACACTGCGCAGATAAACACCGGGAACCTTTTAATCTCGTAAGTGCTCAATTTAACACTTTCAAGGCAAAGAGCGCCGCCGGGAGCGAACAAAAACAGATCAGATCAGGACGTCGCGCGGAATCGACGCTGGCGTCGCTGTCGTCGTTCGTTTGTGATTCGGCTTTGGCGGAAATGCAACGCTGTCCGGATTAATGTAGGCGAAAATGTCAAAGGTGCATGCAGATGCCGATCGTATATTGGGTGTGTATCAGTCAAGGCCCAGAGTTGCCGGAAAATGAGTTTTTTACAAATGACATAGGCTATAATAATAATAATGTTTATTGGAGTATACTAAGTGACATATAAATCCTTACACGCAGTTTAAATGGTTTTATGTTAATAAAAGTTGGTGAATGTATTTATCTTACTGTAAATAACAAGTAAAAAAAATGTTCAGCCTTATCAGTTGGACATTCCGGTTTTTATACTGCTTTTTTTTAATTCACTAACGCTCTAAAAATGAATATTTCAGCCGCAGTAAAGAATCAACGTTGGCGGATTTTGGTTCTTGACATCCTTTACGAGCGGTTACGTTGCCTAGAGTACGGGGACCTGTACGATTTCGTCAACTTAGTGAGTTTGAGAGGGGCCGTATAGTGGGACTTCGGGAAGCTGGACTTTGTTTTCGGGCAATTGCAGTTAGAGTGCAAAGAAGTGTGACTGTGGTTAGGTGTTGTCAGGCATGGCTTCGAGAAGGCCGTAAGCAAAGAGCAAGGGGCACTGGACGCCGCCGTAGAACAACAGACCGTGAAGATCGCCGCCTAAGATTATTGGCCTTAAGGGACCGTTTCTCCACTACCAGGTCTATTGCAAATGAATGGTTTGCAGAACATGGAAGACCTATTGGCATGCGAAGTGCTTACTGACGAATGAGAAGTTTTGGCTTGTTTTCATACCGGCCACACTGGGTCCTCCCTTTAACTCGAGAACACCGACGTAATCGCCTTGAGTGGTGCAGACAACGGTCAGGAATGGAGCAGTATTGTCTTTAGTGACGAGTCTCGATTTTGTTTAGGCATGCACGATGGTCGTGCCAGGGTTAAAAGGCAGGAGGAATCCACAGTTTTTTGTTGAAAGACATGTTCATCACACTGTTGGAGTTATGGTTTGGGGTGCTATAGTTTATGGTTCCAGGTCACCTTTGATCTTCATCAGAGGTAACATGAACGCGCAGCGTTATATCCACGAAGTTCTAGAACCCCACCTTTTACCCTATCTTGACACCCTGGCAGATCCAACTTTCCAACAAGATAATGCCCGACCACATGTTGCAAGAGTAACAATAGACTTCTTTCAACATAATGATGTCACATTGTTACCATGGCCACCAAGATCTCCCGACTGATCCCCGATTGAGCACGTGTGGGATATGATGGGTAGGAGATTGCTCAAATTGCAACGTCCTCCTCAGACTCTAGAAGCACTTCGAGAGGAGTTGGTGGTTGCCTGGAATGAGATACCACAGGAGGACATTGACCACCTGATCAGAAGCATGCCTAGGCGCGTTGGAGAATGGGTAGCACATCAGGGTGCAACCACACATTATTAAAGGTCAAAGGGCTTTAAAGCACTGCAATCATTTTGAAATTTTTATCATTTACTTATTATGCTTCATTAACTACTTATACAAAATTTTATTAAAATAAAACCATTTAAACTGGGTGTTCGGATTTATATGTCACTTAGTATATATACCATACATATCAAGTACAAAACATATAATATGCCAAAAGAATCGGCAATGCATTTTTTAGCATCTGCCTACTAAACTACAAATGTTAAACTTTTAACATATTATGGGTAATATTGTTGAGTACCCATAACATTATACTATATAAAAACAATAACAGGAACTATTATTTAGAAAAGCCTGCATTCAATGAACTCTAATTGTAATTACATTTTTTAAATTCACTTTTAAAATTATATACAGAAAATGCTTTGAAAAATTTGGAATAATCATTAGAAATCGTTAATGCTGTGTAAAGGAACCATTTTTTTAAATTTAGACGTTGTTTTCTCATGTTGTAACAATTATCATTGTGTAGTAATACTTGTCGAAGTGACGACCGTTCCTCTAATTCACTAAACAAATACATAGTGGATTTATATTTTAAACTTTTATGAAGCAAGGCAACATAAAAAGGCAATGAGCGTTATTGGAATTTTGAAACATTTATAATAATATGATATCTAGTAATGTGCTCTTGTCTGTGGAAGAACGTGATACACCAGTTCTTAGGAGTTTGGATTTGCTGCTTCATTTCATCTGTTAGAAATTGATAATAAACTGTAATTTAATAATCTAGATGCATAATTTAGTGAATGAACAAGTCTCGCTTCAATATCATTTGGCAATAAATTCTTGTATCCCCAGACAGATTTATATTTAAAATAACTTACTCTAGGTTTACTTAGAATATGACCCTAAGCGTGGACTTCACCAGGATTGTCAAATCAATAGTCCTATGGGGTAACAGTCCTTCAAATTCAGCGAATGAGCTTGATATCCCAGACCCAGACATCTTATAATATTAGAAATAAGAAGAACATGTCACAGTGTTTGGAGATATATTTTCGTAAATAGGTATTTTTGATTCTGACTTATAATATCTAGACGATGAATAATAGGTGGATGCGGATACTTTTACAAATATCGATGTTTTAGGACCCAGAAATGCAGAATGTGCTGTTTGTTTACATTTGGTGTGAATGTCTAGATCATAAATTTTCAAACATTGTTTTTGATGTAGCAAAAGATGATGAACCAGTTGAAATATGTTTTAAATCCTTTTTTTTTGCAAAATAACGAAAATCGGTGCATTTCTACAGGTACGTATTATATACAACACACTGTACGTGATATACAGCCAAAACTAGATTGCCATGCATGAACAGTCGTCAAAAACAGTGAAAACAACCTACTAAATACAAGTATAATAGCTAGAAAATCAACCTATTATTTCTCTCATAATAATTGACCATCTTTTGTGAAAGGATAATAATTTGAAATTCTATGAACGTTATCCTAATTCTAAAGCACAAAGACATAATATTACATCTATAATGTACCCTTATTTATAAGACAACCGTTTTTTCACGACTTTTTTTAATATTACAATAGAAATCACTGATATTCAGAGAGCTTTGACAGCCTCCGTGAAATTGGATTTCGATAAGGTCCTTTCCTGTTAGTTCAAGGGTCCGTCAAGTATTTTAGAGAAATTGGCCTTAAAAACATTATTCCTAAATTTTTAATATCATCCACAATTTCAACTACGGTTATATCTGAGATTATATCTGTATTAATTTCTTGTTTACACTACGAAACTATCAACCTAGAACCAATGCAACAAAAAAGTTTTGAACGGGTTAAGTTTTAAGCAATAATTTCTTGAATAATTGCCGATAATCCTTAAGTTCATATTGAGGTCCATGATCAGGGAATTTATGTCATTTAGTTCACATGCTTTATAAATTTGGACGTCATCCGCACAGAAATGTATGCTCCAATTAGATGTTACACAATCTATAAAATCTGAAGCGTAGGAACTAAACAGTATGGGCGCAAAAACACGTCCTTGTGGAACACTTGAATCCAAATCTCGTAAGGTAGATATTTACCGCAAATTTTCACACATTGGGATCTGTCAGTCAAATACATGTTTAACCATTGCAAGGCAATGCCAGATAAACCACAGTGTTGCAATTTTCTACATAGTACACTATGATTGACCATGTCAAATGCCGGCTGCCGCTTTGCCGCGCTGCATCTTTGTTTTGCCGAGGCGTAACTGGACTACGAATAGGGTCCAATAACTACTACATCCTCGATTTGAGTACGTGTTTGCGTAAAAGGGCAGCATGCCACAGCTGATCGAGCGCTTCCAATGATATCAAGAGCAACGACATGAGCCTCACCACTTCATCAAAATTTCCAATACGTGTCAGTGTCGCTTTAATGTAACCCCAATAGCTCTAAAGATCGTAAAATAAAAGTACGCGATACCGTACATAACAAGTCGAACAAATAAATTGTTCTTCCAGCGATATCCCACGCCAGGTGACCCAGTTTGAACGGGAAACCGGCATACCAGCTCAAAAAGTAATCTTTTCGCATTACGCGTCTATACCGACAACACTCTCACGAAGCGACGAGAAACATTTTATAATGGAAATCCAGAAAATCGAAAGACTATTTCCAGTTGTATTTTTATTTGTGTGCTCTCCTGGCATATTTTCTAAAAGTTATATGGAAGTTGAAGGCGTATGGTGCATGTTGAGTATACAACTGCATATTTCAATTGTGGTACATAAAGTTACATACTAATGCGCCGTTTGATTTCTCATGAAAAATGGCTCCAAGCAAGTTTATTACTGACTTCTTACACAGCGAAGCTTAACACACTTAACTGTTTATGTCAGTTACATAAGATGTTCAGAACAAGAAAAAAAGCAATTATAACATACACAAATACTCAACTAAGACAAAAAAACACATTTTGCATCTGTATACGTACAGTACTTGTTTAACCAACAGCGAGCATCATATTTCTAGTATGTTTTCGGAAACTTTGCAATAATTTAAACACTTACTCAATAAATAAACAAATTTACTACTCCTTGAACTAAACTGGAGAACATAACCATGTCTAGACAGTTTTTTTGAATGAAACACCTATTCTTAAAATCGGAAATGTAAAGACCTTAAGGGTAATTTAGGGTATTTATACTAAGTGACATATAAATCCGAACTCCCAGTTTAAATGGTTTTATTTTAATAAAAGTTGGTAAATGTATTTATCTTACTGTAAGTAACAAGTGAAAAAAATTTCAGCCTTACCAGTTGGACATTCCGGTTTTTATACTGCTTTTTTTTAATTCACAAACGCTCTAAAAATGAATATTTCAGCCGCAGTAAAGAATCAACGTTGGCGGATTTTGGTTCTTGACATCCTTTACGATCGGTTACGATGCCTAGCGTACGGAGACCTGTACGATTTCGTCAACTTAGTGAGTTTGATAGGGGCCGTATAGTGGGACTTCGGGAAGCTGGACTTTCTTTTCGGGCAATTGCAGTTAGAGTGCAAAGAAGTGTAGATACTGTGGTTAGGTGTTGTCAGGCATGGCTTCGAGAAGGCCGTACGCAAAGAGCAAGGGGCACTGGACGCCGCCGTAGAACAACAGACCGTGAAGATCGCCGCCTAAGATTATTGGCCTTAAGGGACCGTTTCTCCACTACCAGGTCCATTGAAAATGAATGAAACGGAAGACCTATTGGCATGCGAAGTGTTTACCGACGAATGAGAAGTTTTGGCTTGTTTTCATTCCGGCCACACTGGGGCCTCCCTTTAACTCGAGAACACCGACGTAATCGCCTTGAGTGGTGCAGACAACGGTTACTCTGGGATCAGGAATGGAACAGTATTGTCTTTAGTGACGAGTCTCGATTTTGTTAAGGCATGCACGATGGTCGTGCCAGGGTTAGAAGGCGACGTGGTGAAAGGAGGAATCCACAGTTTTTTGTTGAAAGACATGTCGATCACACTGTTGGAGTTATGGTTTGGGGTGCTATAGCTTATGGTTCCAGGTCACCTTTAATCTTCATCAGAGGTAACATGAACGCGCAGCGTTATATCCACGAAGTTCTAGAACCCCATCTTTTACCCTATCTTGACACCCTGGCAGATCCAACTTTCCAACAAGATAATGCCCGACCACATGTTGCAAGAGTCACAATAGACTTCTTTCAACATAATGATGTCACATTGTTACCATTGCCACCAAGATCTCCCGACTTATCCCCAATTGAGCACGTGTGGGATATGATGGGTAGGAGATTGCTCAATTTGCAACGTCCTCCTCAGACTCTAGAAGCACTTCGAGAGGAGTTGGTGGTTGCCTGGAATGAGATACCACAGGAGGACATTGACCACCTGATCAGAAGCATGCCTAGGCGCGTTGGAGAATGCGTAGCACATCAGGGTGCATCCACACATTATTAAAGGTCAAAGGGCTTTAAAGCAGTGCAATCATTGTGAAATTTTTATCATTTACTTATTATGCTTCATTAAGTACTTGTACAAAATTTTATTAAAATAAAACCATTCAAACTGGGTGTTCGGATTTATATGTCACTTAGTATATAAAGTAGAGAAATGACAGGATATGGTCCTGAAGAATATGCTTTATGTAGAATGATGCCTAATAAAGGTGTAAGGTTTAGAAAGATTAATCTAATAGTGACCTTGGCTATGACCTTCGTGCCTCTTTGAAGATCTTGAATAGAAATCCCTATTTCTGACACTGGAAACTGAACAAGCAAGAAGCTCTATCTGCAAGTATGTAGTTCAGATGCATTTTTAATGATGAACACTCATTTTTAATTACTAAAATGCAAATTGCGGACAATGCAAGTTTAAGCATATATTTACCAATTGGCCTGGCAATGACGTTCAAGATCATTTTAAGATCAGATCAATTTTCAAGTCAACCTTTTTCCATTTGTCGATGACATAAGAAATGGAGACATTGAAATTTATTTATTGTTGAATTACAACGTTGGATAGAAAGTGTTCGTTGCGAAAGTAACAATTAATAATAATCGCCTTTATTGAAACTCTGCAATTCCATTTCGAATCTGACTTGAAGCTAGAGATAATTCAAGCTATCTCACGAAGTTCTAGAAGAAACTAAATTTACTTATACGAGGAAAATTTTCATTACAATACCTTAGAACGTGATTAGGAGCATTTGTGGAATCGAAAACTGATATCAAGCGACTACTCACAAAAAGCGAAGCTGCACGATGGTTAGGAAAACGTGGCTTATCGAAAGTCTGTGCTTTCGTACTCTTCAGGTTATACCACAAATTCTTCTCGTCACGCTCTTATTCTAAGTGAGCAATTTTTCTTGTCTGATTCACGACATTGCAAGGCTGCTAAGTTCCTTAACAACCTCCAATCCTTCTGCACTTCTCCCTATCTTGTATAAATAATATGCACTCCTTTTTTTGCTTTAGAAGCTGCCTTCATACTAATTCAAAAAGACTGACACACTTTTTCTACGCTTAATTTAGCAACGAATAACTTTGCCATGTTTCGTAAATCTAGTGTCGCCTTTCACATTCCATTCCGTATAAAGGTAGCTGTAGAAGCTTTTCGCTGTCTGAAAAACACCTTGCAAAACGGATAAAGACAGTCGATAGCTAATTCCGTCGACAATTGCAACGATTCCGCCTGAACCGGAGGTGAAATGCATTACTAATGGCCACTTGTCGCTACGCTGTCAAAGCGCTGCTTAATTATTTTCTGATCTTTCCAAGTTGCGCCCGTTTCGTCGCTCGCTACCGGATTTAAACGAAAAGGCGACACGCCAATTAGGGCTACGATGCAATAATTTCAAGCTGTGTACTCTAAGGAATATGCAACTGTTTCCTACAAAAAGTGCAACAGAAGATTTTGGCATCGCTAGAATACTGCTTTGTAATGATTAATACAAATTGTCGTGACTGCAAGGACGTCGTTTCAATGGTGTCTGAGGTTAGGCAGTGACAAAATACCGATAATAGTGACTGACTTGGATTGTCGTGAGTAAGATATCACAGATTATTTCAGTCATAAGTATTATATTTTCACATGCACGTAGCAGTTAAAAAAATGTGAGCACGTTTACATCGTATTTTCAGTAGGTTGACGCGTGGACAGTGTTTGTTCTGATATGCATTTTCAGGCTGTTGGAAAAATGTGAGAGACCCTTATTCCCTATAAAGTCAGGTACTAACCAGTAACATAAAATATTCAGACACAAACAAACTCAGATACATGTGCAGACACTCATTCAACAAGAAACACTGTTTTAAAACTTTCTAATGAGCTACAAAATTTTATTTCATCACGTAACTTATTATGAATTTTTGGACCCAAAACACTGGGCGACTTCTTACCCTTTAAGCATTTTGCCTAGGCGCAAATATATCATGTGTTTGTCTAATAGAAAAATTATGTAAATCCTTGTTCAACATAAAGCTATGTCTGTATTTGTATTAATTTATTGCCAAACAGAACCAGCTCATCACAGCTGCTTATACACTTCAATACTTTTTTCTGGCTTAAGAAGACCTGAGTTGCATTTGTAGACGCACCCCAAAAGCACAAGGCGTGACTGAGACTGGATTCCACTTATGAGTAATAAATTTAAGCCGAGTCGTAAATTTTTGAAAATATATGACTGTGAATTCAACTTAGACGTCAAATGACCTCAGACTGAGGGTGAGGCTGAGTCGCTCATCCAACTATAAGCCTAGATTTTAGCTTTTTTGGGACAAACAAATTCGCATTCCGAAATCTCATGATTCATGTTAGTAGAAAACAATTCATGGATGCCGTTCATTTTGTAATACGAAGTCGCCTCTTTTCAACAAAACTAGTGCCGCTTCATCTGTGTAGAGCGTGAAGTTGGCTTGTACAGAAGAAAGCTCTATATATTTTACATATATATAGTGAACAACACTGGCCCCAAAATCTATCCCTGCGGAACACCATATCAGATTTTACCTCAGAAATGAGATTTATCGCAATTTTGTGATAAACACACATACTGAGTCATAAAAATAACTGCAATCAGCCATCAGGTGGATCATCCTAAGAGCCTCTACTACTTTTAATTACTAATTTAGCTGTTATACTGAAAAATGTAATTACTTTTAACTTTGACATTCATTTCCTCGTCTATTGGTCGTACAGTAAAATTATACTAAGTGACATATAAATCCGAACACCCAGTTTAAATGGTTTTATATTAATAAAATTTTGTATAAGTATTTAATGAAGCATAATAAGTAAATGATAAAAATTTCAAAATGATTGCACTGCTTTAAAGCCCTTTGACCTTTAATAATGTGTGGATGCACCCCGATGTGCTACGCATTCTCCAACGCGCCTAGGCATGCTTCTGATCAGGTGGTCAATGTCCTCCTGTGGTATCTCATTCCAGGCAACCACCAACTCCTCTCGAAGTGCTTCTAGAGTCTGCAAATTGAGCAATCTCCTACCCATCATATCCCACACGTGCTCAATTGGGGATAAGTCGGGAGATCTTGGTGGCCATGTTGAAAGAAGTCTATTGTGACTGTGGATTCCTCCTTTCACCACGTCGCCTTCTAACCCTGGCACGACCATCGTGCATGCCTAAACAAAATCGAGACTCGTCACTAAAGACAATACTGTTCCATTCCTGATCCCAGAGTGACCGTTGTCTGCACCACTCAAGGCGATTACGTCGGTGTTCTTGAGTTAAAGGGAGGACCCAGACTGGCCGGTATGAAAACAAGCCAAAACTTCTCATTCGTCGGTAAACACTTCGCATGCCAATAGATCTTCCGTGTTCTGCAAACCATTCATTTGCAATGGACCTGGTAGTGGAGAAACGGTCCCTTAAGGCCAATAATCTTAGGCGGCGATCTTCACGGTCTGTTGTTCTACGGCGGCGTCCAGTGCCCCTTGCTCTTTGCGTACGGCCTTCTCGAAGCCATGCCTGACAACACCTAACCACAGTGTCTACACTTCTTTGCACTCTAACTGCAATTGCCCGAAAAGAAAGTCCAGCTTCCCGAAGTCCCACTATACGGCCCCTATCAAACTCACTAAGTTGACGAAATCGTACAGGTCTCCGTACTCTAGGCATCGTAACCGATCGTAAACGATGTCAATAATTAAAATCCGCCAACGTTGATTCTTTACTGCGGCTGAAGTATTCATTTTTAGAGCGTTAGTGAATTAAAAAAAAAGCAGTATAAAAACCGGAATGTCCAACTGATAAGGCTGAAAATTTTTTCACTTGTTATTTACAGTAAGATAAATACATTCACCAACTTTTATTAAAGTAAAACCATTTAAACTGGGTGTTCGGATTTATATGTCACTTAGTATATATAGAATCCAAGTAATATCTAATGTTCTTGGATCAGTGCAAGCTAATCGTATTGCATATATTCCATGCAATAACAAACCTGCGGATGCAGAATCCCTGATAATTCGATGGCTGTAGATAAAAAACGATGCAAATCACCAGATACCGTGCAGTCATTGCATTTAGTAGCTTCTACAGAAATTATTCATTCAGCTGTGAACAGTGCTGTGTCGCCGCACCCCAATTTACCCAAAATTATTTCCGAAATAAAACGAAATCAAACCGTTACACAGTAATTTGCTGCAGATAAAACTTTCCGCCGTAATAAAGTTAGCGTTAACCAGAGTGAAATAGAATAGTTTTCAGTTGGAGCATTGTTGGATAACTCCTGAGGATTGAGGTTCACATGAACGCCATTAAAATTTGTATTTAGCTCCAGATTTCAAGTAGAACTACATTTCTGTATGGCTTCAGTGGAACTGGGTTAAACTAAAATTTGTGCTCGGCGATATGCGTTACTCAAAGATCTGCTACTGTGCTACGAATTTTTTTAGTTGAACATTTCTCGGATGCAGTTCATATTTTGAAGAAGACATCTGGGAATTTGTAAAGAAATATGGTCTGCAACTTTTGTATGTTCTATGATGTCAAGCTACAATAAAGCGTCTTCATTGTCCTTTTTGTACTGAGATGATACATTAAATGGAAAATATTGTATCTGACATCTTCCGGTCTCAATAATAAGCACTGGGGCATTACAAGAACTCCAGCTACCAACTGGTAGGTCTCTCATCGTTCCGCTCACCTGTTAATTTGCTGAAGCTTTTGTAATTTTTTGTCGCAGCTGTTTGACCCAGATGGAAATATATAAATATTATTATATAGCAGGAATCGTAAGAAAGCTAGATCAAGGAGTCGGTGTCCGAATATATTACGAACCTTGCATTGCCAGAAACCATATTACATGTGCGATTGAAAAAGCAGCGGCGGTATTCGTACACGAGCACTACGTTTAAAAATAACTCGGAAAGTCAGTATAAACGTGGGTCCTAAACTTACTTTTCATCAAGATGGAGAGCAATGAAGTTGTAATTACGAAATCGAAAGGAACATATATACGTATATAGAATAGAAGTATCGACACTCATAATTTCGTACTTGTAGAACTAGCAGCACATAGAGTGTATAAAAGAATGCCACCTAATCACAATGTTCCAGCATCGACCCATCATCATCACTGAATAAATGATTACGACAATATGTTCGTCGAAAAGCTTGGCATAGCTTCTTTTTGTACAAATTTTGTCAACTAGAAGTAATGCTACCATTCTCTGTATATAGAATTTAAATGTACATTGAATTCAGAAAGACTTTCAAAAATATTTCTAGATCAATAAAGTACAAATATTTTATTGTAGTTTCACGATATTTTTGCATTCCTCAAGATTTTTCTAATATTTATATGTTGTGATTTTTCCTATCCTTTGCTCAAGTCTATCGGACAAACTATTTATTGACTTTATCTATTTTTCTTTAATGTGTTACAATATCATTTATTATACGCATTATACTAACAATAACTGAGATAGAAAGTTGGGTGTTTCTACAACGACTCTGATACTATTAACTGATACTGTCTTCTGAATAATACGTTCACAACAAAAGTAAGTGAGCGTAAATAGTGGTACCAGATGAAGCGTGACCCAAATTCGTTTGTCTTTAAAAACACAGAAGAAGTGAACGTCCTTTCGTAAAGTAAACTCCTGCGCAGGAGCATACATATATTGGGGTTGATTGTTCAACATATCCCCTTTTGAATTATTACGCGACCCTTTCTTCCAAAGAATTTTGGTCACGCATTATGTTGGGCTCTGTTTGTAATGCGTATTCTCAAGGTTATCCAGAACTGAAGATCAGTTTCTTTGCTTGCACACTGAGTATAGCGCATTGTGTAAAAGGATTATATTGGAGCGAATAATAGAATAACTAAAGAATAAAATCCATAAGCTTCTTTTCAGAAGTATCCGATACCTAACACAGACTTATCACCAAAGTATTTGTCAGATTGAAAATTACATTTGACGTGTATTTTTGCTCTTATTAGTTAAATGGCTAACACTATGCCAAGTGAGTATACAATTGCACTCAAAAGTATTTATCTTAAAAGTTCTGCAGAAGATGCTCTACGTTTTAAGCTCAGTGATTTTTTGACAAGATGACTTCCAAGTAGGAACTCATAAGACTATTTTTCTCTTGTATAATTATAAACAGAAGTGATTTTCGATTTTTAAAGGAAGAAGGAAAATCTTCTTTTCACATGACTTGATCCTACTTTCAACATTTAGCCGCTTTGACATACAAAAATACAATACAATTATTTTATTTGTTTCAGGTATCCACATGTTCATTTTACCTCTACTATTACCCTTTTATGAAAGGTGAGTATGTGAAACTATTATCTATCGAGATATATTTGATTATCATAATTGAAGCATTTATGAGCGGATCTCCTCGTTTTTTTAGTACGACAAATTATTTCCACCTAAAAAAATTAAACCAATTTCCCTGCATGGTGAAATTGACTTAGTAATGATCTTCTTATGATCATGCAGAGAAACGATTATTATTTTTTTAAGAGAAAACCGTGCATCGGATTGAAAAATGTTAGAGATGAAATTTGCTCACAAAAGGTTGGGGATTTTAAAGATAGTTATTATTCAAGAGAAATCGCTAGTGGACATACACGTATGCCTAGTTTCTTCAATATATCTAAGATGATGTTGCAGATATTAATAATATATGCACTATTTATGGAAAGTCAAAAGTTCTGACTTTTACGGCACATGTTCATATCACATTTTGCTTTTCAAATTGCCTAAAAAATCGCCCCCTTAAATATTGACAGGGAATAAGGAAACGTCCTTTGTACTTAGATAGATTTAAATAATTTTTACCCTTCTTATTCACAACTTGGCCTCTCAGATATCAAAATCTCCCCAGAATTAAACAAACATTGATCCAAACGTAGGTCGTTAAATCACAAAGCTTGATGATAAATATAAGAAAAATTAACATCCAACGAAATACGCCATAAGACATTTTAATGGGAACGTTATACATATTTATGAAAATTCGTATAAAAAAATCTAAAGAATTCAAATGAAAAGCACAAATTATACGGGTCTTCACAAATCCTTTTTAAATACCACCGTGACACGTATTCGGAAAGAGCGTCACAGAAAACTGGGGCAAAATATTGTATTCATACAAAAACCGAATGAAATACATTCCGCTGTACCTACGACCTCGCACCCTGAAATTTACCGCTAGCATCTACTTTGCATATCTGTGTGGGCAGAAGGACATATTGAGATGCTGCAGAAGTTCAGGTATACAGGAATTTGCATATTCGGGGCGCACGCGTATAGTAGAGGAGTAGGCCATTAACATAAAAGGTTCTTTTATAACGAGGCAGAAGCCTGAATCCCAGGGCACCGAGGCTGCTATGAAGAGCCTAAAGAAGCTTTGTTAATCTGATTTTTGCACTACTTAAGGTTAGCAGGGCTGGAAAAAGCCTCCTGATGTAGATTACTGCACAATCTTGATACCCTAGGGATGGCCAGTCCTGGATGTACGAAGTTTGATTCGGTTAGGAGAGAGTCATCGATCAGTCGGAATGTAGTCGAGGCGCAGCACCCAAAACATGTGAGCAGTGCTCGTGGCTGGCTGTTATCTGCGCCTTGTACAGAGTGCGAAGGTCAGATAGCCTAGCTGTCTCCCAGCAGCCGCTGCTATTGCCGAGATGGGTTCGTACCGGATCAAGTCCCCGGTGATATGGACGACCTTCGCATTTTACTTTTTAATGTTAATGATACAATAAAGACATGTATCATTATTATTATTATGACCATCGTGAGTTTCCGTGTTGCTCAAAGCCCCCGTTGTTCTACTTCCTTTTTGCTATTCTCTTTTCAATATCTGAATCTTCTGTCCTAGAGTCAGCAAAAACATATCTTTTATGTAATGGACTTTGGCATTGAGTTTTCTGTTACTAGTTTTGGTTCAACACGTGTCAGGTCATAGCGAGATTAAATAAATATATACACAGGGCTAATTGTATGAACATGATGCATATTAGAGTCAGGACGTAAATTATCAGGCAATTAACTGTGACCTATTCGAAATATCAAAGGTCGAATGGTATATACAAAGAGACTGTCCAATATTATGGTGATATCAAATTCATAATTACACGTCCTTTTAGCACGTTTAAATAATTCTGAATTGATATGTACTCAAAATATTCCACAGGTTTGATTGAGTATCACAGTTGTATCTCGTTCAAAGGCAATACGTCGCACAACACTTTTCAGCAGATCCTTCATTTGGAGTGCAATTTCATCTTACAACAGCTTAGGCCAGGATCTAAAGACTGTGCAGTCTTCCTGGAGTTTTAAAATACAGTTAAGAAGGTATCTACAAGAACTGAAGAACAACCGTTAGCTTAAGAAGTTCGTTTGTCTTCATACTTTGTATTTTTGATCTATACTGAGTGACAATAAGTTTTGGCATATATACTAAGTGACATATAAATCCGAACACCCAGCTTAAATGGTTTTATTTTAATAAAAGTTGGTGAATGTATTTATCTTACTGTAAATAACAAGTGAAAAAATTTTCAGCCTTATCAGTTGGACATTCCGGTTTTTATACTGCTTTTTTTAAATTCACTAACGCTCTAAAAATGAATATTTCAGCCGCAGTAAAGAATCAACGTTGGCGGATTTTGGTTCTTGACATCCTTTACGATCGGTTACGATGCCTAGAGTACGGAGACCTGTACGATTTCGTCAACTTAGTGAGTTTGATAGGGGCCGTATAGTGGGACTTCGGGAAGCTGGACTTTCTTTTCGGGCAATTGCAGTTAGAGTGCAAAGAAGTGTAGACACTGTGGTTAGGTGTTTGTCAGGCATGACTTCGAGAAGGCCGTACGCAAAGAGCAAGGGGCACTGGACGCCACCGTAGACCAACAGACCGTGAAGATCGCCGCTCAAGATTATTGGCCTTAAGGGACCGTTTCTCCACTACCAGGTCCATTGCAAATGAATGGTTTGCAGAACACGGAAGACCTATTGGCATGCGGAGCGTTTACCGACGAATGAGAAGTTTTGGCTTGTTTTCATACCGGCTACACTGGGTCTTCCCTTTAACTCGAGAACACCGACGTAATCGCCTTGAGTGGTGCAGACAACGGTCACTCTGGGATCAGGAATGGAACGGTATTGTCTTTAGTGACGAGTCTCGATTTTATTTAGGCATGCACGATGGTCCTGCCAGGGTTAGAAGGCGACGTGGTGAAAGGAGGAATCCACAGTTTTTTGTTGAAAGACATGTTCATCACACTGTTGGAGTTATGGTTTGGGGTGCTATAGCTTATGGTTCCAGGTCACCTTTAATCTTCATTAGAGGTAACATGAACGCGCAGCGTTATATCCACGAAGTTCTAGAACACCATCTTGACTCCCTGGCAGATCCAACTTTCCAACAAGATAATGCCCGACCACATGTTCCAAGAGTCACAATAGACTTCTTTCAACATAATGATGTCACATTGTTACCATGGCCACCAAGATCTCCCGACTTATCCCCAATTGAGCACGTGTGGAATATGATGGGTAGGAGATTGCTCAATTTGCAACGTCCTCCTCAGACTCTAGAAGCACTTCGAGAGGAGTTGGTGGCTGCCTGGAACGAGATACCACAGGAGGACATTGACCACCTGATCAGAAGCATGCCTAGGCGCGTTGGAGAATGCGTAGTACATCAGGGTGCATCCACACATTATTAAAGGTCAAAGGGCTTTAAAGCAGTGCAATCATTTTGAAATTTTTATCATTTACTTATTATGCTTCATTAAGTACTTATACAAAATTTTATTAAAATAAAACCATTTAAACTGGGTGTTCGGATTTATATGTTACTTAGTATATGATGTGTCCCTGAGTAGTAAAATGATTAAATTTTAAGCGTGATTCGTCAGCTGACTGCCGAAGTTGGTTCAATAATGTGTTGAGGATCCACTCAAGCCAATACACTCACGAAACGAATCGGCATAGCGCGGTTGCCAGACAAAAGTCCGATATATCGCACATCGTATGCGATAGGCAAGTCCTCAACATTACCGCTGCTTTCCAGTCGTTTTTGGTTTGAGGGTGATACGCTCCCTAACTGCTCCAGAATCAATGCATGAGGATACATCGCTACTGAGTTATTCTGAGTAAGCTGCGTAGATGTCTTGCCACCTTGTCGATGTTGCACCCTATCTTCCTACTATCGTTTTTATCCTCTCTCCGAACTGTCGAGGTGCTTAGCAGGAAGTTCCAAATACCCAAAGATCAAGGCACACTCGTCGGCTAAAAAGTTTGTGCACTGAAAGTTGCCCGCTATCGGAGCTGCATAAAACGTCGGACGCCTCCAGACTACAAACCCTAGTAAGAGGTCATTATTATGCGACGCTGACTGCGCCTTACATGATGAGACTCCGACATTTAAACACTTGAACTCTTAACGCCGGGGCCGTGACTCCACCGGGCATAACATCAGCATGGAAGGTATTGCGCCTTTTTTAGATACCTGGAATTTAAGTGTGTTCAATGTATGCACCTTTGTTCCACTTGTTCCACAGCCGAGGCTCTGGATTGTCTAGCAGCGAGGCATCGAGTATCGCTAGTGTGAGTAACGGGGCATGCTTGGAGAAAGCGCAATAATACTGTGGACGCTCCGGTGAAGACAAGATCAGCCAGCAAGCTCGTTGGTCCTGAGCCAACTTAAGGGAAAATGGAAAAGCGGATTGCAAGACAACAGACGATAGAAATGGAGAAGTATCTCCAGACATCTTCGTCAGGATGGACGTTTCTGCTTATCTTTGGATAGAGCCAACTTAAGGTTGCTGGTGGGACTGTTATCTGACCATAAAAACTCTTAATGATGATTATCTAAGAAATATAGGGCAGGGTTTTATAATAATAATAGCAATAATAATTTATGTTCATAAGGTTTATAGTGGTAAGCATTGACAACGTTAACATGAGAATAAATAAACACTTTGATAGCACAATTTCACATATAAAAGCATTATTGCCATACGTACACATAAAAATTATGGAAAATTAAAATATTCATTCAGTGAATAAAATCTCTTTCCTGTTAAATAAGCTTTCGCTGTTTTTTTAAGCCATACGTATTGGTGCAGTATTTTATATGTACGGGCAAAGCATTAAACATTTTTACACGGTTATAGGATGGGCTTTGCTCGTATAATCTGGTGTTATGATGGGGCAGACTTAGATTTTCACAGTTTCTAGTAACCATGTTATTGTAATAACTGTTTTCCTATATTTATCGAGGTTTTGCTTTGTTTCAATAGATATACTAAGTATGTATATACATCGAACTGGCAATATTTTCAACTGTTTGAAGCTCTCTCTGCAAGTAGTCATCTGGGGTAATTTTAATGCTGTTCTTAAAATTCGTTTCTGGCATATAAAAACCTCGGCAGATTTTGAAGAGTGAAGCCAAAATTCTAGGATGTATTATAGATTGTACATAGGCAAAGTAAACCATTTTCGAGACTTCAGTACTAACTTGATCTATAATAATGTGTATTAAATAGCAGGCAGAGTCCATTTTCGATAGCACTGCTGTTATTTGTTCTATACATCAATGAATGGCCTATTTTCACACCTAGAAACTGCACAGCGTTCGTTTGAACTCCAGTTTTTCCGTTTAATTTCACATAAAGTGATTTGGTAGAGTCGTTATTGAAGTATCCAATATTCGTTTTAACGATGTTCAAGCTTATTAAGTTGTCATTGCACCACTAAGCTACATCATTTACAAGCTGAGTTGATTTTTAAGACAACTGCCCTATGTTTTTTTCAGCCACTATACCCGATCAGCGTACGTGCGTAACGAAGTTATGTAATAGATTTGGATATATCATTTATCTACACTAAAAATAAAATTGGTCCAAGGATTGACCCCTGTGGAACGCAGCATACTAATTTTCACTTCTTTTCAATAACACAAATGACCATTTTCAGCTGTAATACTGACTAAGAACGATTGTTTAATATGGTCTCATTAGGTCATTGACGATTCCTCTGACTGCATAGTGATCTAGTTTTGAGAGAAGTATCTCATGATTTATTGATTCGAAGGCTTTGGATAGGTCAAAGTACACCCCGGTTACTTTTTCACCAGTATCTAGTCGAGAAAGTAATGTATACTAAGTGACATATAAATCCGAACACCCAGTTTAAATGGTTTTATTTTAATAAAATTTTGTATAAGTACTTAATGAAGCATAATAAGTAAATGATAAAAATTTCAAAATGATTGCACTGCTTTAAAGCCCTTTAATAATGTGTGGATGCACCCTGATGTGCTACGCATTCTCCAACGCGCTTAGGCATGCTTCTGATCGGGTGGTCAATGTCCTCCTGTGGTATCTTATTCCAGGCAACCACCAACTCCTCTCGAAGTGCTTCTAGAGTCTGAGGAGGATGTTGCAAATTGAGCAATCTCCTACCCACCATATTCCACACGTGCTCAATTGGGGATAAGTCGGGAGATCTTGGTGGCCATGGTAACAATGTGACATCATTATGTTGAAAGAAGTCTATTGTGACTCTTGCAACATGTGGTCGGGCATTATCTTGTTGGAAAGTTGGATCTACCAGGGTGTCAAGATGGGGTAAAAGATGGGGTTCTAGAACTTCGTGGATATAACGCTGCGCGTTCATGTTACCTCTGATGAAGATTAAAGGTGACCTGGAACCATAAGCTATAGCACCCCAAACCATAACTCCAACAGTGTGATGAACATGTCTTTCAACAAAAAACTGTGGATTCCTCCTTTCACCACGTCGCCTTCTAACCCTGGCACGACCATCGTGCATGCCTAAACAAAATCGAGACTCGTCACTAAAGACAATACTGTTCCATTCCTGATCCCAGAGTGACCGTTGTCTGCACCACTCAAGGCGATTACGTCGGTGTTCTCGAGTTAAAGGGAGAACGCAGGGTGGCCGGTATGAAAACAAGCCAAAACTTCTCATTCGTCGGTAAACACGCATGCCAATAGGTCTTCCGTGTTCTGCAAACCATTCATTTGCAATGGACCTGGTAGTGGAGAAACGGTCCCTTAAGGCCAATAATCTTAGGCGGCGATCTTCACGGTCTGTTGTTCTACGGCGGCGTCCAGTGCCCCTTGCTCCTTGCGTACGGCCTTCTCGAAGCCATGCCTGACAACACCTAACCACAGTGTCTACACTTCTTTGCACTCTAACTCCAATTGCCCGAAAAGAAAGTCCAGCTTCCCGAGGTCCCACTATACGGACCCTATCAAACTCACTAAGTTGACGAAATCGTACAGGTCTCCGTACTCTAGGCATCCTAACCGATCGTAAAGGATGTCAAGAACCAAAATCCGCCAACGTTGATTCTTTACTGCGGCTGAAATATTCATTTTTAGAGCGTTAGTGAATTAAAAAAAAAGCAGTATAAAAACCGGAATGTCCAACTGATAAGGCTGAAAATTTTTTCACTTGTTATTTACAGTAAGATAAATACATTCACCAACTTGTTGGCAAGTAGCCATACTGGTTTATGACGAAGATATTATTTTCAATAAAAAAGGATAGGAGTCTATTGTAGACTATTTTTTCAAATATTTTGGATAAAATAGATAGTAGTACCACCGGTCTGTAGTATGACATATCGTCTTTCAACCCTTTCTTGAGTACTGGAATAATTTTAGACTGTTTAAGTTTACTGGGGATCGTGCCAGTTGAATGACATTCATTTATGATAACAGATATAGGATGACAGATAATGTCAGCAACTTTTTTCACTACATTTGTAGGAATCCCATCCACACCTGTTCAATATTTTGGTGGTAGCTGACTAACTACATCACATGCTTCATGTGAGGTTGTAGGTTTGAGAAAAAGACTTTTCGTACGTAAATTTTCTTAGGTTGGTTATTCCTGTTAGTGTTATGGCTTGTATTAGAGAAATGGTCTGCAAATACGTTAGTTGTTTCTTGTGGACTGGGGTGATTATTTAACTCTATTGTTGTTACAGTTCTTGTTTTCCCGCTCATTCTGTTAACCAAAGACCAAGCACTTTTTGTCTTATTGTGTGAGTTTTTGATAATATTATTATATGCTCTTCTAGTATTGTCGATGTATTTTCTATATGTTTCTTTCATCTTTGCACCTTTTGTATGTTATTTGTTGCATAAGAATTCGGCTCTAAACTCCATACATGGTTTCCCCATTAACCTTCAAATTCAAACTCTAACCGGTTATCGTTCACCGATCGCAACAGTATTTATTTTTCCAGCTGTTAGATTCAAATGGAGAATAATTAGAGGATATCCGTATCTCAATTCGAACAAAAATTTGTTTGCCCTTATCGACTGGGACACCCTACTGTACACGTTCAACAGATATTGATTTGAATCGGCCTACAAACTCGGAAAATAAACCTCACCAAATGTGGAATAATTCCGTCGTCCAAATCCCACGTTACTACAAAAATACATGACTTTCTTCGCTACCCGTTTTCCGATAAAGGTTTTTCACTAGATCGATTGTGGATTGTAAAAGCGAACCATATAGCCGACCTTCACACACGAAACCCCAAAATCGATGCATTTACACACAAGGTGATGCTATCTTCACGTTACGGCTACACGTTCATTACGGACGCGTTACATAACCAGGAAAAGTTCGCTGGCGAAATTTATTTACATGGCACGCGTGCGGCTGAAATTTTCGCGGAAAGCGATTCAAGGTGAGGCGATAGCGTCAGTAGGCTCGACTAAAGGCGGAGGCAGGGAGAAACCGAACGATAAGGAAAGTGAGATGGGGAAATATTGGTCATTTTATAGCTCTGAAGCAGTGAATTTTTTTTTGTTGAAATATATTAGTTATGAAAAATCATTATTTTCGGTTCCCATGTCAATTGGCGGACGAGCGTTTTAATAGCAAAAGAATTTCCAAAATAAAATACTGTTTTTTAGACATTACATGACATACAAAAGTTGTACATCTCTGAAGACCATTTCATGCATTTCCTTCTGTCGCACTGTCTATCTGCCCTCCAATCCCCGTTACTCTTCAACTCAAAAAGCTCCTCTCAGAAGTTATCATGGCATAAAAAAACTTAGACTTTGCTTTTTGACCTTGTAATATTACGCTCCTGCTAGTCTTAATAGTCGCACATGTTTTTTATACGCTGACATTAAACCAGGAGGTACGACGATTTATTTTCCTGTTTACAAGTGAAAGTAGAGATACGAGCAAAGATTTATCGAGAAATAACCTTTACATAAGTGAACGAACCCAGTCAATTACACAAGAGTCATCTATCGCCAGAATCGTCCGTTGCGAGAGTGAATAGCAGAAACTGAAAGCTTGCCAACCAGAAAAGGACTCACTGCTCCGATGTTGGACCCTTCTATGGCCAGGATCTTAAAACAGTCTACCATCTGAAATTAAGAGATAAACAAACATTAACAAGTTTGAAAAGGAGTTGACGAAATGGATAATGTCTGCAACTCCATCTAAAATTCATTATGCTATTGACCTAAATAATTCTTACTTTAAAAGACGTTTTTTCCATCTTTCTGGAGCCTACAAATTAACTTACTACTTACTTCTATCATTCAGGATATTTAGTTATTTCTTCAAATTAAATATTAAGATACTTGATTGTGCTTACTTTCAACTGATGATGAAAACAAACCATGTATTCATATTAATCTATACTAAGTGACATATAAATCCGAACACCCAGTTTAAATGGTTTTATTTTAATAAAAGTCGGTGAATGTATTTATCTTACTGTAAATAACAAGTGAAAAAATTTTCAGTCTTATCAGTTGGACATTCCGGTTTTTATACTGCTTTTTTTTAATTCACTAACGCTCTAAAAATGAATATTTCAGCCGCAGTAAAGAATCAACGTTGGCGGATTTTGGTTCTTGACGTCCTTTACGATCGGTTAAGATGCCTAGAGTACGGAGACCTGTACGATTTCGTCAACTTAGTGAGTTTGATAGGGGCCGTATAGTGGGGCTTCGGGAAGCTGGGATTTCTTTTCGGGCAATTGCAGTTAGAGTGCAAAGAAGTGTAGACACTGTGGTTAGGTGTTGTCAGGCATGGCTTCGAGAAGGCCGTACGCAAAGAGCAGGGGGCACTGGACGCCGCCGTAGAACAACAGACCGTGAAGATCGCCGCCTAAGATTATTGGCCTTAAGGGATCGTTTCTCCACTACTAGGTCCATTGCAAATGAATGGTTTGCAGAACACGGAAGACCTATTGGCATGCGAAGTGTTTACCGACGAATGAGAAGCTTTGGCTTGTTTTCATACCGGCCACACTGGGTCCTCCCTTTAACTCGAGAACACCGACGTAATCGCCTTGACTGGTGCAGACAACGGTCACTCTGGGATCAGGAATGGAACAGTATTGTCTTTAGTGACGAGTCTCGATTTTGTTTAGGCATGCGCGATGGTCGTGCCAGGGTTAGAAGGCGACGTGGTGAAAGGAGGAATCCACAGTTTTTTCTTGAAAGACATGTTCATCACACTGTTGGAGTTATGGTTTGGGGTGCTATAGCTTATGGTTCCAGGCCACCTTTAATCTTCATCAGAGGTAACATGAACGCGCAGAGTTATATCCACGAAGTTCTTGAACCCCATCTTTTACCCTATCTTGGCACCCTTTCAGATCCAACTTTCCAACAAGATAATGCCCGACCACATGTTGCAAGAGTCACAATAGACTTCTTTCAACATACTGATGTCACATTGTTACCATGGCCACCAAGATCTCCCGACTTATCCCCAATTGAGCACGTGTGGGATATGATGGGTAGGAGATTGCTTCATTAAGTACTTATACAAAGTTTTATTAAAATAAAACCATTTAAACTGGGTGTTCGGATTTATATGTCACTTAGTATATGTTTGTTCTACATTGATATTGCTACGCTTTAGAAAAACAGAAGTAACTAGATAGGCCTTGAAATAATCACATACTCAGTTGCTTCGTATACCAGAAAATACCTCAAATTGAACATAGTAACAGGGTTTGGAAGACTGAAAAGAAGGAAAATGAATCGAGCAGTGATTAATGTGCAGAGAAGAATCAGGCTTTGCCTACAAAGTAACAGACAACATTTTAAACATCTGCTATGATTTATCTCTGCTTATTTATGATTGTTATTGTTATTACCATCAATAACATTTTCATTTTGTGTTCAGGTTTTATCATACCTTTTCATTATCTAACAATTTTCATCTAACAGCAAACTCATGGCCAACTAAGGGAATACATAATTGAACTTAGGACATTTAAATGTATAAAATTCCAATATAACGTCCATAGGAAAGAACAAAGTTTGCGGTGGAAGAGACATCGAATTAAAAATCTGACTATGCAGTCATGTAGAAGAAAATAATTATCGATGACAACATTCAATCTATTTTGAAATCCGATCTCAAAGAAAGACAAGAAAAAATAAAAATCATTATGAAAAAAATCTGTACTTTGAATTTCGAAACTTTCTAAGCTGCGTTTTGTGAGTTACCGAAATATAGTCAACGCCAAACAAAGTGGCGTGCACGTCATCAAGGTGGGTGTGTTGAAAAATTTACATTGTTGCCAAACTTTTTGTAAATTAATAAAATTTATTATTTACATATCTAGGTTTATAAGCAATATTAACCTCAAATGAGAACAAAAATAATAGTATAATAAAATTATAGATCTGTACTTGCGTAATCATTAAGTATGACAATTATTGATCAGATGACACTATGAAACTACCATATTTAATTGATAGCTTAAAGGTACTGAATAAAAATCCAAATGGGGTCCTCCAAATTTTATGCATGGTATTGATTTTACAGAATTCATACAGAAAAATGCATTCTAAAATTAGGTAAGCTACTGGTGTAAGCTTTTTCTGTACAATAAAGTTAGTCGGAGTTTCTTTCTTCAGCGCTGTCTGAATCTGAATCTTCATCACTCAAAGTTGATTATTAAAGGTTCGATGTCTGGTCGATCAAAAATTCGTTCTCTTTCATACCATTTAAAAATTTCTTGCTCAGTATGTCGAACACTATTTTTCCACATGTCTGGGGTAACCGTTTGTAGAGCCTCGTTCCACATATCCAAACAGTCTTTTTCACTGTTACCATCTCTACCAATATGTCTGTTATAGTAACCTTTTGCTATGCCCCAAATTAACTCAATAGGGTTAAATATACAATGGTAAGGAGGCACACGAAGAACTTTGTGCCCATGTTGTTCCGCCAATTCATCAATCACGTATATTTTAGGTGGTTTGTTTCTAAAAAAGCAGTTATTTTAAGAATAGGAATAAACAAAAGAAATATAAACTGTCGACCAAAATATATATAATTAAGAAGCATTACGTACCGAGCAACAATACTCAATAGCTCTGTTTTAAACATTGTGTTTAAAAATGGTATGTTTTGATTTGTCAACCAGTCTTGGATATTTTTTTTTGTCCATGCATTGTTGGGCACTTTGTTCAATATCATGCTGTGATAAGGGGCGTTATCCAGTATAATCATAGATGGACTCTCCAATTTTCTTAATAAACT